>CM038793.1:170245088-170799194 GCA_021764765.1 Vicia sativa | reverse complement strand
AAACCCTAGGAGTTTTCCGGATCCGACTCAAAGGTGCACTTGTTGGGATTAAGTCTTAGTCCAGTACTTCTTCAATCTATCAAACAGCCAAGAAATGATCAAGATGTTCTTCTTCGTGCTCATCGAGCTATCATGTCGTTGATGTAGACCTCATCCTCGTGATGAATCATGTCATGAAATAATGTAACCATAGCACGCTGACAAGTGGGAGCCCGCGTTCTTCAATCAACGGCACACAACCTTGTGGTGCGTAAGTGCCCCACCGTAACAAAAGTAGTCTTCCATGTCTTCGTGAGCCATTTTGATCCGATTGAACTTGAGAAACCATCCATGAAGGAAACCTAAGGCCGAAAGCAAGAGTCAATTCTCGCAACATCAATTATAGCGGGAAATCATCTTTCGACTCGCTTTGTCTAGATCTCCAATCATACCACATTCGCATTCTTTGCCATCCTTCTTAAAGCGGGTACCACGCTTTGCAACCCATCGCTGATAGAAGTGGCTACCACAAACCGCGCTAACTACTTCATAACTTCGGCTTTGATTTTCTCTCGACATCCGTGGACGATGCGGCTTAACCTTCTGCTTCATAGGAGTAGAAACCTTCTTTGTTGGCAATCGTGCACTACAATATCAACTCTGCACTGCATGTTTCTCGTAGTATTGACCAAGCGTAAAAACCTCAAATATAGTCTCGTATATCCGACTAAAATTTTAACACTGCCTCAAGACCCGCCTCCTATCTTGATATTTTTCGTCTTCACTGCACTCCAAATTCACAACCTCAACTTTGCTCTTCGTGCTGTATAACTCGCTTTTCTTGTTGTAGCAATGGACAAGTTCTCCGACACTTCACAATCTTCTCACCTTCGCCTTCGGCTTGTAGATCGGATTATCAAGTCATTTAGCAATATCATACCATCGTTCCGAGATTCAAAGTGATTCTGCAGGTATCACGCGGGGTGTAAGAAACACATAGTTAAAGGGTGATAAAGTAAAAGAAAGAAAGCAACAATCAATGCAAAAGTCCAATGATTTTATTGAATGAAAATATGCAAATGATGATAATAACCTCACAACGAGCCATGATGCCCTGCAAGGCACTAGGCTTTAGAGTTCATTGTTCAAAACATAGAAAATGAAAAGAAACAAGAGCAATTACTCCCTGCCTAAAGGAGATTGGTATGACGTCTTCAGCCTTCCAATTGTCGGTAGCCCTTGTCTGGAGTTAAAGATCCACTTGCTGATGTCGGGTCGAGTCGCCGCCTTCTATAGCATGGATTCCACTGATGATGCGAAAAAAGTTGGCCGATGATTCACGGCGTATCATCTTCCTCCTTGTTGGTGAAGTTTAAACCAATTGTCAAATTTAAAGGAGATCGGGAGCTGACCCAAATAGTGCTCACCTCCTTTCAACAGCATGAGCATCTTCAAATGAGACCATCCTAGGCGAATCGGTATAACTTCAGTGGATGTATGTGAGAGTCGCAGGGCATGACTCGGGATTGTTTCAAAAGCTTGACAGGAGTCTCAAGAATTCACCTTCCATCTCTAGATATCGGAATGATCAGATGATCGACTATATATTCCTCCTACTACATATCGTAACAACCTTCCTGGCCGATGCAAGGTGAGGTAATACAGCCCCCATGTATCCAAGGGCCCAAGCAGGCAGAGTAAGCCGGACGGATGTCCATGAAAGAAGTGGAGTCAAAAGTCCGGGAACCGACTTTAATCGCGTAATGATTTCCAAGTACTGCTCGTTTAGAAATCAAAACTCTCACATTATGTCACCTGGTTTGCAACTTACCCTTCAACATCGAGTCGATCAAAAGCAGCCTTAGGGAGGATATTCGTAGCGGAACCGGTATCCACCAAGACATGAGATAATGTAATGCCTTGCATTCAATAGAGATGTAAGGCTGTTGTGTTTCCTTCCGCAGAATCAAATCAAGATCGTAGAAGCCTAGGCCGTTGCAGCCAGCTAGCAATACAAACTTCAATTAGAAGAGTAGGTTCGCGCACATGAGCATTCTTCAAAACTTACCAAGGCGTTAGTATGAGCCTGAGCACAAGAGTAAGCAAGCATGGAGATCTTGGACGGAGTTTGTCCTAACTGCTCCACAACATTGTAGTCACTCTTCTTGATAATCTTCGTACTTCCTCCATTTCTGTTTGGAGGTGTCTTCGTGAATCTTCCTGGTACTCGGCGAGCAAGATGAGTCAACTGGGTTCTTTCCCTAGCTTGGGAATGGATTGAATAATGAATGCGGTCGAGTCGCAGGTTTTGGAGGAGAGACCGAGAGAATACCCGTCCTCTGGCCACCTTGCTTGATCCTGATGTTGTCAATGTCGGAATGGTAGCTTCAACGTAAGATCTTCAATGGTCAGGTCTTCTTGACGCCATGATAGTAGACTTAGATCCAATTCCAAGGGATAGCCTTGTCGGTGAATAATGAACCGGCCCGAGGAATAATGATAAGAGGTGCCACCCTAGTACGTAATCGCCGGAGGAAATTTTATTGTGTTAACATCAAGATAGTCTTCGGTAACTGGCTACCCCATCCGTTGCCTTTAACATCTTCAGAATCTTGTAGCTCAGAATAGTACTTCACCATGTAATCAAACTTTCCACTGCTGCCCTAAGGTATCCCATGGAGGATGTAGTTTATCTACATCTTCGATCTTCGGGCTTAGACATGTTCTCGCACTCTCCACAAAGCGTTTCAGAATAGTATTTTACGGTTGTCCATCATGTAATCGAATACGTCTTCTCAACCACAACCATCAAAAGTGTATGGGCACCAACGACACTGGGCATCCTGATCGACACCGGCCAGCAAATTCTTCTTCATACTACCACGTAGGAATGGTCAAGTCATCTATGTTGAAAACATAAGTATCCTCCCAACAACATTGGAACTCTGTCAATGGTTAGAATAGGCGCGTTAATCACATTCGAGTCTCAACAGAGGATCAAACTCAACTCGCTTTATTTCAATCATATCTTGATCTTGTTCTTCGTGAGCCCAACAATTGCGTTGTCGCCCCGCTATTGGAAAGGTAAGCACACTTAGCATTAGGATTGTATCTCGAGGAAGGTCAGATACTTGAGGAGGATCTTCAGCATCACCGCTTTCAACATGTGTTGCAAGGCTTCATGCATAATGGCATGTTGATCTTGAATCACTGTTTGCTGCTCCGGCACGCTGCTGTCTCACGAGGTTGTGCCGATGTAGGATTGAGATCATAAATGCCCCTACGGATTGAGCACGGTCGCCTTGGCTCGGCTTTTCTCGACCATACACAAAGATTAGCTTCTTCCCACCACCAAAAGATCTCTTCAAAGATTTGAGGATGACTACATTGAATCTTCCCACTTTTAATACCAATATGCTCGCTGTCAATATCACTCGGTGAACTGGATCAAGAGTTTCCAATGAGATGATAAAGAATGGCCGTTGTTCTATAAACATATCAACCAACTCCCTATTGACAAGTGGGTGGCTGAACTGCCAGGTTCCATTTCTCGAGCATACTTTAAACTTCTCATCACGACCCATATACATGCTCAGTTGCATGCGAGCGGGTGTCAATTCAAGATTGTACTATACTGTCTCAGAAAGCATCCGCTAAGTCACTCCAAGTACAGATACAGTCATTCTCTAGTTGATAATACCATTCCAATTGAGTTCGACAAACTATCTTGAAATAAGGCATCCACAACTTTCTCGCCATCGCCAGGTTGATCTTCAACATAGGACTTCAAATGCAACTTTGGGCAAGAATGCCATCATACTTGGCAAAAGTTGAACTGAACTGGGAGGAATCACCACACCGAACAAGACTCCGATCATCAAAGTTTACCCGACATCTTCGTGTTTTCCACAAAGATTCAGACGGGTCTTCAAGTCAGCTTGTACTTATCATCTTACATTAGAGTAATCGGTCAGATCATATTGATATCTCTTCTGCACTCACACTGGCTGCCTTCGCCATCACCCTTAACACTCCCTCGGTCTGACACTTCCTTCCGAGAGCCCATCCGATGACCACTTTAGACAAACTTTCAGAACGCCTACCCATGTTGAGAACACCAACAACCTTCTTCTTTCCGCTGATGTTTTATTCGCATCTTCTAAGTTTCCCATGGGCGCTTCCTCTTGGTGCCGGTAAGCTGATTCCGCTTCCTCGTAGAAGTAGCTTTGTAAACCTAGTACTTCCTTCTCACTTGCATAGCACCGAGCTTCGGGCCTATCCTTCGAGTCGAATCCAGATCTTCAAGTCTTCAAATGAGGGCATGTCGGGACGGACAGTATAGGGTACGCCACCTATAGCAACTGTGTTCCATAATTACCGTAAACAAAGTGAATGGCATCATGAGGTTTTGAGCCGAGCTCTCACCCATTTGAGGTGTTCCCAAGGAATGGAGTTTTGTGCCCCAAAGTCTTGTATCATTCTTTACCATGCCCTAAGCGTGTAGGAACCTTCGCTTGCAATTCGAGATCATGATTGTAGTCGAACACAATATCTTGGAGAAGCATATCATGTGGACCATCTCTTCGAGCAAAACCAAACCGACGAGATCTAGAGAAGGGTTGTAAGTAATACCTCCCTTATACCAAGGAGTTGGTACATTAGGAATTCTCCACAACGCCAACGAATGAAGTCCTTTTGAGAGAAAAGATTCCAACGGATATCTGAATGGGAGAGTGACATTAGTCTTTGAGATTCATCTTCAACCTTCGTTCAAAATCGATGGAGGAAGGTGCGAAATAAACCAATTGAAAGTAACGTATGCAACACATGAGAGTTCCTTGTCTCTTAGTAGGCCGAGTGTGAGAGAATTTAGAATGTCTCCAAGCAAAGTAGGCACTGGATTACGGGTAAGGAACAACTTGATGGCGTTGACATCTATGAATTGATCCGAGTTAGAAATAGAACCAAACCATAGATTAGCAAGGCCACAATGTCTTCAATGCATGGAAACTCAACCTTGAGGAATCCTCGGCTTTAATTAAGAACTTAGCGAGTAAACCTTTAACTCCACTTCGTTTCCCAATTAGCTTCAATGTCCGAAAGCCGCTTAAGATGTAATTTCGATGCGATGTCTTCGCATCTAGAACCTTTTCTAAACCGTGAATGGTATTTGGTCAAGAATAGTATCCCAAGTAGCTTAGAACCTTCCAAGGTAAGAACTAACCGATAACTGGGAATGTAAAGCAATGGTGTTTCGATCAAAGAACCGAATAGGACATGCATCATATCTTCTTCAAACCGAGATAACCAAGTCAAGTAGATAACCATGTCTTTTGATGAACCGGCATGATCGGAATTTCGAAACCAATTTCGAGTCAGAAGGTATACCCATGAAGTTGATTCGATAGTCTTCTAGAAGCCATAATCCCTACAAAACAGAGCAAAGATAACCCTAGGTCCTTGAAATAGTTAGAAATGATATGCAATGCGATGATGTCACGATGTCATGTTTAGCACACACAAACACCACACAATGAGCCTAGGTTTAAGGTTTGCAAGAGGTATAGGTGATTACCCCACCAAAAGTTTGAGTTGGTTCATCCCGTCCTATAATAGTAACCGGGTTCTAGGAATCTCATATCATTGATCTTCTCGGCTGCTTATTTCAATACGACTACCAAGTGGTCGATCGAAATATCCCAAAAGTCCGATCTTAATGAGCGTAGCATCAGTATCACCAACCTTAGTCTCACCAAAGCCGCCATCTCACTACCTTCTAATGGCCAAGACGGTCAATTAAGGTTCTAAAAGTTTAGTTAGTGCTTGATGACACCACACGGAAGCCAAATACTATCCTCAACATGGAAATGAAGAGTATCAGACATCCAAAGTGTCACACTAACGTAGCCATCGTTCGACCGCTTTGATATACGCCTAACGTCGCGACGATTTATTGCTACTTACCTAGAAGGAAACCCGGATCCTGTGTAGATCCCCAATAAATATAATACCCAAGCAACCCTTAAAAGTAAAGTGCAGTTAAACAAAAAGTGTAAAAGTGATCTTAGAAATCCCCAATACTGGAAGAGAAGAATATGATGATTTCAGATTTTGAGTAAGGAGAAGGTGAAAAGGTATTAGCACCTTTTTCATCCAGTTATCTACGAGCTCTTAGTTGCTCTTAGATCACTTTTAAAATGCTTTTCAGGTTGTTTAAAAATGTTTTGAAAAGGCATTTCGCTTTGACTTTGTAATGATTCATGTGAATGTATACAAAGTGTTTGGAAATGTTTCGCTTTTGAAAAGAGTTTGAACTTTGAAAAAGTGTGGTGTGAAAAGTATTTTGATAGAGCAAGCAACTAAAAGTCTTATTACCTACTCGTAATTGGTCGTTTTGTGTTATTTTATCGCCCTTTAGAATAGCGCTATCCATACCATTAGTTGGTAGGCAAACCCTATGCTGGATGTGCTGACATCTGAAGCGACATCGATGGTCGAAGGCAACTTGTACGGGCGTATCCTAGCACATTCAAGGGATTATCATCATTTTCAGAGGCGACAATCGAGGGTCAAGATCATGTATCTGTGAGGCTACATCGTGGGTCTAAGGATCTTGTATCAAGGGACTATGATGATATGTTTGAAGGCAACAAGTAGAATACCTAACGCTCGAGGGACTTGACCATTTGAAATCAGAAGGCAACGAGAGAGACCCCAAGGGGTGCATGTGAAAAGAGTGTGTTGAATTTAAGTATTTTATCTCGCATTATGAATGAGCTATGTTGATTTTAATTCGCCATACACGCCTAATTACTATGCACTTTATAGGAAAATTAAATCATGGAAATATAAAGTGTGGAAAGATAAATCCTACGCTATTACATGGCTTTGGGCAAATACATAATTGAAAGTGGGAAAATAGAAGTCCTAATTAAACTATTACATCCCATAGGCAATTACATAATATGAAAACAAAACAATAAAATTGTCCGAAACGGTAACTCTGAACATATGAAAATCTGGAATACGAGAAAATTGCATAAGAGAAAAATGTTAGTAAAAATAAATTTTGAATGAGAAAGTTTTTATGCAAATGATGACATTAATATGATAAAATAATTTTTTGGGATTTTTTGGAGTTAATTTGATAATTAAAAATCAATTAAAAGCTATTTAAATGATAAATTAGCAATTAAATAAAATATGCATGCAAAATAATAATTTTAATTTTAAAATTAAATAAGTATTTGATGAGTATGCAAAAAATAAATATTTTTGGTATTTTTTAATGCATGATAAAATTATGAAAGATAAATAAAATAGTAAGGAAAATATTAAAGAAAATAGAAAAATATGAAAAATAGTTAAAGTTTGCAAAAGGAAAGAGAATGGTCCTGGTCAGCTCGAATCGAGACCATTGAGGAATCTTCACATGCCACGCCTTAACCATCGGGCCACTGCAGTATTTGGTGTTTGTAAACCGAATCAATTGAATAAAAGCATACACGCCATGGATATGTTTCAAACACGTCAGCGTATGTGGACCCCGCCAATACGAATAAACGAATCAAAGAGAGCCATCGCGCCACGCCAGCCTTCCCACCGGTCTTCCAGTCAACCCCACGAGCCCTAGCTCTTATTGCCTTCCCATGTAGTAGGATTTTCAAACCCGCAAACAACGCGAATGAAGAGCAAAGGGGGATCCTACCCCTAAATCAAGGGCGAACACGATGGTGGTGTTTTTCCCTAAGATGCCCTGATAACCGGCTCGAACTAAACAATCGAGATGCCCTAACTATAGTGAATTGGTTTCTGACGTCAAGCTTGCATGTAAGGGTTCAAACATGATCTAATATGCATCCCAATTCAAATAAACACACAAAACATTAATAATGCATGAATTTATGAAATCGAATTTGAGAAAAAATTCAAACCGTGAGAGTTCAAGGACACGATCGGGGCACTGGCTCGATGTAGGGATTGGTTTCGATGGTTGGAACCTCGTGAGCAAGATTGAATGCTCAAACACCTGAATTTGGTGAAAATTAGAATCTGAATTTTGACAATTTGAGAAAATTTGACAAAATAAGGGTTGTGTATGGGGCTAGGGTTTCATGTCCTTGATGCAGCTTGTTGGTATTTATAGAGTGAATTAGAGAGCAAAGAGAGTGAAAAAGATTGATCTTGAATGTGCAATTTTTTCAAATAAAATCAAATTTTGGAAACAATTTGATTTTCTCTTCAACGTGAGAGCTAGCACTAATTTGATGTTTCATGGGCTATCTTGGACCTCAAGTTTGATAGAAATTCACCCTTTGAAAATATCTTATTTTCATATTTTATATAATTTAATTTTGAATTAAATGGTTTTAAATTCAAAAATAAATCAATAAAATAGAAAATTGTCATGGCAAGGCATCAATAGGTCACAAATAATATTATGAACAAGTTTGGATCATAAAATTATAGGCCCATTTGGAAAAAATTGGATTTTGACAAATATCTCCTTTTGTGCAATTGTTCAAAAATGCCCAACTTGTGAATGGTGTATTTTTCTCAATTTTCCATATTTTTGAGTGTTCTTGGACTTTTTAGAAATCTCTAAGAGTCCTCTAATCAACCTATTTGGTTTCATCTCAATTGGAGTTTTCATGCTCAATAAATCTCCAAAACAAAAAGTTGACTTTTTGTTGACTTTGAAAAGGACCTATAATGTTTTGATCCATACCCTCCAAATGAAGCATTTTTTGAACATTCTTGTGAGACATGAAGTTGTAGAGAATTGAATTTCCTTCAAAACAAGAGGTGGTGGAAAAATTGAGAAAGTATGAAGAAGTTATGCTTAGTCAAAGTTTGGTTGACTTTTCACTAAAAACCCTAATTTGAAAGTTTGACTTCGAGCAAATCTTGAATTTTCTTAATGAATCATGATCAACCCTTGATCAAATGATGAATGTAACTTCAAAATGAGGATGTTGACCAAAATCGGAAGTTTGATCTATGTTGACCATAGTTGACTTTTTGTCCAATACAACCGATTTTCAACCAACCGAGCAATTGTCTGAGGAAACTTGACTCAGGGGCTTGAAACTTGACATGGGAATATTTGAAGCATATGAGGAGGCATGATGACCATTGGAGATGTTGGAAACCATCCGATCTGAGAATAGCCAAACCCTAGTTTGGGTGATTTCAGAGAGGTTTGTTCGATCAACCTCGAGGAATCCTCGAGTATGGATGTGTGGAATGTCTTGAGAAGTAGGAGGAAAATTTGGGGTATGACAATAAGATTTCATTACTAAGAAATATCTTGGTGGAGAATCTTCTTAGAACTTCTTATCGCTGATGATTCCCTTAAGGGTATTCTCGAGCCCGAGGTACCTCTTCACTTCAGAGAACCACGGTTTCTCTTTCTACCTCTTTCAACATCAAGTTCTCAACAAAAGGTTGGTTCGTCTATTCTTCAATAGTGATTTGAGGAGTCATTATCCCATCTGACTTTAAACATAGATGACATGGTAGATAACGTGTCTTCCAACCGATTCTATTCTCGTGGATATGCTCGAAAGTGATTTTTGAAGTAGAGATCGATTCAACACATGCTCTCGATACAGAATGAGGTTCGGATGTTTCGTATCCCATTCGCCCTTTTTTTGACTGATCACCAAAGATGAGTCTCCATATAGTTGCAAGAATTTGATCCTCAAGTCGATAGCAGCTTTAATACCCATAATGCACACTTTGTATTCATCCATATTGTTGGTGCAATAAACATAGTCCTGCTACCGAAAGGTGCATGATCGCTTAACGAGATGTAACCGCACCAATACCATTGCCAAGTGCGTTAGAAGCTCCATCGAAGACCATAGTTCATCGGGATCCTGGCTCAAGTCCTTTGTCTGGTCTAGGTTCTTCATAACTGGTGACTAGCATAATATCCTCGTCTGGGAACTCAAATACATAGACTAGTAGTCATCTACGATCGATGAGCCAAATTATCGGCCATCGCACTTTGATCACCTTGAGTAGTATACCTGATGTCGATTCGGTCAATATCATTTTCCGCCTTGCTATTCTTCCCGAGAGAACTAGGTTTCTAGAATATGTATTTATCGAATCCATCTTAGAGATCAACAAGAAAGTGAGTCAACATATACTATCTTAGTCAAGAGCAGCCAAGCCAAAGCGCTGCAAGTTTTCTCGAGCTGTGAGTATCTTGTTTAACAATCGGTAAACATTTGGTCGAGGTAGTATATTGCGACTTTTCGATATATCATGTTGTCGCAACACACACCCCATTGAATTCAACACTATTAAGTACATGATGAGCTTCTTCGATCGTGGCATCGTGACAAGAGGTTTCTGTAGGTACTCCTTGATTTTGTCAAAAGTTGTCTGGCAATCGTCATTCCGTTTTACTACTTGATCTTTTGTTAGTAATTAAAAAATTAGCTCACATGTAGAAGTTAGATGTAACAACCACATGTAATCACCGTCCTAAGAAACCTTGACTTCTTCTCGTGACAGAAATGGAATTTCTTGAATAGCTTAACTTTAGTGGGATCAACTGCATTCTTTCCAAAGGACAACGAATCCCAGGAGCTTGCCGGATTTAACTCGAAAAGTACATTTGCTCGGATTCAGTCTCAATTTGTATTTCTTCAATCTATCAAACAGCTTTCGCAAATGATCAAGATTTTTTTCTGTGGTTTATGATCGAGCTATCATGTCATTGACATAGACCTCTATCTCGTGATGTATCATATCATGGAATAAAAGACCATGTCAACGTGCTATATGATGGTCAAGTCGACAGAGGTCTGAGTCGAATGAAAGCATTAGTCGAAGTACTGCTGCTGTCAAAGGTCATTGCCAGTGGACTTAGGAAATTTTGTTGTGCCTCAAGGAAATAGAAAGCATCTGAAGGGAGTTTCCTTCTAAAGACACAGAGCAGGAAAAGTAAAAAATGAGGAGATCGTGGGTGGTTGCCTCAACACATTATGGGTTAGAAGCATTGGAATGGATGGTGAAACGTGTGCAGAAGTTACTTCCAAGGATTAAATCTCGTCCGTTGATTAGCTTTAGCGGTTATTTTGTAATCACTATAAATAGGTTAGAATATTAAGAATTGCAAATTCATTTGTACCTCAAATTATTTGCTAACACCGCTTCATTCCCACTAAAGGAAGAAAGAGTAACTAAGCTTTGATGTACGTGAATCATCACACTTTTATTTCAATACAATCATTTTACGCTTATTTTGTCTTTACCGCTTTTTCATTTACTGCTCATTTGCTTGTTGGCCACGAGTCACCAATAGCCTTATTTACCAAAACATTTTAACGTAACCATGGTCACGAGTCACCAATAGTCAGAATCCTTCTTGTTTGGAAAGCCATTGCACTATTTCCCTTAGGTTTTGGAAACCGCTGGGCCAAGGCCGCTTTCGCTACGTATAGTGTGTGTTAACCAAACCTTAGCACCTGTCTTGAGATCAACTGGTCGATCTCGCGAGTAACCCTTAGTTTTAGGACTTAAGGAGGACTAGCGGTTGTTTACCATTTTCCACAGTAAACAAATTGGCACACCTGGTGGGACGCAGTGCTAAGTGTTAGAGTTTTATTAGAATTTGTCTTAGAAGTGTATGAAACTTATAAGTCGAAATTCAGCAAGTAAGAAACCACCACCAACTAGGAAACGTACAACTTAGATGACAAAAAATACCTCCACGTCGAACGTAGACGAAGTTCCATCTAGGACACTGGATATTGCCGACATAGTTGTGTCGCAAGTAGCATCATTTCCCCCTTTAAGCAGCACAACTGCCTCTGGGCCAACTGCTTCAGTATCAATTCCCATTCCCCATACCACACCGGTGAGTCTAGGGCCTGTGGTGGCCACGAGTGTCATTCCAAACACAACGATACCCCGATTTGGTACTACTATAAATCCACCTTATATGCCATATTCTTTAATGGCGGGATATCAGTCGACCCCTAGTGTAGAAATAGTGTCTGATACCTTGCAGAATGCTAATGCCCCTTTACAATGATCTACATGGGGAAAATAGGAAATGCTCAAGACAACACTTAAATACTACTGCAAGATAGCAACAAATGGATGATAGCAACTATGAGTTAGTCAATATGTTAACTAACCAAATGGGAAATGTGTTTAATCCCATAGTGCAAGAATCGGGCGAAACTAATAGGCAGTCTACTGAAACCAACCGACAGGTTATTGCATAATTAACACGTCTATGGGTCTCTTAGGCGCCCCTGCAAGGCTGTCTGGCTGTGCATCCGGTTCGACACCTGCATGTCCAAGGGACAAGGGGAGAAGAGGACATTATGTATCAAGGTCAAGCTGCAACACCTCAAAGGAATATTGTTGTTAACCCACCTAGGGTCTTAGTACAAAGACACCAAGAGGCTGACCAAGTCCTTGACCAAGTTCGACAGGAAGATTTGGTTGTTGAAAATAATCTAACCAACATTGTCGAGAGAGTTATGCCAGAAATGGTATGAATACCATGCCAAGGACAACGTATTATTCTCCATTGTCAGAGTATATATTACAAACTGAAAACCCTAAAGGTTGGAAAATACCTAAGTATACCAAGTTTGGGGGAGAGACGGGTGAATCGACAGTCGAACACATAGCCAGATACCTGACTGAGTCGGGAGATATGGCAAACAATGAAGGCTTAAGGGTGAAACATTTCCCTTCATCCCTTACTAAAGCAGCCTTTACATGGTTTACGACCTTGCCCCCTGATTCGACCGACTCATGGTCGAAGTTGGAGAAGTTGTTTCATGAGTAGTTTTATGAGGGGCATTCAAAAATTAGTTTGGTCAAATTGTCCAATATTAAGAGAAAGTTTGTTGAGATAATAGATGACTATCTCAATAGGTTTAAATCCTTAAAAGCGAGGTGTTTTACCCAAGTGCCTGAACATGAACTTGTTCAAATGGCTGCTAGAGGTTTGGACTATTCTATTAGGAAGAAAATAGATCCAACTTTTGTTAAGAGTATGTCACAATTGGCTAACAGGGTTCGACATCTTGAACGTCTTAGAATAGAGAAAGTTAGACATACTAAGGCTAAATCTAAGAAAGAGAAAGTAGCCTATGTCGATTTCGACGATATGGATCCCATATATGAGGCTAATTATATGTCGCCGACAGAGGCATGCGTGGATGTGGCTGAACTGAAATCAAGGCCAGCATATGAGTGTAAATTGATGTTTCCTGCCAAGGGAAAAAGCCCTACAGTCGAAACTATTTCTAGAACTCCTGCAAAAACGTACACTTTTGATGTTAGTAAATGTGAGGAGATTTTTGATTTACTAGTTAAAGATGGTCAGATCTTAGTACCCCCAAATGCTAAATTGCCACCATTAGAACAAACGCAAAAGAGAGGTTTTTGTAAATATCACAATTATATTGGTCATACAACCTCTCAATGTTTTATTTTCAGGGATCTGGTGGAGAAATCTCTCCAAGAGGGGCGTTTGAAATTCACTGTCAGAAAACAAAAGATCGACACTGACCCCCTGAGGCAAGAATAGGCCTTGCTTGCTGAACCTGTGGCGATTAACATGGTCGAAATTATTGAAGTGCCCGACAACGCTATGTTGTAAGAAAGCACTGATGAAAGTCCTCACGTCAATTTAGCTGACGTCTACCCCAGGGATGATGAAGATTTACTGAGTTTTCTGTATCGATGCAAGAACAAGGGCGCTCAAGTTAGTTTGTGCCCCAGATGCAGTGCGCTGACTGATAGAGTTGTTGTTGAAAACTTCCAAAAACTGCAGCTAGAAAGAGGGAGAGCCCAATGGAACAGAAGAGATCCAAGGCAATCTTCCCAGTTTAGGCCCAAAACATTTGTTTCATCGGCTACTGCACCCAAAGGAACATGGCTTAAACCTCAAATGGCTGTTGGGCCATCCAATGCTACTGGCCTCATCAGAGAAGCCAAAGGAAAATCCCCAATGAGCTATCGCTCGAAGCGCCCGAGAAAAGAGCCACGATCTGAAAATTATATGGGAAAAATCCAATGAGTCGAACTTCAAAGGAGACGCTTCCAAAGGAAAAAGGTATCGAAAGACAAGTCACCGCCAAACAAAGTGTTGTTGACAAAGGCAAGAACCCTCGACAGTACAAGCCAAAAGTTGACCCTTTTGTTAATCAACAGATCAAGGAGTATGTGAATAAGCCTGTCGACCATGGCTCTGATGAGGCAACTGATGATTTTGCTTCTGACTCTGAAGCAAGCTTGGATATTTTGTTCAATGTGGTTTCTATACTCCCAGAGGAGTACAACATACCGACAGAGGTGGAGAACATTAGTGACCTTGATGCTGCTGAAATGGCCTTACATAGGCCAACTTTCTATTTTGTGATGAACAATGGTTCTGTTGAGAGTCAAGATGCTTTTTTCGAGAAGCCGGATATGGCAATGAGAAGCCATTTAAAGCCATTGCTGATCAGAGCAAAGGTTGAAGAGACACCCATCAACAAGGTGTTGGTGGACTGTGGCGCTACGGTGAACATGATGTCACACCACATTCAAAAAAGAGTCGGTAAGTATGACACCGACATAAGGTCTCATAACATAGTCTTGGCAGACTACGAAGGAGGAACGAAAACTACCATAGGAGTAATCCAGGTAGATGTTACCGCTGCCAGCCATAAATGACAATATTTATGGTCATCCAAGGTCGACTAAGTCAATCGTCATAGAATGGCCGCATGGAGTTTGTGATGTACCTTCTTCTATGCATCAGCTCCTGATTATATGGCGAGAAGACGACATTGTGGAAAACATCGAAGCTGATCAAGGGTATTTCATGGCAGATGTTAATGTTGTAGGCCAATTCGACAGAAATTGACCAACATTGCTCCCCGCCATCCGTAGAAACACGATGCCAACTTACATGAGGCATTTGTTTCAATTAAAGTTGCATGAAACCCATGGGTTTATAAGGGATGTTGAATATCTAGAGGATCCATATGCAAAGAACCCCTACCGACAGCTGGGAAATCATCATGAATGATGCTTGAGCTAGAGGTTCATTTAAGGATTTCATGATATTGTCAAAAATAAAATAAATTCGACTATAGAAGCTGAAGAAGCAAAGATGGCAACAGAAGTTGCTAAACTTCCAGTCCCAGAGGAAGTAATTCTGGCTGTAGAGCCAGAACCACCAGACAAAAGTAACATGATCAATAGAAGCGTCGATGAGCAACGTCTAGATTGCATATACGACAACAAACCACTAGGTTTCGAGAAGGATCCCATGGCGCCTAAAAAAATGCAGCCACAAGACCCTCTAGAAGAAATCGACCTTGGCGCAGAAGGTGATAAAAGACCGACTTATATCAGCGCAAATATCGACCCAAAGCTCAGAACTGAGGTAATATCTTTATTAAAAGAATTTAAATATTGTTTTTCTTGGAACTATAATGAAATACCTGGTTTGAGCAGGGAATTGGTTGAATTGAAGTTACCAATAAAAGCTGGAAAAAAGCTAGTGAAACAAACACCTCGACGGTTTGCACCGGCAATCATGTCAAAGATCAAGGAGGAGGTAGAAAGAATCCTCCAAAGAAAGTTCATTAGAACTGCAAGGTATGTCGAATGGTTGGCTAATATTATGCCAGTTATTAAGAAAAACGGAAAGCTAAAAGTGTGCATTGAGTTTAGAGATTTAAATGCTGCCACTCCTAAAGATGAATATGCTATGCCAATGGTTGTGATGTTAGTCAATTCTGCTGCTGGCTTTGAATATTTAAGTATACTTGATGGTTATGCTGGTTATAACCAAATCTTTAGTGCAGATGATGATGTGCCGAAGATGGTGTTTCGTTGCCCAGGAGCATTAGGCACCTATGAGTGGGTAGTCATGCCATTCGGCTTGAAGAATGCCGGAGCAACGTACCAGAGGGTAATGAATACTATGTTCCATGATTTTATTGAAAACTTCATGCAAGTTTACATCGAGGATATTGTAATCAAGACGGATAGTAAACCGACACACTTAGAGCACCTTCGAAAATCTTTCAAAAGGATGCGAGAATATAGGTTGAAAATGAATCCTAAAAATGTGCTTTTTGTGTGCAGGCAGGAGATTTTCTTGGTTTTGTTGTGCATAAGAAAGGCATTGAAGTCAATCAAAGCAAGACCAAAGCCATCATGGACGTAAAACCACCATCGACCAAAAAGGAGCTTCAGTCATTGTTGGGAAAAGTAAATTTCCCGAGGAGATTCATTTCAACTTAAGTGAAAAACTAAGTCACCACTACTGACTGAACAATAAAGAATTTATCTCGCGAGAGGAGCATCAAGAGGCTTTCGACAAAATAAAAGAGTATCTGGTGAAGCCTCATATTGGCACCTCCGCTTAGAAATAGGCCTATGAGGTTGTATATAGCAGCCTCAGATTCGGCCATAGGTAGTATGTTAGTTCAAGAGAACGATAATCATGTTGAACGTCCTGTGTATTACCTTAGTCGTATGTTAAATGGTCCTGAAACTAGGTATAGTGACATAGAAAAACTATGCCTGTGTTTGTATTTCTCTTGTATCAAACTGAAGCAATACATAAAACCAGTTGATGTTTACATCTCTTCTCATTTCGATGTCATTAAGCATATGTTGTCTAAACCAATTTTGCATAGTCGAATTGGTAAATGGGCTTTAGCATTAACTAAATATTCCTTAACATATGTTCCCTTAAAAGCAATTAAAGGGCAAATAGTGGCAGATTTCCTAGTCGACCATTCTATGGTGGCTATACCAGAGAACTTTGTTGATTTAGTACCTTGGAAATTATACTTCGACGGTTCTAGTCACAAAAATGGTGCAGGAATTGGTGGAGTTATAATTTCTCCTAGTGGAATTCCAGCAGAGTTCAAATACACTATCGAAGGCATTTGCACTAATAATGAAGCGGAATATGAGTCCCTTATTGCTGGACTTGAACTACTGCTAGAATTGGGGGCAAGGAGTGTCGAAATATGGGAGACTCTGAATTGCTAATCAAACAAGTATCAAAAGAATATAGATGCGTTAAGGAAATTTTGATTATGTGCTTCGTGATTTCCATAAGACTGTTGAAACGGTTCGAACAAGCAAGCTTTCGACACATACCCCGGTGGGAAAATCAAGAAGCTAATGATCTAGCACAAGAAGCTTCAGGATACAAGAAGAATGAGAATGAAGAGCTTGTCCAAGTAAAGAAAAAGGTTAGAGCTGCTTCATTATCCCCTTCAGACATATCAATTATAAAATTAGGAGCCATAGATGCAGAAAATTTTGAAATCCTAGCAATTGATAATGGGCAAGATAGTGACTGGCGAAAGCCCTTGGTCGATTACTTGCGTTCAACAACGAGTTTGACAGATCGTAAAATAAAATATCGCGCCTTGAGTTTTGTTTTGATTGAAAACGAATTATTTAAGAAAACTGTCGAAGGGGTATTACTTAAGTGCCTAGGAGAAAGTGAGGCATATGTAGTTGTGTCGAGTGTGCATAGTGGAGCATGCGGTGCACACCAAGCTGGACACAAGATGAAATGGTTGCTGATGTGAATAGGTGCGTATTGGCCCTCAATATTGAAAGACTGCATTGAGTTTGCCAGAGGATGCCAAGAATACCAAATGCATGGGGGCATCCAGCACGTGCCAGCAAGCGAATTGCATGCCATTGTAAAGCCTTGGCCATTTAGAGGATGGGCCTTAGATGTAATTGGTGAGATAAAACCAGTGTCATCTAAGCAACAAAGGTACATTTTGGTCGGAATTGATTATTTCACAAAGTGGGTCGAAGCCATAGCGTTAAGAAACGTCGACCAGGAGGCTGTGATTGATTTTATACAAAATCATATTATGTGTCGGTTTGGAATTCCTGAAACAATTACAACCGACCAAGGCACAGTGTTCACAGGGCAGAAAATGCAAGACTTTACGAAGGAAGTTGGAATAAAACTACTAACTTCTACCCCCTATTATGCTCAAGACAATGGTCAAGTCGAAGCTACAAATAAAGTAATAATTGGCCTGATCAAGAAGCATGTGGAAAAAAAACCAAGAAAATGGCACCAAACGCTAGATCAAGCTTTGTGGGCATGTCGAACGTCCCCTAAAGAGGCAACGGGGGCAACCTCATTTCGACTGGAATATGAACATGATGCTATTTTACCAGTAGAAATACATGTCCAATCTGTGAGAATTCAACGACAACATGAAATACCGTCTAAAGATTATTGGAAGATGATGACTGATGAGTTAGTCGATTTGGACGAAGAAAGGATGTTAGCCCTTGATGCCTTGAGAAGGCAAAAAGATAGAACGGCTAAAGCTTATAATAAAAAGGTAAAAGACAAAGTATTTCATGTTGATGATTTAGTCTGGAAAGTAATATTGCCTATGGACAGAAATGATAGAGTGTTGGGAAAATGGTCCCCAAATTAGGAAGGACCGTGTAAAATAATTCAAGTTTTTTCCAATAACGCATATGAACTGGAAGAACTGGCCCCAGATCGATGCATTATTTGAGTGAATGGTAAATACTTGAATATATACAAGCCTATTCTTCAAGAAATCTCAATTTCGACCACATAAGATTTGTGTGTCGAACAGAGCTGGAGCATAGTAATAAAGCCAACATCTTAATTGTACAAAATATAAATTGTGCAAATAAGTATAAGACAAGAATGCCAAAAAGTATGGTGTTTTATAAATGATGAAAATTCATATTACAAGGAATAAAAAACCACAACAAATACATTTAAAGGATCACATCAATCAGAAGTTGCCAAATTTCCTTTGGAAGCTGCCCAAATCACTCTCAAGACGAGCAGTAGTGTCACCTAGTCCATCAGCTTTGGCCCTGAGAGTGTGCAGTTCCTCTTCGACTCGAGTTGTGGCATTACTGACGATAAGAGCATCTTTGGCCAACTGGCGCATTTCTTTTTTATCAGAAATGTTGGCCTGGTCAATTTCTTTATCTTGTCTTTCGACAAGTTCCAGCTCTTTCGTCAATTCAACAATTTGGCTGCGTATTTCAGTAGCTCTTTTCCTTTTGGGGCTCTGTTCTTGCCACCTCTGATTAATGCGGGCCTTTATCTCTTCGACCTCCACTGTGGTTTTCTTCACCATCTCCACATTCTTTCTCACTGTTTCCTGTTTGGTGTCAACTAATTGTTCAGTCTCCTTCGCTTGAGTAACATTGGCCAGCATAGGAGAAAGGATGTTTTCGAAGGCTGCTATCATCAGCTTTGAGAATTTAGAAATCTCAAGACCTTTCAAATGTGTGATAGCATCCAGAAGCTCAGGCCCGAGAGTCGAATCTTCGTGCAGCGCATGAGGCAAGTCAAGATTAAAGGCATGAGTACGAATAATGTCATTCAATTTCTTGACTTTAGCAGCCTCAGGTCCTAGCTTATCGCTATAAATCTGAGAGTGATCAGAATCTGAAGATGTAGCATACCGATTCATGAACTGATTCAATCTTGCCAAAGAGGCCTTGATATCGTCGACATCCATGTCGACAGGAACATCCTTTACTCCAGAAGGGCCAGCTGAATTATCCTTCTCAGGAGAACTCTGAATCTGAATTGGCTCGACAACGATTTGACGAACCCCTCAATCCTACAGGGAATCTGAAAGACTAGAGTCAGAGCTAGTCGAACAATAAGCGTGGTGCCTAACAAGACTAGTGACTGAATCAGAGCCACTGCGAGAATCCCAAGTGGCGAATTCAACAAACTCACCAGCTGCTACGTGGGGAGGCCGTTGGTGCTGGGGAGAAGAAACTTCTGAGAGTAGAGTATAGTCTGGTGCACTGTGGTGTGGCTCAGAAGTTTCGACCTAGGAAAAAGATAAACGCCACATCAGACAGGTATAATTCAGCAAGTTAAAACACACTCTAGAGGATACAAGAAATACCTGTGGAGGTGGTGAGTAAGTCCTTGTTTCTTCTGTTGTATCCTTATTAACATCAGGAGTAGGTGTGGGATCTGGAGTAACAATGGTTGTATTATTATGATATTACTACCAGGATGTGAAAGTAAGGTAGCATCATGATAAGTAGTCAAGAGCACTTTACCTCTCCGCCTTGTGATAAGCGATTGATCATCGAATTCCGTCGATTCCACCAGATTGTCAGCCTTTGTGACCTTCAATCCCGAGTCTGTGGCTTTGGGAGCTTTATTTTTCTTCGCTTTTGCCTTCTCTTCAGGCAAGGTAGCGTGCCTCTTTTTATGGCTTTTGGATTTTTGGGGTTGAGGAGAATGAACATCCGGAGATGGCTGCAAAAACAAAGAAGGTTTCAGAAGAGAAATTTTACTCCTTCATAAAATAGCAGTCATAAAGTGATAAGATGCTTACCTTAGTGCTCCCACTATGGTAGGACTTTCTGTCCTGCTTGGACCTTTTGGATATTATGGAGGGAGGAGTCGAATTTGCTGAACATTTTCGACTCTGTTATGAAAGAAATTGAGACGTTAGTAAATAGTTGAGATACAAGACGTCGAAATGGGGACATTAACACTTACAGAAGAATCAGCTTTCTTAACAGAAGCCGAAATTGGTTCATCATCTGAGAGTGTGTGGATGGGTATGAGCTGTAAAGACATCAAGTATAAGTGAGGTGTCGAATAAGAAATATACACATAGGTGTGAGTAAAACATACCATGGATTGTGAAGGGCCTCCTGCAGTGCTGGCTTTGGCAGGTTTGGTCGACGGCTTCCTTTGGTTTTCAACAGCTGCAGTTTCCTGCCTGGGGGAAGCTACCTGTGATAGAGGTACAACTAGAAAAGAAGCTAAGTCAAATAACGATGTAAGGAAAACTGTGAAAGAAACAGAACTTTCCAGAAGTGGTTACCCTTGGGTACTACAACAAGCTCTCTCACATAACTAAGGTCAATGTGAAGAAAGCCTGGGTAGCTATGCAACCAATGCTTCGTCAGAACCACCCTGTCAGCTTTCTTTTTGTAAGCATTTTCAACGTTCGACCAAGAGATATACCACCAATTTGGAAATGGTGGTCGAAAAGCCAGAGCCAAAGGGCTAGTTGGCAAAGGAGGAAATTTGATTTTTCCAAAGTGAAGTGCGTAAATATATTTGTCTTTCGCGTAACTGGGGATTTTGAGGTGAGGAATCTTCCTAGTTACCTTCTCCTTTAGCTCTTGGGCCGCGTCATGAATGGTTCGACGAAGATTGTTTGGTAGATACACCACCCTGAAGAAGTTCTGAAAAGCTTGAATTTCTCTGATATGAACTGCCTTACACTTTGTTGTCTTTGCTGAAAAGTATCAAAAGCCACAGTTACCTCATTTATTTTCCCAGCAGCGTCATTTATAAAGGTGACAAGGTATGACTGCCACCAAAGTTTAAACTCATGGGTGCAGAAAAATGCCGGCTTGAAAGGGGTGAAGGTAAGCATGGCTCGACGCTCCCATAAGGTGGCAACAGTTTGTTTAACGACTTCCCAGATTTGGTCATCTAAAATATCCATGAGCAATTCATGGGATGGATAGAGTGACTTGGGCATAATTTGACAGAGCCCAAACTATCGAGCCACCAAATTGGTTGGTAAGCTGCCAATCAAGGGGTCATTTGAGTGATAGCACCAGAAAAAAATTGGGGAGTTAGAAAACGTCTCCAAATGACCAAAGATCTCCTCTGATGCCTCTCTTCGACAAGAGGAAAGGACTCAGTAAGCCACAATGGCCCACTTTTGCCGTTAGCAAAATGAGCCATCGAAGGTGTAAAATCCTCCCTTGTCAGCATTATTTTGAAGAGCATTTTGAAGACTTCGTCACTTGGAGAAGTCTTGTCGATCGGAGTCACTGGCAGGTAACATGGCCATAGCGCCTCTCTTCTGTCTTGGGAGATTGAAACCTTCTTCTGTCGAAAAGGCTTCACATCAGCAGAGAAAGTGGCATTTAGCCACAATTGTAAGAGCTAGAAGGGTCCATGCACCAGCACACTCTTCTTCTTTGGATTTTTGGGATCAAAATTCTTTATTTGGCCGACCACGTCGGTCATAGAGGAGTACAATGAGGCCAAAATTAATTGGCCTAAAGCAACATTCTCACTTCTATGCAACGCTGCAGCCAAATGAGCAAATTGCTTAGCTATCTGCATCGGCCTCGAACAGAATACGAAGCGAGATAGCCAGAGAGTTAGGAAAGCAACGTGCTCCTCATCATAAACTTCTCCAGATTCACAGTGATGGTGCTGGATGAAGTTGTTGTAGGTTGGATGTTTTGATTCGCCAACGTTGAATTTAATGGGGATGGTTTCATGGTCTGTATGGTTGAACACGACCCCAACAGGTTTTACACCTGTTAAAGCAGCTACATCCAATAGCGTAGGGGTTATCATGCCACACCTTATGTGAAAAGTATTAATGGATCCTTCCTAGAAGTATAAGGCAGCTAATAGCATGCCACCTGAGTAAGGCGTGCCGACACGAGCAAGTTGCAACAGGTCATAGATGCCCATTACATTCCACTATTGGCCCTTGTGTTGCTCCAATCTATCCATCCAAGCCCCAAACTTAGGGCAATGAAAAGGAGGAGCAGTACGGAAGTTCTTGTCAACAAACTATAACGAAACGGGGTTTGTTGAGGTGATTAGGGGAGAACTGCGTTGGCTGGTGGGGAAAAAGGCATCTTCATCATCTACATGTATTTCAGAAGGGACGTCTGAAGGAAGCGGCCCTAAAAAGGCATAGGGTTCATCATCTAGTCTGAAAGGGATTAATACCTGAGATTGCCATATTTTGGTTTTCTCTTCAGAAAGCGGTGGCTCCGGGATGTAGGGCTTGTCACCAACATGGCGGAGTTGGAGACTGGCGGCGGGAGCTATGACGACAATTTCTCTGTCTGCCATTGTTGAAGAGGTTGAAAGGGGTTTAAGATTTTTGGTTTGAACCGAGAAAGAAGTTGGAAAAACCCTAAAGGTTGTTGTTCTTTAAGATTGAAATGCAAAGCTGAAAGCTTTTGACGGTTAAAGACGAAGTAAACAGGTGATTAGGGTTTGTTGAAGTTGTTCTGGGTTTTCTGGTTGGGAGATTGGGAACGAAGGAGATGAAATTTGCTCTGGGTTTTTGTTGTTTAGAGAGTGAAGGCGCAGAAGAAAAAGAAAGAAAGAAGAAGAATGGCTATTTATAAGCGTGGGAGCGAAGAAAACGAAAAGGTAAAAAAGATCGTGGCAGTTCCCTAGGGTTTCAATCGTGTCCATCGAAGGACACGTGTAGGAGGATGGAGTCTCTAGTGTAGTGGGGACATTCTGGATACCTAGGCCATGATGACTAAACATTAAATGCTCCCATGTCTCAAGGAAAGGAAATATACGTTTTCATGATTACATGATGTCATGAAAAGATTGGAGCAGTGAGTTGTTAGCACTAAGGTAGCAAAAACAGCTAAACCGACGCAAGGTGAAAATTCATAGATACCATTGTCTCATGTTCGACAATGTCAAGAAATCGAAAATGGTATCTCTGGGGGGCATTTTGTTAGCTGGAAATTTGTAAAGTGAACTAAGGGCATGGTTCAGAGGCAAAGGTTCCTACAGTTTAAGGATCAACCTTAAATGAAGGTAGCTTCTGAAGGTATTTTAACAAATCTAAATCAGAAGCTCCAGAATGAATGCCTGTCGGTTGAGAATCTGGTTTAGAAGGCCAGGTTAAGTCGACCAGAGCGAAACAGCGTTGAAAACAAGACCATGTCAGCGTGCTATACGATGGTCAAGTCGATAGAGGTCTGAGTCGAATGAAAGCATTAGTCGAAGTATTGTTGCTGTCAAAGGTGGTTGCTAGTGGACTTAGGAAATTTTGTTGTGCCTCAAGGAAATAGACAGCATCTGAAGGCAGTTTCCTTCTGAAGACACGGAGCGGGAAAAGTAAAAAATGAGGAGATTGTGGGTGGTTGCATCAGCACATCATGGGTTAGAAGCTTTTGAGTGGATGGTGAAACGTGTGCAGAAGTTACTTCCAAGGATTAAATCTCGTCCGTTGATTAGCTTTAACGGTTATTTCGTAATCACTATAAATAGGTTAGAATATTAAGAATTCGGTGTGTTCATTTGTACTCTCAAATTATTTGCTAACACTCTGCTCAATTCCACGCTAAAGGAAGAAAGAGTAACGTAATCTTTGATGTACGTGAATCACCACACTTTTATTTAAATGCAATCATTTTACGTTTAGCTTTGTCTTTACTGCTTTTTTCATTTACTTCTGTTCATTTGCTTGTTGGCCACGAGTCACCAATAGCCTTATTTACCAAAATATTTTAACGTAAATTGTTGGTCACGAGTCACCAATAGTCAGAATCCTTCTTGTGTGGAAAGCCATTGCACTATTTCCCTTAGGTTCTGGAAACCATTTATGGGCCAAGGTCAGTTTCGCTTACAAAAGTAGTGTAATTCACTAGAAACCTTAGCACGTGTCTTGAGATCAACTGGTCGATCTCGCGAGTAACCCTTAGTTTTAGGACTTAGGGAGGACCAGCGGTTGTTTACCATTTTCCATAATAAAACGTTGTGCAGTATTGTTAACCAGTACGTCAATATGTGGGAGCGGAAAATCGTCTTTCAGGCTTGTTTTATTCAGGTCTCTATAATCTACACACATGTGCACCTTGCCATCCTTCTTAGGTACGGGAACCACGTTTGCAATCCACTGCGGATAAGAAGTAACGACTAGGAAACCATCATTGAACTGTTTCATAACTTCGGCTTTAATTTTCTCGGACATCTCAAGACACGTACGACGAATCTTCTACTTCACAGGGGAAAAACCTTCTTTCGTTGGTAGTCGGTGTACTACAATGTTGATATCTAGACTTGGCATGTCTTCGTAGGACCAAGCAAAAATATCGATGTAATCTTGCAACATCTGGATCAATCTCTCTTTAACACTATTCCCAAGACCCGCTCCTATCTTGATTTCTTTTTTGTCTTCGTCGGTACCTAGATTCACAACTTCGACCGACTCTTCATGTGGCTGTATAACCCTTTCTTCCTGCTCTAGTAGTCTGGAAAATTCTCCTAGCACTTCACAATCTTCCTCAGCATCGTCTTCATCTTGGTAGATCGGATTATCAAAGGCATATTTAGCAATAGTAGAGTCGTTATCGACGATATTCAATGTGAATGTGGATCTGCAGTGTATTACGTGGGTGTGTGTAAGAACACATAGCTTTTGAAAGGGTGATAAAGTAAAAAGGAAAGACAGAGAGCATAATATTTGAATGCAAAGATCCAATTATTTATTAAATGAAAATATGCGAATGACAAATAATAACCCTCACAAACGAACCGTGGTGCCCCAGGCAATGCACTAGGCTTAGAGTTTATTGTTCAAAGTGTAAAAAGCATAAAAATAGTAAAAGCAATTACTCCTGTATAAAAGAGACTGGTATAACATCTCCAGTCTTCCAGTTGTTGAGTTCATCGCCAAGAGTTGGTAATATCCAATTGTTGATGTCAAAGTCACCATCATCATCTTCTTCTATAGCATGAACTTCGTCTTTGTTGATGTAGAATGGAGGTCCGCTGGCACGTTCACGGCGTATCATCTTCTGACCTTTGGAGGTGAAGCCCAAACCAGTCTTGTCAGATTTGAACGGAAAATCGAGTAGCTGACCCCAAATAGTGCAACCTCCTTCTTCGACCACAACTCTGGCATCTTTTAGAAAGGCCATCTTTGGTGGAACTCTAGTAACTTTAGGAGTGACAGGAGAGTCGATAGGCATGACTCGTGGAATTACTTCGAAAGCTTGACAGGGGGTTTCAACAAATTCACCTTCCATTTCGATGTATCAGAATGACTGCAGGTGGCTTACCATGTATTTTTCTTCTCCGCATACCGTAACGATCCTCCCCTTCACCGAGTACTTCAGTTTCTGATGCAAGGTTGAGGTAATCGCGCCTGCCCTATGTATCCACGGGCTTCCGAGTAGGCAAGAATAAGCTGGGCGGATGTCCATCACAAAGAAAATAGATTAAAAATTCTGGGAACCTACTTTGATCGGAAGATTATGCTCTCCAAGCACTGTTCTTTTCAAACCATCAAAAGCTCTTATGATTATGTCACTAGGTTTCATGACTACTTCTTAAACATTAAGTCATCGAGAGAATTCTTTGGCCGGACATTCAGAGAAGAGCCAATATCCACTAATACGTGATATAATGTGATGCCCTTGCATTCAATATAGATGTGCAATGCTTTGTTGTGTTTTCTTCCGGCAAGAGTCAGATTAGCATTAGAAAAGCCTAAACCATTATCAGCGGTCAGGCTAGCAATACAACTTTCGAATTGGTCAGCAGTAGTATCTTACGGTATGTGAACATTCTTTAGAAACTTCACCAAGGCTTTAGCATGAGCCTCAGAGCATAGCAACAGAGCTAACATGGATATCTTGGACAAAGTTTGTCCTAACTGTTCCACAACATTGTAGTCGCTCTTCTTAATGATCTGTAGAATTTCTTCCATTTCTTGTCTGGAGGTACCTTCAGCAACTTCCTTCGGTACTTCTGTCTGAGCAGGTTGAGTCACCTTCTCTTTCCCTCGAGCCTCAGGAGTTTGTTCAGTAGCAGGAATGCAAACTGGTGCAGCAGTGTCTTTTGGAGGAGATATATCCGAAGAAAACACTCTTCCGGTTCTAGTTACTTTGCTTGATCCGGTGATATTGTCAATGTCAAGATTGGTAGCTTCAACTATATTGTCTTTGATGGTCAATGGTCCTTGCTTGACGCCATGATAGTAGACTTCGGCTCCATAATTCGAAGGTATAGTTCTATCAGAGGAATATGGAATTGATCTGGGTGAGCTAATAATGAAAGGTGCCACTCTAGGTGTAGGATCGGTAGATGTGATCCTTATTGTGTTCACATCAGCATATTCTTCGGGATAGCCATCTCCCCATCTGATTGCCTTGATGTCTTAGATTGCAATATTGTAGCTTTCAGGAGCTCTATATTTCACCATGAAATCAAACTTTCCACTTGGTTGCCCCAAGGTATCTCAGACTTCTGGTACGGCTTCGCTTACGTCTTCGATCTTCATATTTTTAGCAACATCTTCGCACAGACTCTCTACAGACGAGGGTTTTAGGAATAACACTTATCGGTTGTCCATCATGTGTTGAACATGTCTCTTCAACCAAGCACACCCATTTGATTCAGATGCACACCAATGGTAATCATCAGGACATCCAGCAAATAAACCGGCTTGCAACAAATTTTTCTTGACACTCATTAGGGGAATGCTCAACTCATTCACATAAAAAACATAGGAGTCATTGTCAATGGCGTTGGCACTTTTACCATGGTCATGCATTGGTGCGTTGATCACATTCATAGTTTTGACAGGAGGGTCGAATTCAATTTCCCGAGCTTCAATCATGTCTTAAATCTTGTTCTTCAGAGCGCAACAGTTATTGGTGTCGTTCCCTAGGCTGTTGGAATGGTAGGCACACCTTGCATTAGAATTGTACTTTGAAGAGGAACTGTTGTCATGTTGAGGAGGATCCCTCATAGTAATCAGCTATGCTTTCAACATATGTTGTAGTTATTGAGATAATGGCATGTTGATCTTTGTAAACTGTCTTCTTGGCGTGTTCTGTCCATGCGCATTGTCTTGTTGAAGTTGCACTGGTGTGGGATTGGAGATCAGGACTGCCCCCACAGATTGATTGTAATCAGTTTTTTCACGGCTCTTCTGGCCATATATAGCATTGGCTTCTTTCTTCCCGCCAAAGGATCTCTTTACAGCGCTTGAGGATGTTTCGACTTGAATCATTGTGCTCTTGATTCTAGCTTCAATACGTTCGCCTGTCAATATCAGCTCGATGAATCCGGCTGAAGAGTTTCCAATCAGATGATTGAAGAATGGGCCTGTCAGCGTCCCCATGAACATGTCAACCAATTCCCTATTAGACAAGGGTGGTTGAACTCTTCCTGCTAGATCTCTCCATTTCTGGGCGTACTCTTTGAACTTCTCGTTATGGCCCATATCCATACTCTGTAGTTGCCTATGGGTGGGCGCCAATTCAATATTGTACTGGTATTGTTTATAGAAAGCATCTACCAAATCATTATAGGTGTGGATGTGGGTATTCTTTATATGATAATACCACTCCAATTGTGTTCCGGACAGACTCTCTTGAAAGAAATGTATCCATAGCTTCTTATCTTCAGTATGAGGGTGGATCTTTTGAACATAGAACTTCAGATGCAGCTTTGGGCAAGAAATTTCATCATACTTATCAAAGGTAGGGACCTTGAACTTGCGGGGGATTACCACTCTGGGAACCAGACTCAGATCATCAAATTTCAACCCTGACATTTTCAAATTCTCCACAATATTCAGGCGGTCTTCAAGTTGTTTGTACTTTTTGTCGTTAGGATACTGCTCGCTCATATAGTCTTCCTCTTCGTTTTCAGACTCATGATGGCTTCCTTCATTTTTTTACGCTACCTTTAGTCTCGCCGCTCTTGTCTGAGAATTCAAGTTGTCTGACTACCTTGACTAGACATTTGTGCTTTCTTCCCAGGTTGATGAGGCCAACAGTCTTCTTCTTTCTGGTGATGAGCTTCTTCAGATCTTTCTGCCCTTGAGCTAAGCTGGTGAACATTTCGTGGAACTGTTCTAAGCCAGGAGATCTTTGATAGTCTGTTTGAGATCCATTTCTGCTGAAATAAATAGCGAGAGAATGAGAAAATCGGTCTTCCGTGTATCTGTTATGAAATGTTATTCTATGATATGCAATGCAATGTTTTCAAGGACCTTAGGAACTTAAATTTGGTAAACAAGCAAGAACAAACTTTTTACTAGTTGACTTAACAAGTACAAATGAAAGTTCAAGTACAAAAAATGACATTCCTAGAGCTTACGTCTCCCATGGAGGCTTCCTCTTCGTGTTGAAGTAGGTGTTGGTGCCTTGCTCCTTGTGAAGTAGCTTTGTCAACTCCAATACTCTTTTCTCTCTTGCGTAGCACTGGGCTTCGAACGTATCTCTTTCTTCTTTGAGTTGAATCTAGAATCTCTTTAATTCTTCAAAATCAGTAGGCATGTCTGGATGAAGAATGGTATAGGGTTTGTCACCTACATCAACAGGTTCCATGATCACTGGTAGGATAATAATATATGACATGATAAGGTTTTGAGCGCGAGGTCGCACCCATTTAAGGTAAGGTTCCCAAGGAATGGAATTTTTATGCCCCAAGGTTTTGGTATCAGTTTTGTTCACCATGCCCCAAGAATGCACAATTCTTCGACGGTAACTATTTAGATCGTTGTCATAGTTAAACACAATGCCTTGGATAAGTATGTCATGAGGACCATTTCTTCGAGCATAACCAAACTGTCGTAGCACTAGAGAATGGTTGTAAGTGATACCTCCCCTTATGCCAAGGAGTGGTACATTAGGGAACTCTCCACAACGCTCAATGAAGGTGAAGTCTTTTTGAAAGTAGAGACACCAATGGATATCTGAATGAGAGAGTGACATCAATCTTTGAGACCATATCAATCTTTACTCGTTCCTCATTATTGATTGAGAAAGGTGCAAAATAAACCACCTGGATAGTAATAGTATGCAACACATGAGAGTTCCTTGTCTTTTCTTAGTATGAGTGTGGAGAGAATGCAGAATATCTCCAAGCAAAGTAGGCACAAGATTATGAGTGAGGAAAATCTTAATGGCTTTTACGTCTATGAATTGATCTGGATTAAGAAATAGTACCAAACCATATATTAGCAAAGCCAAAACGTCTTCGAAAGCATGGAAACTCATAGCCTTTAGGAATTATCGAGCTTTCTTATCAAAAATTTAGCAAGCAAATCCTTAACTCCACTTCTTGTTTCCCAATTGTTTTCAATGTCTGATCGCTTTAGATGTAACGCTGATGCGATGTCTTCAAACCTCGGAACTTTTTCTGAACCGATGAATGGTATCTGATCAAGAATGAGTATCCCAAGTAGTGTAGATAACTCTTCCAATATAGGTACCAACTAATAATATGGGAAAGTAAAGAAATGATTCTTCGGGTCAAAGAATTGGAATATGACGCTCATCATATCTTCTCCAAAATCGGAGGTAACCAAGTTGAGTAGATGACGATGACTTTTGATGAACTGAGAGAGATCAGAAATTTCTAAGACAAACTCCTTGAGTTGAGAAGGTATACCCACAAAGTTGATTCTGATAGTCTTCTTGGAATCCATAACCCTACAACAAAGAGCAAAGATAAATCCCTAGGTCCTTGAAAGGGTTAGCAGTGATATGATGTTACGATGTTATAGAAAGCACAAGCAATTCACACAATAGCCCTAGGTTTAAGGCTTGCATGAGGTATAGGTGTTTATCCTATAAGAGTTTGAGCGGGTTCAACCTTTCCTATAATAGTAACCGGGTTCTAGGAATCTCATATCATAGATCTTTCTTGCAGGCTTTATTTCAACACGACTACCAAGTGGTCGATCGAAACATCCCGAAAGTCGAATATTAATGAGTGTAGCATCGAGTATTGACCAACCTCAGTCTGCACCAAAGTCGGCTATCTCACTACCTTCTAATGGCCAAGATGGGTCAATTAGGGTTCTAAAAGTTGAGTTAGTGCTTATGACACCACGCAGAAGCCAAATACTTCCTCAACTGAACATGAGGAGCATCAGGACATCCAAAGTTTCGCACTAATCGTAGCCATCATTTTGACCGTTTTGGTTTATGCCTAATAGTCGTGATGATTTATTGCTACTTACCTAAGGAAACCTGGATCTGGGTGTAGGATCCCCCACAGATATAATACCCAAGCAACCCTTAAAAATAAAGCATACAAAGCAAACAGAAATCAATAAAGTTTTCTAAAACCCTAAGGTAGCCTCTCTTTAGGTAGTATACCAAGCAGAGTCGCCAGTTCTGTAACACGGTGGGAGAACTTACTTGTTTGTTTTGCGTTTCATCGCAAATGTTGCAGATAGCAAGAGTCGTTACCGACTTTTCTTTTATCCAATAGAGGGAAGGTGAAAAGAACAGGAAAAGACCTTCGTTAAATTCTGAGTACGGGAGGCAATTATGAAAAGGGAAGGTATTATCACCCTTTCCATCCGTAGTTATCTACGGGCTCTTAGTTGCTTAGCTCACTTTTGAAAAATTATTTTCTGTGTTTGTGTAGTTTGAAAAAGTATTTTGAAAGTCAGTTTACTTTGACTTCGTAATGATACTCGTTGGAATGTATACGAAGTGTTCGGAAATGTTTGTTTGGAAAATGTTTAACTTTGTAATGATTCTCGCTGGAATGTTTACATAGTGTTTGAAAAGTTTTTGAAAAGTGTGAGGTGTGAAAAGTATTTTGATTGAGCAAGCAACTAGGAGTCTATTACCTACTCAAAATGGTCGTTTCCATGTTATTTTCCTTCTCCTTTAGAATAAGGCTATCCATACCATTAGTTGGTAGGTAACTTTATTCGTTTGGATGTGAAGGGACAACCGAAGGGTCATATAAGGCAACATGTAAGGATACCTTAGCAATTCGTAGGGACGATCATCACTTTTTTGTAGGCAACGATCGAGGGACGAGATCATATATTCTTAGGCAACATCGACGGTCATCGAGGGACTATGATCTTTGTATCGAAGGGACTATGATGATGTTATTCGTAGATAACTTTGCTAATGGTATTCCTAAGTTCGAGGGACATGTCCACTGTATTCTGAAAGGCAACGAGAGAGGATACCCTAAGGGGGTGCAAGTGTGATGAGTGTGTTTGAATTCAGTTATATTATCTTGAGATTAGAAGTGATTTAAGGGTTAATTTTATCTTGCCATACAATCCTATTAGCTAGCAGTTGAATATGTACAATAAAGTAAAAGTGCGGAAAGTAAAAGTGCGGAAATATAAATCCTATGCTATTACATGGCTTTGGGGAAGATACATAATAGGAGTGCGGAAAATAAAGGCAGGAAAGTAACTATGCTATTACAAAAATGTCCTTGCAACCTATACATCGATTTCTAATATTTAAATGCGAAATTAAAGAAATAAATTGAAATAAAAATGTATGATGAATAAGAGAAAATATCTAAACCCTAACTATAAAGGAAAAACATTTTTGATATTTTTTGGATTAATTTTAATGTAGAAAAACCTAATTTAAAGTTAATTATTAATTAATTATGAAAAATAATTTAAATAATGAGAAAAAAAATAAATTATTTTTGTGTCAAAAATTAAATAAATGTTTAATTAACCTAAATCTAAAATTAAAATATTTTTTTGATTTTTGATAATGGTTTAAATAATTTTTTGAAAGAAAATTAAATAAAATAAAGAAAAAGAAAAATGTTAGAAAAGTTTGAAGAGGAAAAGTGGTAAAAAAAATAGGATTTACTCCCCCAGGGTGTTGAACTCGTGATCTTGAGGTTATTGAGCCAAAACTGGACCACTATGCCACTGGCCTGTGGTGATATTGGAACGCCTCCAATTGTATGTATGTAATAACCTGCAAAAATCAGAAGGTTGTGAAAAAATTGCAAAAGATGGGATTCGAACCTGCACCCTTAGAGAAGGAAGAGGTATAGCACGCGCGTGTTAAACCATTGGCGTGGTGATACATCCGTGTATCAAACTGAAACAAATAATATATATGTGATTTTAATTCTAGAAAGTCATATTTAAAGCCAAACGCGCGCGTGGGTCCCTTGATTTCAAATGGACCATTGGTTCAGTGCCACGCCTACCCTCGTCGGTCAACCAAAGTCACAAGGCGTCGGGAGTCAACTCTGGTCACCTTCTCCGATCGCTGTAAACATCAAACCTGCAAAAATCAAAGAAAACGCAAACAAAAATAACCCATATCCAATAATTAGGACACTACGCATCCAATGACATGATTAGTTTGTCTTGAAACGACCTAGAATTAGGGTTTCGACGAAGCAAAAGCTTTGTGCCCTAACAATGGTGAAATGTGGATCTAGCCTCAAACCTTGCAAACGATGGTTCTAAACAATCACAAACGTCAACATGAGCATGAATATGTAAATCGAAATCATCTTATTGCATAAAACGAAGGTTTGAAATTCAAGAACCTTACCAACCGGTGCAACCTTGTGAGGATGGTTCTGGGCACGGTTTTGCTTGCCTAAGGACTTGAATCAACTGTCGGAAGGCTCAGGAGGATGAGTCGATCCTTGGAATGGTTTGAGAATTGCTAGAAGTTTGAATACGAACTTGCCCTAAAACCTTGAATTTTTTGAGAGCTTAGGGTTTGTTCTTGGAGGCAGCATGCGTCTCCCTTGTGATCTGATATTGTGAGGTACTTATAGGAGAGTAGGATTAGGTCAACAAAATAAGAAAAAATGTTGCATTGATTAAGATATATTTCCTTGAAAATAAAAACCAAATGTTGCCTTTTTTTGGCCTCTAATATTGCCTATCAAGTCTTGCACGAATTTGGTAGCTTGCTTGGGCTTCCTTGGTCCTCAAGATACTTGGAAAAATAAGCCCAACATGTCATGACTTCACTCTTTGCATTTTATTTTATTTAAATTGAACTTAGATGATTTAATTCAAAAATAAATTAAATAAATTAGAGGAGGGCATGTAATGGAGTTTGTAGGTCATGTATAATATCAAGATCAAGTTTGAATCATAAAAGCTTAGGCCCATTTAGAAAAAAATTGAATTTTCTAAGTATTTCTCTTCATGCACTTCTTCAAAAATGCCAAACTTACACAACTTGTATCTTGCTCAATTTTCAACATTTTTAAGTGTTCTTGGATTTTTTAGAAATCTCAAGATGTCCTCTAAACACTCCTTTTGGTTTCATCTTGATTTAAGTTTCCATGTTCATTTACACTTCTTTGCAAAAAGATGACTTTTTGTTGACTCTTAGAAGGACCTATAATGTCTTGATTCATAACTCTCAAATGAAGCTTTTTTGGCCAAAGCTTGTGAAACATGAAGTTGTATAGAATTGAATTCCCTTCAAAATGAGCTTTGGTGGAAAAATTTATGATAAAGTATGTGAAAGTTATGACTGGTCAAAATTCTGTTGACTTTTTGTCCAAAAACCCTAATTTGGAAACTTTGACTTTTGATCAAATCTTGACTTTTCTTGATGAATCATGATCAACCCTTGATCATATGATGAATGTGACTTCAAAATATTAATGTTGACCAAAAATGATGAATTTTGACTGTATGTTGACCACAATTGACTTTTTGTCCAATACAACTAATTTTCAACCATCTGAGCAATTGATTGAGCAAACTTGAGTTGTGAGGCTTGAAATTTGACATGGTGATCTCTTGAGACATATGAGGAGGTATGATGATCACTTGAGGTATTATAACTCTTCTTTGACTTGAGATAATCAAAACCCTAGTTTGGGTTGATTGCTTAGGAGAGGGTTTACCAGGCCAACCCTTGAGAAGTTCTTGAGTATGGAGATGTGTATTTACTTGAGAAATAGGAGGGAAAATTTTGCGGTATAACACTCACTTTCATGAAGCCCCTTATGATGGACATGGTAGTACATTAAAGACCTGTGCAAAAATTCTGCAAGTCGGCCCTTACTGGCCTAATCTATGGAAAGATGTCCATGCTGCTATCATAAAATGTGACCGGTGTCACCGCGTTGGTAACATAACAAGACGCAACGAGATGCCCCAAAAAGGTATCCTTGAAGTATAAGTCTTTGACGTATGGGGAATTGACTTTACGAGACCTTTCCCATCTTCCTTTGGCAACAATTACATATTAGTTGCAGTAGACTATGTATCTAAATGGATAGAGGTTGTAGCCTCTCCAACAAACGATGCCACATCTAGGAAAGATTAGTCATATAAGCTACATGAAGCATTGTGGGATTATAGGACAACATACAAGACACTCATCGGAACCACACCTTTCAAGTTAATCTATGGCAAGTCATGTCATTTATCTGTGGAATTAGAACATAAAGCCTATTGGGCGATTAAAACCCTGAATCTGAATTACAAAGCAACTAGAGAAAAGAGAATTCTAGACATCCATGAATTGGAAGAGCTTAGACAAGATGCTTACGAAAATGTCAGGATTTATAAGGAAAGAACTAAGAAATTTCACGACCGACGCATCTCCAGAAAAGAATCCAATGAGGGTGATGTAGTAATCTTATTCAACTCCAGACTTAAACTATTTCCAGGAAAACTTCATTCCCGATGGTCAGGACCTTTCGAAGTTATAAAAGTACTCCCAAGTGGCGCTGTTGAAATTAAAGGAAAAGTTCGTGATCCGTTCATGGTAAACGGGCAACGTTTGAAGCACTACCAATGTATCGAGAATAAAGACTACTCAGCTAGTCTAAGACTTACACAGCTGTTGGCTGAGTCACCAAAATAGTTTTCGATTTTCAAAATAGGTCAAGCTTCCGACGTTAAACAAAGCGCTTTGTGGGAGGCTACCCACCATTTTTATAAAAAAAAATTGTTTTATTAAAAGTTTTTAATTTATTTCTGTTAAATGTTTTTCTTAAAAAAAATTTATAAAATTTTCTGCTATTCTTTCCTATTCTTAGGCATTAGGCCGATGTTGATTTAAAACTATTTTTGATTACTTACAAGATTCTTATTTCTTCACTGATTTTTGCTATGTATTTTTCTGATAATATGCCTGTCACCTTTTTGAGTGAGGCCCAGCAGAGACGTTACGAGACACTTGCTCAAAGAGAGATGCATCCCACTGTTTATGCACATGATCCCACATTGTCCGCTTTAGGCATCAGGGAGAGTGTTCGCTTCATGTTCAACCAGATTGGTTGGGACTATTTCATCCATAACCAACACCCCACTTACCACAACCTGGCACTGGAGTTTCTCGGTTCTTTGCATTATAACCCTTATATTGGTTTAGGGTTGGCTAGAGGAGTGGTTTCTTTCATATTATTTTATTTTACTCACAGATACACCACCCATGAGCTTATTGATCTTTTGGATTTCCCAGTTAGTGTTGATGTTGTTGTTGAGATTCCGGATGATGAGTATATGGACAACTAGCTTGACTATTTTTGAGGAGATATATCTACTCTGAGGCATGACAACTGCATCCCTAGACAGTCGTCAGAGATTCATAACCCAACAGTTAGGTACTTTCACATGATTATGTCGTTTTCCTTCTTTAGGAAACCTCATAATGATACCTTGGTGTCTAAGGAGGAGTTTTTCATTATGTTCTGTGTGTTTCGATCTAGACAAGTGGTAGGTACTTCATTTATGCTTGCTCGTCTTCTGAGTATTAACCAAGGCTCCTTATGGACCGATATGTGTTGGAGGCTTAGTGACTATGATCGCTAGTGCCTTCTTTCAGATAGAGTGTTTGTCCCATCTGACCCCTGCTGCTGACCATACCCCATTGGATTTGTCATTTTGTTTTAATGGTTGGATGATTAGATATTTGGATCCGAATCAATACCAATTGTTGATTTATCATGAGCCGATCTACCACTTTACAATTCTTAGCATTGCACGATCCAGTGTGCACGACAAGAAGAATTGAACTTATGAGCTAGAAGGTGTAGTAGAGAATGACATGAAAGAAGACGAATTTGATCCTGCTACCCCGCCTCTACTTGACTGCATTCCAGCTTGGGATCCACCTATAGCTCCTACTACCGCCGCCCAGATTCCACAGCCTGACTATGCTGCTGCCATTGATGCACTTACGAGAGAGCATGCTGCCATCTGCTCCGATCTTACCTCGCTCCGAACTGATTTTTATGGTTTCATGGATCTTGTTACGACAAATATAGATCACCTATATATGTAAATGAATTCTAGAGGGGGCTGATTTTTTTAGAACATTGAGGGAACTGTTCAGTCTTAGTGTAGGGGAACAATGTCTATTTAGATTTAGAGGATTTGATTTTTTTCTATTTCGTAGTTTTTCATTAACATCACATTAGATTTATTTCGGTTATTTATTTTGAGGATTTATTATTTGTTTCAGTTAATCATTTCGCATTCTATTCATATTTTTCATTACGCTCCGATGTTATTATATAATGTTGTTGTGTTATTATTGTATCCTTCTTAAACTAAAATGCATGAATATCAACCTACTAGTCCTAGTATGCATTTATCATTTAATAACACACCTATTATATCATTCATTGTCCCCCGTGCTCAATTTTTTTAAGACATTGAAATGACATAACCTGCCATGCCACGGTCACCAAGAGAATCTCATGCATGTATGCCTTATCCCGTCCATTGCAGGCACGTGAGATTCTAAGGTCTATACCTTGTAACGACCGTTACAAGGGCAGCAAGCTAGGCTGGAAAAAGAAAGCCTTGTCTAACGAACGTTACACACCCCTTAGCTATGCAACATTATAAACCGACCAACACCATTCATTCTCATTCATTTAAATTCAAACCATTTCAAATATTCCCATCTGTTTCCTCTTCACCATAAACACCACCCTTAATTCCCATTCAATACCTCCATTCATCTTCTCTTCACCATCTTCCTATAAAATCTCTTGAGAAAAAAACCACTATTACTTTTAATTCTCTTCAACAACCTTTCTACCATTTAAACAATTTCATTTCCAAAACAAACCACAAATATGGCCAGAAGAGCTCAAGAAGATAGATAGGAACCAGACCTCAAAGATATGGTGTTCAGAGATGGAGAAGACGGAGTCCGACAAGAGCAAATCTACCAGAAATTTCACCAGAGACGTATACTTATCACGAAGTATATTGATGAAGATTGTCTACATGATTTGGGATTGCTCGATGGTTTGTAATCCATGCTTCATGCATCTGGTCTACACTACATTGCCACTATGAATCTACCAACTTATGAACCCCTTACGTTAGAGTTTTTAAGTTCTTTTGCATACCACACACCACCTACTCTAGAAGCTGGTCAATGATTGATCGACACAGTAACCTTCAGATTATTCAACACGGAGTGCACCATGAACCAAGAGACTCTGAGTCACATACTTAATTTTCACCATGGAGAAGGTGTGGAATATCGAATTCTGCATGATGAAGATTGGGTGGCAAGGTCATTCAAAATATGGGAACGTTTAACTGGCACTCGAGTTAATGATTGGGCGAAGATTTTGTGTACGCATATCCATAACCCATGCATCCGCTATTTCCACCGAGTCCTAGCCAATACGGTGTTTGGGCGAGCAAACAATAACAAGGTAAATGCTAGGGAGATGTATTTTTTGTACTTCACTTTTAATCCTGATCTGATGATAAATGTTGCTCTGTTCCTTCTACACCATATCCAGTCGTTGTTAGCAAGAAATGCAAACACATCACCTTTTTGTATATGGGGCATAGTCACAGCTATTTCCCAATATTTGGAATTTCAAGACAGGTTGGATGAATTACCATTCTGGCAAGCTGAGTTCTTAGATATGGATTAATGCCAGTCTAGTTGAATTGTTAAAGCAAGAAAGGATGGAAGGTACAACTTAATGGTGCATAACACATTCATTTGAATATCACGAGAGTTGATGTTGCTGGAAATTGGGTTTACGATGTTCAAGCACCAGCACCTGGTACAAACGCGTAAAATAATCAACTGGAAGTGAATCAACAACCACCTCAACCAGATGTCCCACCATCGGAATAACCAGTAAATAATCCTCATCCAGCCGCACTCGACGCGATATATGCATCACTTTTACTTCAAGATCAACATCAACAGGAACTGATGTAGTTGATGCAAGAGATGCAGCACGATCAACGTAATTCTGCTTATTGGAACCATCGCGGTATTTCTGACCTGATTGATGAAATGCGCTACCTATCATTCCGCGTTGAAGGCCTGTATGCCCATGTTTACAACACTGGTGAGGAGCCTCCTAGACCCATAAGAAGTGGAGTGAGGACACATGGCAGAAGAAGAACACGAGGTGAAGCATCAACTAGCAGAGATATCAGAGACAACAATGAAGACTGATCTATTTTCCTATTTTATTGTCTTTCCTTTTTTTATTTTCTTCAAGTTTCCTTGTTAGTTTTCTTCTACTTGCTTTAGTTGTCGCATTGAGGACAATGCTCAGTCTAAGTGTAGGGGAGGAAAACTTTGTCTTAAATTTCCATTAAGTTTTGAATTTCAAGTTATTTCCCTTTCCTTTCAACAAAAAGAAAAATTTTCAGATCGATATTCATTTCCGTAAGTTATTCTTACTTCCACACGTTTCTTGAGCCATAACAAAAAAAATTATTTCAACGCATTAGCTCGGTACTTTCAGAAAGTATATAGGTTGCTCAATAAGGCTTCGTTAGAATTTTTTAGCAAGATTCGACAAAGATAATACCGCCTTGAAACCTAAATCTTCCAGATCGTGCATATCAATTTGAGCAACTATGATACCGAGACCTTAAGTCTTAAGTTTTAGATCAATCCGGAGTAGTTTATACAAGCAGTCGACACCGTCTTATCCACAAACTACGTAGGGAGCCTATGAATATAAGTGACTGGTTATTATCAGAAAAAGCTTTAAATATCAAGTTATAACAGGGAATGCGCTAATTAAGTTAGGTGACCCTCACCAGGTAATTTAATCAAACAGTTGCAGAACCTACAAAAACCAATATGAAAACCAGTTATAAGCCTGTTTAGTGGTATCTGGTGCTAAACTTGTTAGGGAGAACCACGGTTCGATCCCCTAAGACTTATGATTTGGAAGAGAAAAAGGGTTACCAACTTGCGTACCATAACCCCGTGCATAAAATGATCAGAATCACTAACCGGCTACTCTCCTATATGCGTGCGAGAGATAAAGGGCTTAATGAGATTGCACGAGAATGAAAGTGGTTGATTTCGAACAAGAAGAATTAGGTTGAGCTATGGTGGCATGATTCGGACTGGTTTTCATAGGAAGAAAGGTTTGGACCATGACTATGGTTTCGTGTCATTTCTGTATCGTCAGTTTCGGAACCCGGTTTCATCTTTCTAAACGTAATGCATATCAACCATGTACAATTCGAGTTGCATCGTAAGATTGCGTCAGAAACTTTGCGCTAAATTATTTCAAAGTCTACCATTTGCTTGAGGACAAGCAAAGGTTTAAGTGTAGGGGAGTTTGATAACAGGAAAATGTATCGATTATTTGGATCGATTTATATGATTTTTGTCCGCATTTTAATTAATTATATTATTCTTTATTTGTATTATGCCGATATTTTCTATGTTTTTAGGTTTTTACCAATTATAAGGTAGGTACGAAGAAAGTTGAGAAAAGAAGGATAAATCATACTCAAAGTTCACAAAATAAAAGTATTTATGCAAGTATGGGGTGTATGACAAGACGTGAGGCTGTGAAAGAAGCAAAATTGAAAGAAATAATAAGGAAGTAGGCCCAGCCCACTTCCACGCGTGTTTCCTCACTAGGCCCAAGGGTGTAACGACCGTAGCACCCCTCCAAGTCAAGCCCTAGCGATCGTCACGCATCAGGGAGCTAGACTTCCTCACCAAGGAAGTCTGCAACGACCGCTACAAAACCCTAGCCAAGTCGTAGCGAGCGCTATGGAGGAGAACCTGGTGGCGAGAAAAACGCAACAACTCTATTTTCACTCGCGCCTCACTCTCTATAAATAGGCTACTAGAATTCATTTTCAAGACACTTTTTTTTGGCAATTTTATACCATTACTCCGCCAGTTTTACTTTCCAGTTTCAGTTTTTATTCACTTAATTTAATCCTAAAAACATGGTCTTTTCAACAACCAATTTAGGTTTAATTAAGATTAACCTAGCAGCCACGTGAGCATGCTTTCTAATAATAGAAAAACAATATTTAGCACCAACAAACTTCCCGAAAATCTCAGAACAAAGATTCTGCAGAATGAATCACACATCGAATGTCATAACATCTTATGACATCGATTTTTCTGCAGAATTTCAGATGCCTTTAGCTTCCAGCTCGAATGTCTTTTAACATCCTTAGCGGTAGGATTTATCTTCAATCTCGAATGTCATGACATCTATCATGACATTTAAAGCCTAGTTTTACCAAAATTAATGCCAACCTAAAAACACTAACAAACTCCCCCTTTGGCACATTTTTGGCTAAAACTACTTAACACATCAGAGTACCTATGCAGCAAAAGACAATAAACTAGTTCTAAGCTTTCCTAAGCTTCAAGTAACTAGAACTTAGAGAAGATAAATTCTACCCATACAAAAATCCCACAATTCCCACAATTGCCCCATATACAAAATTTTAAACAAAGTCCCAAGTCCCATACTATTGTCATACAGTAGGCATACAATTTCCCCAAAGTCCCATACTAATGTCATACAGTAGTTCATACAATTTCCCCAAAGTCCCATACTACTGTCATACAGTAGTTCATACAATTTCCCCAAAGTCCCATACTACTGTCATACAGTAGTTCTTCTCCCCCTTTTTAGCCATAAAGGGCCAAAGGAAACCATACAATTGCCCCAAACTTTTGTTCAATCAAGATTGTAAACAAATATACCAAAGATATACTTAAGTACCAAGATTGTTTTAGGGTACCTTCAGACATTACAAATCTGTCAATAAGGATTACAAACATTCAAACAAAATTGGGAAAATACAAGAATCAAAATAGAATAGAAGACAATTGACAGAATAAAATTAGAGGCAACAGGGGCAAGGAGCAACAACTCAAGTGCTTTCTTCTCCAGAAGAAGCACTGTGGAAGGAAGCATCTTCAGAACCTTCTTCAGCACCAGCCATCTGAATATCATCATCTTCAGCATCACCAACAGCATCATTATCAGCTTTCTCTTCATCCTCAACCTCTGTGTCCTGCTCTAGTTGAGAGATTAGCTCTTCCAGACTTTGCTTTCTTGCTTCAAGCTCCTTGCAAGTTGCTCTTAGCACAGCAATGACATTTGCCTTCTGAGAATTTTCTTTGACAGCTGAAGTCTCAGCAGATGTCATGACAATGTCTGGGACATGCTTCCCTTGGAACAGTTTGTAGTGGAAGCCAAGGGCAGAAGCTCTTTTACAGACTGCATCTCTTTCAGCTAGAATATCAGGGAATTGGTCAGTGATAATTCCACACAGTAGGGAGGGAAAGGCTATAGGTCCCTTGATTGCATAGCTTTCAGCATGCTTGAGGGTCTGCTGAAATATGTAGGTACCATAGTCAAATTTGGCCTGAGTGCCCACTGCATATATAAATCTGCCCAATCCAATGGAGATAGTTGACTTGTGATTGGTTGGGACCCAGTTTGCAGCACCAATCTTATGCAGTATGGCAAATTTGACACTCAACTTGCTAGCTGAGAGTTTTCCCTTTAGAGGCCATTGTCTGACTTGTTTGGCAGTGATGGTTTGACAAATCTTGTTGTCAGTTTCCTCCAGCTCTGGCTGAGTATTAGCAGATCTACCTAGGAATCTATTGATCACATTTGGAGAAAACCTGACTTTTCTCCCCCTCACATAAACAGTCTGGTAATCATCAGAATTCCTATCCCCACAGCCATTTGAGAGATTGACAATAAACTCTCTCACCAAAGCTTCATAACAGTTTGAGAGTTTCTCCACTGTTTTCATCAGTCCTGCCTCCTTAATCAGGTCAATGATCTCCTTGCACTCTAAAGCACTCTTGTTCAATTCTCTTTCTAGTGCAACCCTCTTTAAACAAACATACTTCCATCTTCCAGCACTTTCAGGATGATGGAATGAGATGTTATCAATTGCCACTTCAGGCACCTTGGGAAGTTTTACAAGTGTTGGCTTCTTTCTTGAATGTATGTCAGTGACATTCTCCTCAACATCAAACTCAGAGTCATGATCGACTCCACAGGTTCAGGTTCCTTCCTCTTTTTCACAATAGGTGTTCTCTTTGGTTTAGAGTCACCACCAGCAGTTTCACTCTACTTCTCCTTGTAGAGGATCCACCTTGTGATACTTCTCGCTTTGCACACATCTTGAGATCTTCTCGTGGCTCGTGTGACTGCTTTTCCTTCCTTTTCATCATTCTTTTTGCAATGCTTGGATTGACATTGGCAATCAGATCATTGTCTGAGAACATCTCATCTAAATCAATGACTGGAGGTTCAGTTAAGTGATTAGATTCTTGAACTGGTGACTCTTCCAAAATGCTTTCAGAAATGTAGTCATCAGGAACTTTACCAGAGGCACACTTTGCTGGTGATTCTTCAAGAATATTATCAGAAATATAATCAGCAGTGGCTTTATCAGAGCAACATTTTGCTGGGCACTTCTCAAGAATGCTGTCAGAGATCTCATCTTCCTTATCAGCAGAGATTTTATTACAAGCACCATCAACACCTACTTCAGACTCTTTAACTGAAGGATCAACAACATTCTTGACAGGAGAATCAACATGGTCACCAGATGTCTTGACATCCTTTGTGACATCTGGATCAACTGCTAAGCTAGGACTAGCAGATTTTTCATTTAGAGGGACTGAAACCCCAGGAACAGATTGGTCTTCATTGAGGATCCTGGTTACCAATCTAGCAATGGCTATATGCATAGCCCTAGACTCCTCTGTGTTTACCATTTCTGAGGGAACAGAAGAGGATGGTACAGAAGTCTTACCAGAAGGTGATGCTTGCGTCCTTGCATTCCTTGTACGCAATTTCTTGACCTTTTCTGGGTCTGTGGCCATTGCGCGCAGAGGAGTGATTCTCAGAGCTTCAACATGCATGTCATCAGTATTTGCCCTAACTTCATCCATGGCGGAGATGATGAACCAGATTTTGAGAAGATGAAGATGATGAAGACATATTTTGTTGGAAGATTTTGAGGAAATGAGAAGAGGTTTTGAAAGTTTCTTTTAGATGAAGGAAATATGATACTTTCAAAAGAAGAAACTATTATATGAAGGAGTCTCTTCCTATTCTTGGACCTTTTAAAATAAGAGGAAAATACTTAAATAACCTACTTATAAATACTTGAAGAAAAGATCCTTTCCATTCCTTGTTGTATGCAAGGTTAATTGCTACAATTCCTCATTTGGACAATTACCCAACTTGCCCTTAACATTTCAAACGGCTAGTCTCAAGCACTTTAGTAAAGTGTCACAAGACAATGTCATGACATCCTGTATGACATTGTATTCGATCAAGATCCGCTTCATCCGGATCATCTCGAGAACAATTGCTACCAATGCTATGTGATCGGCCTCAACTTTGTACAGAATACACGCTTTGCTTCTTGCTGACCCAAGAAACAGGATGGTTTCTCAAGATGAACCATCCTTCAAAAGAGCTTTCACACAAGCATTTATCAACACTTTCTCCACTTATTTTCTTGGACAACTTCAAGTGTGGAAGGGTGAGAGTCCTAGTGTAGCTGCCATGATTCAATCCAAGCTTCTTGACAAAATTCCTTGCATATTTGCTTTGTGAAGGAATTGTTGAGTCTTTCATCAATGTGTCTGACATTCCTCCAGATACTATGTTATTAACATAGGTGGATGCCACCATGATCTTTTTCCCTCTGACTGAAAGGGTTTCATTCAGGACTCCTCTCATGTATCTTTTGACAATAAGACACTTGGTTATCCTTTCATGCCAGATCCTAGTACTTTGCTTCAGTACCTTACAAGTGGTCAGGTTTCTAGACATTGAGAGTGACATTCTGACTTCCTGTTCAGCCTTATACTTACCACAGATTTTCCTTTTGTCTATGAACAATCTTGGTATCCTTCTGACTCCCCCTATGAAACTGATCCTTTTCATGCTTCTGAGGTGTGGATGACCAGATACTTGCTGCCACAACTTTACTTCCTCTTCATCTTTGTCTGTGGGACTCATAGAGGACAGAGTGGTGCTTTCAGATTCCCACTTGTAGCAGTTGTCCTTTGATCTGACTCCTCTCATAATCACTACTTGATCACCATTGATTACAAGACACTCAGACTTAGTGAAGCTGACTGTGAATCCCATATCACATAGCTGACTTATGCTAATGAGATTTGCAGTCAAACCTTTTACCAAAGAATACTCCATTTAGGCTTGGAACCTGCACAGTTTGTGTTTCCAACGCCTTTGATTTCTCCTTTAGCTCCATCTCCAAAAGTAACAAAGCTGGCAGAATGGGGTTTAACATCTTTAAGAAGATTTCTGTCTCCAGTCATGTGCTTGGAACACCCACTGTCAAAGTACCAATCTTTCTTGGTAGACACACTAAGAGAAGTGTTAGCTACTAGGGCAACAGTCTTCTTCTTCCACTATTGAGAGTATGATACCCTGTTGGTTTTAGGCTTCACATGAGACCCTTGATTAGGATATCCATGAAGTCTATAGCAGAAAGATTTTATGTGACCAAACCTTCCACAATAATGACATCTCCATCTTTGAAACTGTTTGTTCATGTTTCTATGATTTTGATGTTGCACCCAATGTTGTGACATCTGCTTTGACATTGGTCTATTAGGTCTGTTCTTCCTTTTGTTATAGACAAACTTCTTAGTCTTCATATACCCGAGGCACTGCTCACGGCTTGTGGTATGACATCTTCTTTGTCATTGACTTCGTGTTTGTTCCATTCCCGGTTATTTGCAAATCTCTTTGCAACATAGCCCGAGCGACACATTTCTGTTTTGGGTTGTGACACCGCTTTGACATTGTTTTCCTATGTCTCTTCTTCTTAATGTCACCAACGTTGCTTTTCACCACATATCCTAGACCATGCTTATTTCCCGCATTTTGTCCAAGCTAAAGAATTTCTTCCAACTTATCAAGACAGATGTCAACATTTTGATTTAGACATCGATCAAGTTTGAATTCAAGATAACAATATCACTATTTAGGTGATTTATAGTGGTTGTGTTTTCCTCTTCTCACCTTCAACTTCACATTCTCGCTCCAACTTCTCAATCGACTTTTTTCGCTCCTCATTCTGACATGCTTCACCATTTTTATACACCTTGTAGTTTTCAAGAAGCTCTTCAAATGTCACTTCCTCATCACTAGAATCCATATCAGAGTTGTACACTCCAGAGAGCGAGCAGTGACAAGTTTGGTACCTTCTTCCTCATATTCACTTCCTGAATCACCATCAGACCAAGTGACAACCATTCCTTTCTTTTGTTTCTTTAGAAAGGTGGGACATTCAGCTCTAATATGTCCAAATCCTTCACATTCATGACATTGGACTTTCTCGCTTGACTTCCTTTTTCTCTCGACTTGGATCTTCTGGAGTCATAAGATCCGCTAATGTCGATGGAATGTCCTTGACATTTGACCTTGACTTTGGATCAATCCTCCTGATCAGTTTGTTGAACTGTCTTCCAAGCATGGCAATAGCTTCAGATATCTTCTCTTCATCTTCCACCTTGCATCCTTCTTCAGTGTTGGATACAAGTGTTATGCTCTTGTTTTTCTTGTCAATAGTTTCACTGATTTCCATCTCAAAAGTCATAAGGGATCCAATAAGTTCTTCAACCTTCAAGGTGCTGATGTCTTGAGCCTCCTCTATTGCAGTGACTTTCATTGCAAATCTCTTAGGCAAGGATCTGAGAATCTTTCTCACCGCTTCTCTCGACATCTTTTCACCAAGTGCTCCTGAGGCATTGGCAATTTCCAAAATATTCATGTGAAATTCATGAATATTCTCATCTTCCTTCATCTTCAAATTCTCAAATTTGGTAGTGAGCATCTGAAGTCTTGACATCTTCACCTTGGATGTTCCCTCATGAGTAGTTCTGAGAGTGTCCCAAACATCCTTGGCCAGCTCACATTGATGAACCGGTCAAGATATTCTGTCAATACCATTGAATGAGCATTCAATGCTTTAGAGTTCCCTAGAGCTAGCTCTTCTTCCTCTTTGCTCCATTCCTCCTCGTGTTTCAAGACAAGAGTGCCATCTTTCTCAAGCTTGGTGGGATGTTTCCATCCTTTATCGCCAGCCTCCAAGCTTTAATGTCCACCGATCTTAAGAAGGCAACCATACGAGGCTTCCAAGAATCATAATTAGACCCATCCGAATAGGTGGTCTTCCTCCAAATCCTCCTTCTTTATCCATTACGCCGTAAACTATTATCCCTAGATCTCACCCGAAATAACAAGGTGGTGCCCGCCTCGATGCCAATTGAAATTTCGGCAGCAGATACTTGATGTCACAGAATGTTATGACACAAGATTCGACACTATATTAACAATTCACACAAGAATACGTAAAGCAAGAATAACACAATAAGTTGTTCACCCAATTCGGTTCAACAAACCTACATCCGAGGGCTACCAAGCCGGGAGGAAATTCACTATTAGTAGAATTAATTCGTGAATAAACCACCGTTTATCTCCTTCACTTAAAACCTACCCAATGCAACTTCAACCTAAGTCCGACTTAGATCTGAGTACCCACTCACTCCCCCTCAATCACAGCAGTGATATCAACCTATTGACTAATTGAATTGTGAAGACACACTTCAATAAAATATCTTGATCTTGCTTCACAGCTTCAATCAAGAGACAAACACTCGTGCTTTAAAGCTTTGAGTGATAAACTACCCTTACAAAGAAATCCTAGTCCAATGCACTTATCAATTGATAGTTGCTTGGCTCACAAGAGAAACTAGAATTACATAATTACAACTGTTAAATCCCTTAACAGTACACAAACACAAGCTGCTATCTCTTCAATACATTCAAAGGGCGCAGCAGCAGAGTAAGGGTTCTTTTCCTTTTATAGAAGCCCCGAAACTTCGCTTTGGGCTTCCATAAAGATAGCTAGGGTTCACTTAATTTAATCCTAAAACATGGTCTTTTCAACAACCAATTTAGGTTTAATTAAGATTAACCTAGCAGCCACGTGAGCATGCTTTCTAATAACAAAAACAATATTTAGCAACAACAAACTTCCGAAAAATCTCAGAACAAACAGATTCTCGCAAATGAATCACATCGAATGTCATAACATCGTTATGACATCGATCTTTCATTTCCAGATGCCTTTAGCTTCCGCCTGAAATCTTTTAACATCCTTAGCAGGTAGGATTTATCTTCAATCTCTGAATGTCATGACATCTATCATGACATTGCTAAAGCTTAGTTTTACCAAAATTAATGCCAACCTAAAAACACTAACATGGACAATGAAAGGCAGATCTGACCGACTTGTGGGAGACTCCTAGAGCTTGCCAAATATTCCGCCTTTTATTTTCAGGTTTATTTTAATTATATTATTTATTGGTTTATTTAAGTCTGTTTATTTATTTATTGGCTTATTTAATTATTTATTTATTTTATGCCCGATTTATTTGAAATGCATGTTTTATCTGAATTGTCTGTTTATCACTGTTGCGCTATAATTGAATCATTTAACATGCTAGGCTAAATTTAGTTATTGGTATGTAAGGTCATATAGCCGACGAGGTTTAGCAACACCATTCGATTTATTCCGTTTTAAAAAGACTAATTTTCCGGTTTCAATTACTAGTTCTTAATGTAACTATTTTGTTACGAGAGTAAATTACATATTAGAAGTTAGGATCAATAAAGCAAGAGTTTGAGATTTTAACTGGACATTAGTAATTAAGCATCAACTTAAAATACAACGAAAGCGCTTTTAAGTTGATTAAGCTTTATTTATTTTCAAAAACTATTCTTAAACTCTAATTGAAACAATGAGAGCACTCACTTAGGTTTGATTATAGGATCTGAATCAATAAACACGAGAGTGTGAGAAAAGGATTTTTAAACAAGTATTTCCTACTGAAACACGTTTTGATAATACAACTCAAGCCAATGAGTTGCTAAATCCCTAAGCCCGACCATTACATACTGATACTTTCATTATGAATCTAAACTAGATCATAATCAGTTAGGTTCCCTAAAATCAAAAATTATTTATATTATTAGCCATAGATTTACGTACTAACCTAAGATAACGGTAGGTCAACATTTAGTCCCTTGGGATTCGATAATCTTTAAAACTACATGTGATAGGACTGTATACTTGCAGTCTAGATTCTATACAACGTATAAAGTCGTGATCACTAGTGACCTTATCTACTTGATGTCACTATATGGTAAGTAATCTGGTGACGTAGCGTATGTGGCGTCATGGACTTACCAATACCAAGAATACAGATGAGTCTCATAGTGGTAAACGCCTCCAGACCCCACTTGCACATCGTCTTTGGCAGCTCAGGTGTAAAGAAAATAATGGACAATCAAGGCATACCAATAGCCGATAAACAACAAATAGGATTTACTACCTGACAGTATGGTTCTACTCCAATTCAAGCATATTCAAAACCACAATGTGCATTCAAGCCACAAAGACACACATCAAAATCAATCATCCGAACGTTCTACTGGAACGACGGGAAAAACAATTCACAGCATATAACACCATATCTCATATAATTGGAAAAAAAACATACATCCATATTATGGGAAGCATTTAACATTTATTTAGTACAATCGAACCGAACAATCCTTCATTTTTATGGTGCATCAATACCACTCTTTAATCGCCCTATTACACATGGCATTAATAAAGAAACAAAGTGGGCCAATAGTTCCAAGGATTGGAACCATCTTGCACTTGGGAAAAATAATTTGGTTATGCCCAGGAAGGCGCGCTGAGCGGAGGCACACCACTGAGCGGGATCCTGCAAATTAATATTTTTTCCACGTTCAGGGGTGGGCGCTGAGCGCGACCCCGTGCGCTGAGCGCAGTCTGCAATTTGCAGAAAAACTAAAACATTAACCGTTTTGTCTTGGGGTTCCTAACTCCATTTTTAATTCCATTTGACATCAACCCATAGCATTCCAGTACGAATTATGTCACAATAGCATGTTAATTTCTACTAGAAACATGCATGCATACACAAACTCCCAATTCCTACCTAAGTTTCTAACTAATGGAACTTACCTTGACTAATTGGAGGATTGAATGGTAAACATTCTGCATAAGAACTCCATTCTTGATCAAAGTTTCTCTTCTAAGTTCCTCAAATCCGTAACTCCCTCATACCCATTTCCAGCAAGAATTTCTCAACTTCAAACAGGTTTTTCTCCTTTAATACATAAGCTATAATCACGAACCAATATATCCAATAGAACGGAATTTTGTGAGATTTTCAAAAAGTACGGAATTACCTAAATTGGAGCTATAAGCTAGGAGTTATGGTCGTTTTAGTGGAGGTTGTACTTGAAACACGAAAATGGTGATTGAAGCTGACAAGTTTCACTCATTTTCCTTCTCTCTCTATTCTCTTGTCAAAAATCTGATTTGTAATAACAAGCCCACCAAAAATGCCCTTAAGTCATATGCAAATTTTGTTCTTTGCCCAACTTGCCCTCCAACAAGGGAGTATTTACAAAGATGCCATTTGGTTAGCTTTTAACTATTATTTTTGGATTTCTCTACTAATTCCTCATTTTCCATTATTCCTCTTGGTGTATAGATTTATATCATTTTTATGCTTAGATAAAATTGGAATGTTACATATGTAGTAAATTCATCTTGTTGTAGTTTCCATTTAAACCCTCGACAAATGAAAGCGACTTCCAATTTGTGGCCTCCTCCACCAGTTATAGCTAAAGGTGAAATAGCTGCAAGTTTACAACCCATTGACTTAGCAACTTCTAAGTCTAAAAAGTTGTGTTTCCTACCACTATCAAGGATGTAGCTAATATATTTGTTTTTAGGTTCACAATTGATTTTATCCATTCATTTGGGCAAATTGACAACCGAGGGGATCGTCGTGGACACGACCTTTGATTCCTAGCTCAAGTTAATTTGTTTTTTTATTTATTTTAAAATGATGTCAATCTTTCTGTTTTTTTATTTAAAAATGAAGTCATATGTTCCGTCACTTAGATACCCAATTAAGGGAAAAACATTAGTTTATCTATTTTTCCATTAGCCCAATTCATTTGTTGTCACTCTAAATTCGTAAATATCATTCTCTGGATTGCAAGATAGAAAATTATTTCAAATTTTTTCCTTAATTAGTTAGGAACTATTTAAAATTTATTTTTATTGTTGTTACATCCATGCATCAAGGAAAATAATTTTACCAACATTGAACGCAACATTTGTTACTTTTGCATACTATCTCATATAATGATGTTGTTGATAGTTTCATATATTCCAAAGCATATTAAGATATTGCAACCCCAAAAAAATTGGTGAATGGTAAGAATTTGTAACTGATATTCCTTGTAGTTCACCTGTTTATTTTCGAGTTTGCAATAGAAGTTAGCTATTCCTCCGGGCGGGTTGACAACCGATGGGAAAAGTCTCTCATGGACACAAACTTCAATTCCTAGAACCAACAAATTTGTTTTTTATTTCTTTTAAAACGACGCCAATATTTTTATTTTATTTTTTATTTATGAATTAAGTCATATATTCCGACGATTATACTCCAACTAAGGGGAAAACATTCGTTCATTCATATTTGTCATTAGTTCAATTTATTTATTCTCGCTCCAAATTCGTAAACATCATTCTCTGAGATGAATTGCAAGATAGAAAGTTCTTCCAGGTCCGTTCCTTAATTAGTTAGGAAATATTTCAAGTTTATTTTTATTATTGTTGTCGTTGTTGTTACATCCATCCATTAAAGAAAATAATTTTACCAACGTTGAGCAAAACATTTTTTACTCATGCAATCTATCTCATATAATAAGGTTGTTGAAGATTCCACCTATTCATAATCATATGAAGAATATATTTCAACCAAAAAAAATGGTGAAGGGTAAGAAGTTGTAATTGATATTCCTTGTAGTGACTTTGTTTGTTTTTAGGTTTGCAATTGAAGTCATCCATTCCATTTGGCATGTTGACAACCGAGCGAAAAAGACCCTCGTGGACACAAACTTGGTTTCCTAGCACAAGAAAAATTGTTTTTTATTTCTTTTAAAATGACGCCAATCTTTCTAATTTATTTTTATTTAAAAATTAATTCATATGTTCCTTCAGTTAGACTCCCAACTAAAGGAAAAACATTCATTCACTCACTTTTTCCCTTAGCTCAATTCATTTGTTGTCACTCCAAATTCGTAAATATCGTTCTTTAGATTGCAAGATAGAAAATCATTTCGAATTTTTTCCTTAATTAGTTAGAAAATATTTAAAGTTTATTTGTCATGGACACAAACTTCAATTTCTAGCACTCACAACTTTATTATTATTTTTATAAAAAAAAACGACTCCAATCTTTTTATTTTATTTTTTATTTAAAAATTAAGTCATATATTCCGTCAGTTAGACTCCCAACTAAAAGAAAAATATTTGTTCATTCAGTTTTGCCCTTAGCCCAATTCATTTGTTTTATGCTCCAAATTCATAAACACCATTTTGGATGAATTACAAGATAGAAATTTATTTCAGGTTTGTTCCTTAATTAGTTAGAAATATTTCTTGTTTATTTTTATTGTTGTTACATCCATTCATTAAAGAAAATAATTTTACCAACATTTAATGAAACACTTTTTACTCTTGCACTCTATCTCATATAATAATGTTTTGAAAACTTTACTTTGTACCCCCACAATTAATCCTGTACCCCCATAATTTTTAAAAAATGACATTTTTACCCTAACTGTAATTTAATTATTTTACTATTTTATTTTTACCATTTACGAAAAAGACAAATTTTTACAGTTTTGAAAAACACTTCCGGAACGCTTTCCGGAACACTTTCAGCAAGTATTCCGGTATGTAAACACAAACCGAACAGTTTAAAAGTGTTCGAATTAAACCATTCCTAACACTTTGTGCAAGTGTTCCGGAATGGATGGCAAATTATATAACAAACCGGAACACTTTCAGAAAGTGTTCCGGTTTGTAAGTTGTGTGTTCCGGAACAGTTTCTTAAAGTGTTCCGGAACGCTTTTTAAAAATTTTTAATTTTTTTTAAAATTTTTTTTAAAAATTTTTTTTTTTAAATTTTTTCTTCAGGTATGGAAATTCAAAAAGCCGAATCCTCCATAGATACGATGATGTATTCACTACAATGAAACATTCGCTACACGAGAAAATGTTATTAGTTGGATCAAAGAAGTTGGATTAAGAAATAAAATCACCGTTATTATTAAGCGTTCGGACACTGAAACTGGCAAGAGAGGAAGGAGGAACAAGATAATTTTTGGGTGTGATAAAGGCGGAAAATACAAGGATAAAAGTGGAATTCAGAGCGCAACTAAGAGATGTGGATGTCCGTTTAAAATAAGATCGACCGTCAAAAGATGGGTTGGGATGGAAGGTAGATGTAAAGTGTGGAGTTCATAATCATGGATTACCTGATAGGCTTGAAGGGCATGCGTTTTGATTTAACAAAGAGACATGTTCCTCCTAGACACATTTTGACTTCCCTGCAAGAGAGAAATCCTGAAAATATCACTCGGATCACTCAAATTTATAAGCAGAAGAGTGTGATAAAAAAAGAGATAAGGGGTCCAAGATCTGAGATACAACATTTGCTAAAGCTAATTGAGGATGCAGGATATGTCTACTGGAGTAGAAAAAGAGATGGTTCGGATATTGTGAGAGATATTTTTGGCGCATCCAGTCCGTCAAGTTGTGAATATCTTTCCCATCGCCTTAGTTATGGATAGCACATATAAGACAAACAAATATAGGCAACCTCTTTGAAATTGTTGGCATGACATCGACGGAGTTGACTTTTGTTGCATTTGCTTATATGGAGTCCGAGGCATGATAGTTTTTGTTGGGTCTTGGAGAAGCTGAAGGAATTGTTTGTGCAGAAAGATCTGCGTCCAAAAGTGATTTTGACGGATAGAGATCTAGCATTGATGAAAGCTGTGGAAATTGTGTTCCCTACTACACAAAATTTGCTATGTCGTTTTCATATTAACAAAAATGTTGGGACAACTTGAACAAGCATGTTTTAATTGTGCTGACTTTATTGATTATGTGAAAGACACATGGTTGATTCCACATAGACATAGATTCGTTGGAGCATGGATTGATCGAGTACTTCATTTGGGCAACACCACGACTAACCGGTATATATTTTATTTTATTTTATTGTTATTATTGTATTATGCATGAATATTATTTATATATATTATGCATTAATATTATTTATATATTAATATTGTTATATAATATTGTTATATATATTATGCATTTATATATATTATGCATTTAACATCATGTTATATATTTGTTATGCATTCATTTTTAGGGTTGAATCCGCTCATTGGAAGCTAAAGCAGATGTTGGGAAATAGTCTAGGTGACATGGTTAATTGTTGGGAAGCTATGAACAACAACCTGAGGATACAAATAGGCAACATTCGTGCTTCGCTTCAAAAGTTTTTATGAATGTGAGCATGCACATGTTAGTCCATTCTATGGTAAGTGCGTAGTTTTGTTTCTAGAGCTGCTCGAGACGCATTGCGTAAGAGTTAAAGAGAGTTGATTATGTTGGAACTAGAGAAATATGTAGGTGTACTCATAGAACAAATTATGGGTTACCTTGTGCTTGTGAGTTAGGTAGATATGTGCTTAGTGGTGTACCTATACCTATTGAGAGTGTTCATGATCATTGGAGGAAGTTAAGTATGGAAGGTGAATTGCGAAGGAGAAGATGGATCGAGAGACATGAATAATGTAATGGAAGAAATATGGAGAAAGTATAGATCATCGATGTTGTCGGAAAAGAGCATTAAGAAGTAGGTGTAGTGAAATTGCTTATCCCGCAACAACTTCCTTATGTCCACCACCGACAAAATAAAACCAAGGGAGGAGTCAAGAAGAAAGGGAAGAAACCAGTTGGGTATGATGTTTACGGATCCTTCACAAGATGAGTATGTTGAACAAGCATCTCAAACTTCACAGTCGCCTCAAAAATCCCAATCAAAGAGAGATTCAAAATCAAAAACCTGCAGAAGACTACACTCTTCGCCAAGTCATATCAGTCATATAAAATTATTATGCATTAATATTCATAGTGTTGATTATTTTATGTTTATTATTATATTATGTATGTATAATGCACTAATATTTATAATGTTAATTTCTTAGATCATATATTCGGAGATTGTGGATGTTGAATCGATGGTAATTGTGGATTTAGAGTCATTGCATCTGCATGGGTATAGTCGGATGGTTGGGCAATGGTTCGTCGAGAGTTGGACATGGAAATAAGAGACAAGAAGAGTTTGTATGAGAAGTTATTCGGAGATAGACTATCGCAGTGAGGAGCGGGTTGATGATACATCCACGGTATTCAACCGAGGAGAAATGGTTGACACTACCGACATGGGTTACTTGATAGCGAACCGCTATAATGTCATTCTTGTCCATTTAGGCAATCCTTGCTTGACATTTTTCCTTTGACATCATCACCTCCACATAATCCTACTATTTGGTGTATAGGTTTAGTCAACGGTAACCATTGGGTGTGTAATAATTTATATATCCGATTATAGTATTTTCAATTATTATTTTCTATACAAAGTGTTGGATTAATTGTTTTTATACTCGTAAACATGAAAGATGGATTCCCTTACCCCGTGCCTACAGACGGAAGAAGTTTCCACACGGATGCAACCGCATGGATGATATCATTAGCGGACGATTGCAACTATGGCTACATCTTTCGCCAGTTTTACCTTCTTATATTTGCTTAGAATAATCCTGTTTTGTGTAATGTATTTTGTGTAATGTAGAACTAAATTGTTATGAAATGTAACAAAGCATTACAACAGACGCTTTTTTTATTCATCCAAATATTTGAATGACTTCAATGATAAATTAATGATAACATACACTAAAGAGAAATAACGCATAAAATCATAAATATTTAAAGAGTTACTAAAGAGTTACTAAAAATAAGTCACAAATATTTAAAATGTTACTAAAAATTACACAAATATTTAAAAAGTTACTAAAAATTACTAAATCATAATAATCACTCTTCATTACATAAATGCAACGCGGTAAATAAATCCGCAAACTGCGGATCATCCTCTTCAGCAGCAAATTTTTGTAGATGATGATGAATTAATGCGGAGATACGAGCCAACTTGGGATCGGATGGCCCTGTTGCAAACTGTGGAACTGGCACCTGTCTTGGTTCATCAACCGGCGGTGGTACCAATCGAGGGTGTGACACCGATAATACCCCAAATAATTTTCCACAGCCGAGGAAATGTGATAGTGTGACCAACTACGTCTACAACACTTTGGTCATAACCAATCCAGCTAACATCCACATCCGCCTCAATAATATCGGTGGGTGAACGTGGTATATCTTGAATAAGACCAAACCGACGTAAATAATACATAAATACCTCCCCAACAGAGTCCTCCTCTAAATAAGCAAGCTCGTCGAACGCATTAAACGCCTATGATCCTCAAAAGGACGCCACACCACGCCAACCGTGTCAATCTATCGAGGACACTCGTAATTCATCCACCTTCAACGCCCTTGCTTGTATGCCCATCTCATCGCTCTCGGCATTCCAACGTTCTCACTTGATGCCAGTTTTCCACTACTCTTCCAATTCCAGGAAAATACTCATGGATCCAGCACTGTGTCAATAAAAATTAATAAACAATAAATAATAAATAAAAATTATCTAAACAATAAATAATAAATAAAAATTATCTAAACAATAAATAATAAATAAAAATTATCTAAACAATAAATAATAAATAAAAATCATCTAAACAATAAATAATAAATAATAAATAATAAATGAATTACCTGAAGAAGAGTCGGATAACCAGCAAGTTGTTTGGTGCCAAACATACATGCATCTCCAAGTGAAGCATACAGTGTCGCCAATGCACGCCTCAACTATATCTTCCAAAGACCTCCAAGTCCAAGAGATATATATTTTTGCTTCGACAAGCGTAAACGCCTTGTCGGCAAAAATAGTGCAACCTACTAACATCATCAAGCACGCCCGTCGCATATGCCCAATTATTAAGACCTCTATGGGCAACAAAGGTTTCATACAACCATTCCAACTTATAGTACGCACCTCTGTGCCACGAACTTGAGCCGGCTTTCTACGTGACACTCCTAAATATGTCACAAGAAGCTCAAGAAGATCATCTTCAAAGGACATGCCGGGAGTCCAAAATACCTCTAATAGGGAGGTGGAGAATACAAGATACGCTATCGAGAGTAATCGTCATCTCACCAAATGGCATGTGAAATGACGACGCCTCGAATGCCACCTCTCTACAAAAGCGTGATTAAATTCGGATCCACCTTTGTCATACTAGATCTTTGCAAATGTGCAAGACCCGAATTTGACACCAACCTTTCCATCTCTCCGGGAGTTGCGGGAACCCATTCTTTGAGTTTTTGACCGTAAAAGACATTTTAATTGTTTTTCGGTCCTCTTCAAAAAAAATGTTGAAAAAATGTAACATATTAATAAACTATGCCAAAATTAACTTAATTCATTTCGATTAAATTTTCATTTACTTACCTCTCCGTACCACAAATGTCGAGCAAGGTCGTCAGATCTAACTAATGATGATAAATCGATGGTCCACCCGGAATCCCTAGGCACCTCCGAGGATGTGATCCAGATGCACCATCACCTCTCCGAGCACAAGGTCGTCCGTCAGGCCTAATCGCCGAGGCATTCTCGCAAAAATAATAAAATCAAAATATGAAAAAAAAAATTGAAAAACCCAAACCGAACACGGGGAGAGTGTTCCGAATGAATTCGAACACTTTTAGAAAGTGTTCCGGAATGCAATTTTGCAAACCGGAACACTTTCTAAAAGTGTTCCGGAAAAAGACAAAAAAACAAAAAAAAAACTAAAACCGGAACACTTCCCAAAAGTGTTCCGGTTTGGAAAAAATTTTGGAACACTTACATGATGTGTTCCGGAATGCTTTTTTGTGTACCGGAATACTTTTCCAAACTGTTCCGGAATGCAAGAGGTTTTGAGAGAATTCGGAACACTTTTAGATGAGATATGAAAAATGAATTTTTTTTTTAAATCTTATGCTTTTTATATGAGGATATTTTCGTCAAAAAAATTCTTTGGTGGGGGTACAGGTTAAAAGGTGGGGGTACAAAGTAAAATTTTCTAATGTTTTTGATAATTCCACATATTCCTATTTATATTGAGCTAATATTGAAACCCGAACATAAAATGATGAATGGTAAGAAATTGTTAGTGGTATTCTTTATAATTTATCGGTTTCTTTTTGGGTCTTCATTCTAAATCATATATTTCCTCATGCGAGTTGACAACCGAGAGAAAAAATCTCTTATGGACACAAACTTTAATTCTTAGCACCAAAACATTATGTTTTACTATTCAATAAAAAATATGAGTCTTCCTTCTATTTTTTTTTTAAATTAAATTAAATTACATTTTTTCTTAGGTGTATCCTTTTGAAGTTAGGAGAAATGTAACTCATTTTTTGTCTATAAAAGTACTACATTTGTCTAACTATTTCTTAAATTTAATTTATCTCTAAAACATCATTTATCGTATCAAATAATGTGGTTGTTGTTTCACTTTCATAAAACAAGACTTGAAATTTTAGGTTTGAATATTAATTTCAAGTTTCACAGTATCTAGTAAATGAATCTACTTAAAACTTGACATTAAAATTCAAAACCAAAATTTTCAAAATTGTGAAAATTTAAAAAAATAGTGCATCTTACAATAAAATTGGGGATTTGGTAAAATAAATTGAAAACAAGAAAGAATACATTTTATTGCTTCATTTTCAATTTTATTTCGTTAACCAATTTTTTTGCAATATGAGTCATCTATCACCTCGACTAGTTTATCCATCGAAGATAAGTATTCTTATTTTATTTTATTTTTAATTAAAAAAATAAATAGTCTTATTACTTATTATCTCATGCCCTTAATATAAGAAAAGATTCATATTTCAGATTCATTGAAAAATCGATGAATTTAAGCTATAAGTAATATAAATATATTAACTTTCAATGAATTTAAAAAATAAATTTTCACGTCAAGATATTGTCAACAAATTGTTTTATATGAAATATTAGTGATTCATATGAAACCCTAACTAATCAATCTAAATGTGAATAAACAAGAATATATTTTGGTTGAAAAATATAGAATGACAAATAATAATAATAATAATGAAAGCATATAATTGGATTGAAAACAAAGAAATGAAAACTTGAAACTTGAATAAATGTGAAAGCAATCTCTATAATAGATTGTAAGACAAGACAACTCCATCAAGAGGTTGTGAACTTAAAACAAGGCAAACCTATTCTATTACTTACAAAATCCTTCCTAATGCTAGTAGGAATGAAATCAAATATGGTTAGAGAAGTCAAACTTAGACCTAGGTTAGTTAAGCGGTCTGCACAAGTATTGCCCTCTCGATAAATATGAGAGACAAAAAGGTGTTTGTTGTAGAAGTAAGCAATACAAACATTCCAATTGCGAAGAATTCGCCAAGGAACAAGGGATATGTTAGAGAAAGCCCTTACCACAATTAGAGAATCCGACTCAATCCAAAGCTTGGACCAACTTTTTCTCAAAGTAATCTCCATAGCTAGAAGGGTTGCCCTAAATTCCACGAGAGTCAAGAATGGCCAAGGAACATCACTAGCGAAAGCGAGGATAAAACTACCATGGTTATCACAAAAAGGATCACCACAACCAGCCGTGCTAGAAGAGGGAAGAAAATCACCATCACAATTACATTTAATCTAATCGAGAAAGGGGGAGTCTAAAAGAACTCGATGATTCGGGGGGCATCGGGAGGCCGAATTTTGATGCTAAAAAAATCGAGGAGACGGAAATCATCCATGGAGGAGAAAGAGGAAGCTTTAGTATTCGAACTTGTAATAATAATGTTGCTGTTGATTTTCTTGATTGTGATGCGAACATTCGGATTGATGCCTTTGAACCTGGCCCAATTTCGAGCTTCCCAAATATAATACACAATAAAAACAATGGCAGCATGTAACACCACTTTACATTACTTGGATCTATTAGCACAATGCTTCCACCACTCATCCAACAACACCGGAGGATTATGCACATTTATGGAAGTATAGAACCAATTCCAAACTTTAAGAGAATAAGGGCACTCAAAAAATAAGTGAGAGCAAGATTCCGCATAATTGTTGCAAAGGGAACACATGGAAGCAAAGCTGAAGCCTCTATGCAAAAGCTGGTCATCCGTAGGAATTTTGTCCAACATAAGTTTCCACACTACCAAAGACTTTGCTGGAGGAATATCAGAGCTCCAAACAAATATGGTCCAATCTTGAGGAGAAGAAGGAGCCTTAAAGAAGTAAGCCTCCTTGAGACAGAGATCACCCGAAAGAGAAAAAGGCCAGAGAAGCTGATCCTTTTGGTTCGAAATATGGGGAGGAAAAACGTGATCCCGAAGAAAAGGAAAGATAATAGGCCAGGAGCTAAGAAATAACCAATAACCATCGGAGATGAAATCAGAGACCTTGGAGAAGAGAGGAATACCCAACGAACGAAGGAGAGAAATCAAAACTTCCTCAATAAGAGGAGAACCACACCATTTATCTTGCCAAAAGTTGATGTTTGATCTGTTGCCAAGCGGCCAAACCCCCACGGACTTGAGAAAACTATACTTCGCTTTGATGGAAGTCTAAATCGAGGAGTAAATGTGAGATTTGATAGTTCCATAATTCCTAGATACCCTACTGTTTAGAGTTTCAGCCCAAAGGTAATAACCAGAAGCTAGATTCCAAGCCATCTTAAGGTTGCAAGCATCATTGAGTTTGGATAAAGATCTGAGACCTAATCCTCCATAAAAGAGAGGTTTACACATCTTTTTCCAAGCTACTTGGACAAGCTTACGGTTGTCAACTGAACTAAACCAAATAAAGTTCCTAATAACGATCTCCATATACTTAATAAGCGAAGCGGACCAAGAATAGATGGACATCGTATGCGTAAGCATACAATTAACAATGGATTTGACCAACATGGTGCCGCCAACCATAGATAAAACAGAACCTTTCCAGACAACAAGTTTAGAAATAACTCTATCTGCGATAGGTTGCAAATAGAATCTTTTAACCCGACCTCTGAACAAAGGCACCCGAGATAGGTAAAAGGAAGGGAGCCAAATTTATAAGTAGTATTCTTTTATATTTCCTAAGAGATGATTTACATATAAATTTTTAAGTATGGTTTTTACTATATTTAAATAAAAGATATGATGAATATATAATTTTTTCTTACATATATATAATTTCTTCTATTTTATTTTCTTGAATTATTATACTTTAATTTAATAATAGTAAAATTACACTTATGTAAGTTTTCTTCATTTTATTATTCCTTGTTTTTTCCCCTTATTTTACATGAAATAACTAGTCGTAGACCCGTGCGTCCGCACGGGTACGTTTATTTATAAGAAAAATATTATTTAGTATTTGTAATAAAATAAAATGTAAGGTAGTAATTAGAATATAATAGTAAATAGAAATCAAATAAAAGAAAATATTTAAATTATAGGATAATTAATTACCCACCAAAAAATAAAATGAAATGTTACTTTAAAATTAAAAATAATAGTAAATAGAAATCAAAATAAAGAAGACATTACAAATGTAGGTCCATAAAATTCCTAACAAAAAGAATAACATAGATGAAGAAATGTTTTTTCTGCTTGAAAGTAATCATCCCCCATATTGTGTATTTCATGGAGATAGAAATGTTGTTCCGGCCTGATGGTAATAGAAATTTGAAAATTAAAACTTTGTATATTGTGGTAAGTGTTTATGGAATAATAATAACATTACGTACCTAGTCGAAGACCCGTGCGTCCGCACGGGTACATGCATTTCTATCTTAGATAATTTCATATGGCTTATTTGTTGTAAATATACATTGTTATTATAAAATTATTAATAATTAAAAGTATTTAAAAAAATATGTATCAAATTACTTACATGATAAATCTAATATGTCTAATAACTATAAATATTACTAATAATTATAAAAATTTATAAATATGTTTTTGATTAAAAAAAATAAAATTATTGTCATGATAGTGACCCGTAAAATTAATAAATATCGGTGATAAAATTCATGAGATCGTAAAATTTACAAATATCACTTATTGTTTTCTTATAATATTTGTAGTCAAATGTACGTTGTGAGTAATATTTATACATGTTTTTTTATTTGAATAAATTTAGTTGTGTCTCGTGCCACTTAATGTAATATTCTAATCAGATTTTTAACGCAAATGAATGATAGTCTAACACCTACCAAATAACAACAAAAATTAAAATTACATCAAATAAATATATTTAAATTTAAAATACAAATAAATAGAAAATTTATAAATATTTCACTTGGGTGCAAAATACAAATGCATATAATTTTTAATTAAAAGATTCAATTAATATATATTTAATTTGCACGGGTGCCTTCATTTATATCATTAGTATCACTTAATTCTATAAATAGAAACACCCTTCCAATTTTTGTGTCTTAGATACTTTGCAATAAAGTTAGCATTGACTACTAAAACTATCAACTATACATAGAAGTGAAAATACTTGCACCATAGCATATAAACATTTAAAGTCATAGCCTCCCCCATTGAAACTCCATTTTTATTCATTTAAATCTCACTAATTTGTACTCAATAATAAACAATTTTTAAATAACCTGGATAAAAGTTTTATTGTCTGAAACATTAATGGACCAACACCCCATACTGAAAAAATGATAATTCCAATTGCAGAAATAAACTTTACAATGACTAAACTATTTTGTAATACATTACAACAGAAAGGTATATTAATATATACCAATAAATAGATAAAGCACTTAAATTATGACAGTAGCAACCAAAGGTCCAAGTTCCACAACATTTCTGCATCTAATCCCATAGTCTTTTTCAAGCTTAACCAAATTATGATTGATACCAACACCCATAAAAGTAAAATCTGGAAGACGAAGAAAATTAAGCAATGATGTAGGAACCGAATCTAAATAAAGGAGCTGACAATAAGACATGATATGCTATTACATATACGCAGAGTTGCACATTCTGAATCATCATGGTTTTCTTCTTCTGATATCTTATCTTCAAACATGGACAACTCGATATCAAACCCGATAACCTTTGGTCCATTATAATTCTATGGACCTAGGAAAGACCATTAAATGTCGTCAATATCTTTCTGCGTACTTGTTACAAAAGATAAGAAACTTGTAAGCATTAAACTGGAAGAAAAATAAGAGCAAGAAAATTGTATTGTAGAAAATTATAATAACAACAAAACGTCAAAAGCAACTCAGCCGAAGCAACAGAAAGATCTCTGAATTTATTAAATATTAGTAGCAGCACTTGATTTGTTTGGATTCTGCACAAAGCTCTGCAAGTCATCTCTATGAGAAACTCTGCAACTCATTTCTACAAGAAAACTCTTTCAACCTGCGATTGAAGAAAAAAAGTTGTAGCATATTTTCTGCTTTGAAATACCGGATAATAGATATAGCAACATTGTATCAAACTTTATCAAAAATTGAAAATTCTGCTTTGAAGATAGTGCAAGAAAATTGCTTAAATTTCTTCATTTGATCCATACTCCGGCATGTCAAATTGATTACAACGGAAAGCTAGGACCTCCAACATTAATTTCACAAAAATACAAGTTGTTTGAATAAGAATGGCTTACTTTGGAATTCTTCGTCTGCACATCGAAGCCAAGAGGTTTAGGCAGCCTCTTCGATCTTGTTGGTTATCACGTCGGCATAATATTTTTATGTGAACCTTGTTTCACTTTTAAATCCCGTAACAGGTAATTTAACAAAAGAAATCTTGTAAACTATTTATATCTTCAATAATAGACATCTAAGCAATGGAACTTCAATAGCAAAAAACAAATTTTATAAAAAAAATATGAATACTGCCTGCAGAACTGTTGTCGAAGAAAAGCTCAAGAGAAGACCGTCTGAGAAATACTGTTTGGCAAGTGATCTGAAATCAATTGTATTTTCAACTGGTTTAAGTCTTGGAAAGCGCAAGGGTGAACAAAAACTTGGCAACATGTGTATTTTGCTAAGGCCAACTCAAGGTCACAACTATCAACCTGATTATAGAATCCAGTCATTTTCTGCAGATTTATTTAAATTTCAAGTTTTAGCTTAAGTCCACAGTTGGCACTGGATTATTAAAACATTGATACATGTTGCATCTCGCGTCGATATATTTGCTCTACACCAAATTCCAGGATGTTTGTTTAATCTAATCTACAATTTCTCTACAAACAGGTAAATAGGGTCAAATTATTTAATGAAAGTGATATACCTGAAACACGCATAAGAGATCGACCTATGAGCTTGTTGTAATGCTTGTGGTTTTACCCAGCTTCAGAATCAATATCTTCACAAATAGAATGCAATTATTTAGACACTGAAAAAGCCCAGAAGTAGCTTCAAGTAAGAACAGATATGGAGAAAAAGGGCCAAAGCGCAAGGTTGCCTCGCTTAATGTACCAGCCCATCGGAAAACTATAGTTACATTTGCAAAATACCATTATCAAACAAAAACATAACCTGTATCTAATGCCTTTCAACATAATAATTACTGTTTAGAACTGTACAAAGATCATAATAAAAAAATTGTCACAGGTAAATGCATATAAAATAGACAGGCTTAAGACTTACCATTAATGACATGAAAAATGTATATTAAAAACTCATTAGTGTGTTATCTAATATCAAGTATCAGAAGCCTTTAAATGTCTAATGTTCATTGCATCTATGATCTATTGCCTACCACAGTTTATTATCTACTTCCACTTTCAACTGTGGTTATACCAGTCTAAGACATTCTACATCATATGTGACTTCGTAAAGCTGTGCTTTATCAATACTTGATGCATGTGTTACATAAAGGCTAAATATTCGCAATAAACTGTAAATTTTAACATCACTGGCTAATTTGATAGCAGTAAGCAACTTGGGCCACTAAAACAATACCACTTTGTTCATTTGTTAGAAATTTGTTATCAAGTAAAAATTGTAGTAATCATATGTTAGGAAAAAATTGGCATGAGATTAGAAACTAAAGTTTCACTAAATTGTCATAATAGATGAAACTAATGAAGAATTTGCTATTTATTTTACTCCCACAAATTTTTCTACAAGAAGTCTTGAAGTGAAAAGATCATAGTTGAAAACATCATGTGCTTTAATACAAATTTGCCTAATTGCCATAGACCAGCAAAATATAAATTCGATGTCTTCTGCAAGGGAACTAAACTAAAGAAATTGAACGGATAGTATCTCAAACAGCTTGACTGCATGAGTTTTTCTGACCGATATCAAATAAGTTATGCTAATATTATATCATCCCTAGTAGATGTTGCCCATAAATGGAAAACCTAACATATTATACACTTTGATACCAAAAACCTAAAATATGTTTTAACAGTAAACTCAATTTACAACATCCTCATATCACTGTAAAATAGAAGTTGTTAACACTACAAAATATAAGTTGTTAGCACTATAAAATAGAAGTTGTTAGCACTATAAAACACTCAAAAATGAAATTAAATAAAACAATAATGACTACACCTAAAGAAATAGTTAACCTGCTTGTTGCTGTTGTTGGAGAATAAAGGAATTGAATTAACAAAGGCATACTCGATAGGTTGATTGATTGGAAACTACAAGACTAAAATAGTTTAGATCTCATTTGGCAATTTCTTCTTCGCAATTGCTTCAAACTCATTCACCTTTACAATTTGTCATGAAATATTAATACCAAATACAATTTGTTAACTGCAGAGAATGATTAAATTCACCTTTAATTCTAATCTAGCAGAATCTGGAAAGGTATGGATTAGAACCCCGGTCGACAACCATCTCGTTGAGGATATGAAATACTTTCCCCGGCACAAGTTACAATATCTTTCTCAACATTGAAAAGTTACAGTATCACATTCTGGAATATCTAACTTACAATGGGACTCTGTCTTTCCAAAGAACCTGTAACATGGTTGACATGATTGGGATCAATATTCAGGCGATAAATTTAATCTAACTGGCGATGAGATAATTTAAGATAATAATAGTAAATTACGTTGTCCCCGATTTCAGAAAAAAATATTAATGTAAATGCAGTAGTCAATCCTGATTTTGCAATTACTACTAGAAGAGAGGAAGGCCCTGCTATCACAACAACTATTAGTGGAAACACAAGAGCACAACCAAAAAACACAGTAGCTATAGATACATGATAAGGAATTCGAATATGAATGCGTTCCAATTATTTTGATATGAATGGCAATTACTGTCACAAACAAATGAAATCCATTAAATGAAACTCACATTTTAGAGGAATAATAATAACATTGCATGAAATATTACGTACCTAACCTTTAAACCTGCTACTTCAGGATGGTCCAAATTAATCAGAAGCTTGGAACCATTCCAAGCATTAGAGATGTAAAGCTTTCCATTTGCTACCGTATGCGCAAGAAAAAACAACAAACAAAAATGCAGTGGATGTCAAATAAAATTCTGGAATGTAAAAGGACTAACTATACGCCATATACGCCATGAATTTCTGGAATTATTGCTTACCCGAACTTTGCCGACACCAACCGTGTGTGAGTATGATAATGGCTCGCCATGAGTATACGCCATGAATTGATTTGCATATGATTCCCAGAGTGTAACGTCAACTTCGTTTTCACTATTAAATGAATGTAAAAATGTGTTATCATAGTGATAATAAGCAGGATGAGATTCACGTATTTGCAAAACGGTACCAAAACAACAGCTAAATTGTTTACAAACCTTTCATCTGTCAAGGTCAGATTAACACATGCTTTCTTTCCAGCTGCAGCCAGTTGAGTCCTTGTCACAGTTTGTAGGATACCAATCACATCTGAGTAATTACAATGTGAACAAAGTTATAAATCCTAAAAGTGTAAGAAAAAAAGTGGTAGACATAGGGTAAAGAATTGATAACAGCAATTAGTTACCATATACACGGTTGACATCAAAGTCACCATTAAGGAAATCTCGGAATGGCTTGAACTGGAACGTCTGAGCTGGTATTTCAAGAATGTCAACCTGGGTAATCGTTGTTCCAGCACTGAAAAAGAGCTTGAAGTTGTTGTCACAAACCTTCAATGGTAGGTCATTCTTCATCGGTTCACCATTATATATCATGTAAGTGTTGTTCTCCTGTAACAATTGTTTCCATGTCTCAAGTTCTCGAGAACGGGTTACGACATGGATTTTATCACCCTTCAAAATCCAAGGCAATGTGTCATAAAAAACCAAGTTAACAGGAGTCATTAAAAGAGGAAAGTCAAAAAGAAGATACCTTTGTGTCCTGAATCACAGCTTCGATGTGATGCTGGCCGTTGCGTTCTTTAACCGTCCACAGATCCACTACACGAATGGCGAGCTTCCAAACGTTGTTTTTAGGCTGCAAGTCACTGATTGAAATAGGTGGCCTTGACATGGTGTAGCCTAAGATTCACAGAAACAACATTATAAGTATAGGAAACATGAGAATAACCTTAATCAAACCGTAAAAACCACAAAGGAAAACAGGGAACCGTGAAAAATACAAAGGAAAACAGAAAGATGAAGAAAAACAGAAAACCATGATATTAACCTGAATAAAACCGTATAAACAACAAAGAAGAACAAAAATAGGAGAGATGGCGATGTAACAAACCGGTGATGAGTGGAAGGGAGACGATTTGCAACTTGGGTTGTAGAAGAAGATGAAGGAACACGGTCAAGCTTGAAAGATGAAGAAAAGAAAGAAACAAAAGGTATGTTTATGCTTTGCCTATGATGTGTATCCATTGGGTTTTCACAGAAACACAGCCTTTACCCGGTTTTTTACTTCCCTCCAGATGTGGTTTGAAAAAAGAAGTGACACTTGGCAGTTGTGGTGAATGTGATTGGCCATTGGGATTGATTTATTGGATTACGAAAATGCCCCTTGTGTAGTGAAATTTTTTTTTTGAGGGGAGGGTAGAATGGGGAATGCATAAGCATTCTCCATTAATAGGTAGGTAGTAGAAGTCTAAAGTCCACTCATATCTTATCAAGTCATCATTTGAAGACAAAGAAGCTGATTTGGGTGCAACCTATGCTAACTTTGGTGTATTAGATGATATCTATGCACGTGTTATATGAGTGTATCAACATTCATGTTATAAAATTTTATTTTTTTCAAATTCCCAACTGTAACACACTTAGGCTTTTCTTAAAATTGTTTTAAATGCGTGTTACGTAATATTTTTTAGGTTTAGTTAATTCTGTTTCATGATATATAAACTTTAGTTTTGTTTTATTATTATATTGAATTGAAATGGACGGAAAATGTTAAAGAATTTTATACAATTGATTATTATGAATGTTAGATGTTAAAAGAAATTTGACTTTTATTTAATCATTTATAAAATACTACAAACGGATAACAATAATAAATAAAACAGTGTAAAATCAATAGTTTATAATATTTAATTTTTTAATAGTTTATTAAATAATAAGATATTTAAGATAGCGTATTAAAAATATAAAGTAATTTTACACTTTCATCTAACAAATCTAAAAAAATCAGTATAATTTAATAGAATATTTGTGACGGGCTAACATTGTTAGTATATCTTTTTTCTCTCAAATAATTTAAGAATAATCAGGATAATAATTTTCTGGTTTAAATAGTTTTTGATCTCTATAAGTTGACGTGTTTTTTATTTTAGTTCTTGTATTATTTTATTTTTTTTGAAAATGATCTTTGAATGCTAAAATTCTTTTGTTTTTAATTCGTAAAATCAAAATTCGTAAAGAAATTCGAAGGAAAATCCGAATAAAACATGCAGATTTTTCTGCATATTATCACCACTATTTCATTTCCAACAATGCATTCAGCAATACGAGAGGGACACGAAATTGACGATCGATGACCACATATGGGAATTGTCTTCATCGATGAAGAACTAACCACCTTCGCTATCAGATTGTGTTCACTTGTTCGTGATTTCATTAAGCTCATCAGCCTTCAAAAATTTGTGGCTTTAGCTTTATCGTTTGAGTCACCATTGATTTAGAACTCGTGTTACAACTTCGTCTTTGAAAGAATCGAGCAACCGAACCTTATCACGAAACAAAGGTAAGTAGATATCTAACTCTAATTTTTCTCAAGGTTTGATTTTGGATTAGGGGATTTCATATACCTTGGACCTAGTTTTTGTTGGATAACCCCATTTTAATGATTTTCTACAACCTAACATTCATATATTAAACCGGATAATAAATCATGTTTTTTACTTTAAAATATGAGTTTATATGCGTTTATTTTTTATCGAATGTTAGTGTAAATTTTTTTACACCATCACTGCTCAAAATCATTTAAATGTATTTTTTAAAGAAAACTAAAATTAAGATCGATATTTTTTAAATAAATCAACAATTGTGATTAACTTATGTTGTAAAATATTTTTACATCGCCTGTGTATTTCAATTAAATATTTAAAATATTTGACAAAATTAAAAATTTTAAATATGTTATCGAAAATTTTAAATATATGGCATAAGTTTCTACCCATAATTACTTTTTTATTAAATAAAAATTTAATTTTAACATTTCATAACATAAATATAAATAAGAAACGACCTGCCTTCATGAAGGGTGTCTCCGTTAGCATACTAGTGTGTTCTCATCTTTCCCCATTTAATCACTAGTGTGTTCTCATCTTTCCCCATTTAATCAAATTGTAGTTATGTTTAAAATTTTCATACCTTTCATTTTATTAAACAACTTATTATTGAAATTATAATTATAAGTTAATAATATGCCATAAAAATAATTTCTAAAAAAAAAAGATTAAAAATTTTGTCTAATTTTATAAATATCATCAATTATGGCTATATAAAAATATGTATTAAATGACGTCTATAAAAATGATACATTAATAGTGTAAAGTAAAAAACAAATACTATTATTTTTAGAAATTATTTAAATATATTCAATTTTTTTTGCAAAAAAAATCATTAAATTTTAAAAGAAAAAAATATTACATTATTTTTTAATTTATAAAATATTAAAATATAATAAAAAATAAATCCGCAACAAAATCCACATATAAGGTTCCTAATAAAGTACCGCAAACTTTTTAATATAGTTTAGTTTTTTAATCAAAATATAGTTTCTGCAACAAAATTAATTTTTTAATATAGTTTAGTTTTTTAATCAAAATATAGTTTCTGCAACAAAATTTTAAAGCATTCCTTCAGAATTTCTGCATAATCATTTTCCCAAGAAAATTTATTATTTTCTGAAGGTAAAGTGTAGGTTTCTAACAGTCTAAATAAAGCGTAAACGTTTCTTCTTTCAATATAATTAAAAAGAGAATTGCTAAATATCCACTAAAAGTTACATTTATACCGTATTTAAATACGGTTACACATACCTTTGTTTTTTTAAATAATTTTCTTTTATGCCTTGGGTTCTGTGTGACACTAGAAATGATTTGAAAATATTACGGTGTAATACGGTGTAAATCACTTTTGGTGTAAACGTAGCACTGCTGAATTAAAAAACCTGCACACGTATAAAAAAATCTGCGCACAAAAAAGCTACAGGATACCATTTACTGTTTTTGTTTATCTTCAAATACGGTTGATAAGTAGTATTTTTTAAATTTTCTTAAGATAAAATTTAGATGGAATTTATTTTTAATATTTTTGAATGAAATTAAGATAAATATATGATTTTCTCTCAAACATACAACTTTTTATTTTATTTTCTATAACTATTATATTTTAACTAAATAATAGTAATAATTACACTTTAAATATTGTACGTAAATTTTGATCATTATCTTATTCTCTACTTTTTTTTCTCCATATTTTACAAGGAAATAAAATCTAACGGATATGTTATGTAATCTTCATTTGAGGACAAAAAAGCTGATTTGTGCTTTATTGCCAAACACATGCCTCAATTTTTGGCAACTCATGCTAAGTGTGTCGACATTTTTTTCTTCTCAAACTCTTATTATAAAAAAAAAACTATTTTTCAAATTCCTAACTTCAAACACTCAGGCTTTTCTTAAAACTGATTTAAATGCCTGTCACGTAATATTTTTTTTGGGTTTAGTTAATTCTGTTTTCATGATATATAAACTTTCGTTTTGTTTTATTAATATATTTAATTGAAATTGATTGATATTTTAAAATATTTTATATAATCAATGTTAGATGTTGAAAAACGTTTGATATCTACTTTTTCTATCTATAAAGTAATACAAATGGATAATAGTAATAAATTGACATTGTAAAATTGATAGTTATGATAATTAAGTTTTTTAATAATTTATTATTAATAAAATATTTAAGATAATGCACTGTATAAAATGATTTTACACTTTTTCATCCAATTAATTAAAATATCAATATAATTTGGTCGAATACTGGTGATCGGTTAACATTGTTAAATCATAATTTGATAATATCGTATTATTATTCAAATTCATCTCTAAAAAATATCACTCTTAACTTAAATCTTTTTCTATTATAATGATGACTGCCATGAATTTAATAATACCATGAATTTTTTTCACGGGTGATGGATTTTATTTTGCTTTGTCAAGTTATTAGGTTGTAATTTTGGGTGTAGGGTTGTGTTATCCAATAATAACAACTATAGATCATTATAACAAATAATTACATATATATTTTGCATGTAGTCGAGATCAAGTATTAAAAAAATCATCAATAATAACTCAATGTCATGCAAATGAGTAACAAATGGAAAATGTCTCTTCTCTCAATAAAATTAAAAATCTGCACACAAGAAAGCTACATGACACTAACAATTTTAATTTTTACCTTCAATAGTATTTGAATTGTTGTTAGTAGTTATCTTTAAATTTCTTTCTTCCTTATTTAAAATAAAATCTAACATCCACTCATATGTTATCAGGTCATCATTTCAAGACAAAGTTGAATTTTCCTTTTAATTCCAATATTTTACACCTCAAATTCCTAAATTTTTTAAAATTCTTTTAAATGTGGATTTGTAATTATATTGTGCATTTAGATAATAAGTTTTTTAATCTAGTTAAGTGTGTTTGCTTGATGTAGATTTTATTTTCTGTTTAATTAATTTATTAAATGTGATTGTTTTATTATTATTATTATTATTATTATTATTATTATTATTATTATTATTATTATTATTATTATTATTTATATTGTTACTATTTTTATTATTATTATTATTATTATTATTATTATTATTATTATTATTATTATTATTATTATTATTATTATTATTATTATTATTATTATTATTATTAGAATTGTGCTTCGTGTTTCCTTCCCATGATTTTGTTATTTTAATCAATCATATTTTTAAAGCAATATTTAATACTAGAATAAAAATTTGAGAACAAATTTAATTAAATATCACTAATGCCAACTTACGAGTCTCTTGGTTCTATACTGATCTTAACTTAAATTTATTGTTATCATAATATTTTAACTTTTCTATCTTTTTATTATTAATTGATATTTATTAAAAGACCATATGGTACAAAATTAAAACGTTAAATATAATAACATGTTTATAATGATAAGATTTTGATAAAAATCATCTAATAGTGTAATTTAAATAATATTGATAAAAAATGATTGATTAAACTAATAGTATCATAGGAAGGACATTTTTTAACAAAATAATTATTCTCATAAATAAGTTAATTGTGTTCGAAAATAATTGAAATTTATATATAATCTAACAAACAATTCAACACTTCATGAATTGCTGCAAACAAGTAGGTTTAGAATGTCCCTACAAATGATTTGTATCCGTAAATGTTAATGTATCACAATTATGGCTAAATTTCATTTCTCTAAAACAAAATATCTACATAAAAAACTTTTTCACCTATAAATAGGGGATGAGATAGAGATATCAAAGTCATCTCTAAGAACATCACTCTTAGTCACATTACATCGATGATGACCGCCATAATACCAATCATTTTGATTCACACTTTATTTTATGTTGGATTTTCCGATGACCTTCCACTTACCACTACACTTGTTCCACAATCCCCAACATCATTTCTCCCACCTTTTCACATATACCATGAAATACCCACTTCACATTCTCCATCTGACCCTCTAGAAGATAGTAAGAGAAGATCTCCACCACCTAGGAGAAGATCTCCACCACCTCCTAGAAGATCTCCACCACCACCGCCTAGAAGATCACCACCACCACCTAGGAGATCTCCACCACCGCCAAGGATAAGATCTCCACCACCTCCTCCTCCATCACCACCACCGCCACCAACACTTTTATTTGACCACTTTGTACTATCTCAGACATGGCCACCAACATACTGCAAGCTTAAAAATAATGATTGTTTCTCTCCATCACCACCAAAATTTACCATCCACGGGTTGTGGCCCACTAAAAAAGACACTGAGATACGAGATTGCAAAAAAGTTAGCATAGATATAACTGCCGTAAGTTTTATATTATTTGATTACATTTGATATTGTTTTAATTTTTTTAACCATGTTCTAAAAAATGTAATTTTATTTTGTTTTCTTCTATTAGTATGATCCAGTAAAGAGTAGACTTGTTCGAGATTGGCCGGCTTTATTTACAAAGAAGTATCAATCAGATGCTAACTTTCAATTTTGGAATAATCAGTGGAATGCTCATGGAACTTGTTCAGAGGAGCTCTTCAAGTTTATTCCTTACTTTAATGAGACATTAAATGTTTATGATCAACATAATATAACAGATATCCTTGTAAAGAGTGGTACTCCACCGGGTGGAACATATCCTAAACAAAATATTCTCAATGCAATACACACGCACACTAAATTTATACCACAAATTCGATGTGAGAGAATTGATAATTTGGATTATTTATATGAAATAAGACTTTGTTTGACAGCTACTAAACAACTAAATTATCAAAATTGTGCTACTAATTATAGTGGTTGTCATGATAATGACGTGCGTTTCTTGTAATACTATTTGACAGACATTTGGTCTTGATGCTTTAGAAGTTTGGAGGTTGCCAAAGGTCCATGGAAGCGTGGAGTTTATCCTTGATTTTAGTTTTCTTTCATGCAATTTTTCGCTTTTCCTATGTACTTTTTCATTATGTGTGTTTTGTTTTTGTACTAAATACCTTGTTTATTATTGTTGTGTCTCAAGGTATAGTTTGCACTCTTTCTATTTTCCTCTTCCACTCGTTGTGTTAGAAGGAATTTATATGAATAAAATGTGAAGTTTGTTGAAAATGTGTATTGCTTCTATTTATTTTATGTTTAATTTTAGTAGATAATTATAATTTCATCAACATATTCAACTTAAATCCATGTAAGAATTTATTAGCACCAATATTGTTGATCCTAAGAAATTAGAGCACTTATAGCGATAAAGATCCACTAAGGCTAATAAATTCTCATTTTATACTGGTTCAAATGTTTGTACATTAATTTTGTAAGATGTAGTCTCAGTAGTATCAAATAATTACAAACGTAACTTTTAAGAATATGATTATAACAATTAACAAATGTTACCCATCATGAAACAATTTAAAGGAAATGTTGTTAATGATGATTTATGAGCACGATGCAGGACACAGCAGAAACAAAAAATATGTAATCATTGAGAATGAACTAAAATGAATTCTCAAGGATTTTCAAATAATTTATAGAATATAATATTTTGAAGGGGGAACGTTTCTAACTTATTAACATATGAACATTTTTATTAGTTTTACTATTATTTATTATTGAAGAAATAAACAATATTTCTTTAACAATGTTAATTTATAAAGTCAAGTTATAATGTTGCTTGTGTAAAAATTATCTGTAGTATATCCTATGTCATGTTATAGAGGTTCAGCTTTAATGTTTTCTTCTTCCTTATTTAATTTTATTTAGTTTTGAGTACGGTATACGATTTTTATATTAATTTTTCTAGTATTTAGCTAACTTTATCTATTTGAGATAGACATATTTTGGTTTTATTAATTTATTAAATTGGAATTCAGTGGTTGTATTATTTGACAACTACTGCTATTGTTATTATATTTAGTTTAATATATTTTGTATTGGTAAAAAAATATAGGTATGTGTGTTTCCTCTAGAAAGGTCGCAAGATTCAAAAGTCTTTGTAGAATTTATTATATTGTATGATGAATAGAGTTTGTCCACGACGGCAATAAGTCATGTACAATAGTTTTGTATGATGATTTTATGAGTCTTTTTCAAATGAGGTGAGAGATTCTGAATATAATCAATGTGTTTAGATATAAGTGTATGAAGTATGTGATATGACCTTGTTTAACATTATGCTTTATTGTGTAATGATCTCTCTCCCCTTGATGGGAATAGTATTTATAGAAGCCTCTATTTTTAATTAATTTTTCTAATATTCTATTCATTTATTACCCTCTCTTATTTTCTATTTATTTTTCATTTAAAAAAACATCTATAAAACATTAAAAAAGAATTATCACAACAAAATTAATGCATTTCATTTATCAAACGACGTTCAATACAATAAAGAATCAAATTCAACAAATTACGTTTAGTCCAGAAAATTGGACTCCCTCGCAAGAGAGTGAGCAACCATATTCGCTTGACGTTTAACTAACTCCACCTCAAAGTTGGGAAAAACTTGTAATAAAATAAAAATGCACCTAATGATAAGACTAAATTCTGAATCACCCTTATAATTTTAAAATGACTTATGAGAATCACTTTCAAAAATAACATACTCCAAGTACATATAGAGATAACTTCAATAATTGTATCTTTAAGGGCTAAAGATTTATCTTCAATGATGGGGAGGATCCCTGGATCCCAAGCAACATCTACAATAATAAAATTTCTAAGATGATCACGCATTCACCACCCCTTGTTCGTATTATTATTATTATTATTATTATTATTATTATTATTATTATTATTATTATTATTATTATTATTAAAATTCGTGTAAACATTACATTTTAACCAACCCACAAATGGTAGATTCCACACCAAAGAATGAAGAGTTTGCGTGTTGTTGTCATTAATTTTGGAGTTTGAAACCAATTGTTCCACCTATGAAATTCACAAACCCAAATTTTGTCGCTTCTTCATGTTCATAATGCCAAATAAATCATTCCAATTCTTCCATATAACATCTATCATTACAATAAATCTACCATCTACCCTTTTGTCCTCTTTAATACAAATAATAATGTTAAGAGACTTATTATCATAAAAGAGTGAATTCGGGAATCTATAAGATTGGACAAACCCGTAGCCCTCCAATAATGATTGGTTTTGTTACATCCCAAAAAAAGATGGTGTTCATCCTCGGTATTTTGCTCACACAACTGAAAGGCTAACACGCACATCACAAACTATTGTCGGAGTCTAGAATGAGTAGGTAAGAAGCCCCTACAAATTCTCCAAAAGAGATGTTTAACTTTAGGCAAAGGTTTTATGCTCCACAGACTGCAACAATCCTCATCTAATATACCAATTTCTTGCCCTCTAAATGAATTATGCATTATCTGTTACTAGTTCGCATACTATAAATACCATATTATTCTTCCTTCCAAATTATCCTATTATCTTTAACATATTCCAACATGGGTACTTGTAAGATTTTATCTGTATCTACATCGTCAAAGAGATTTCTTATATTGCTTATATCCCATTGTTTCGCATTAGGCATCATAATATTTTTAACAGTAAATGCATACCCACCTTGTTGTTGAGGCCCACCCATGCACCCTTCAATAACACCACGTAACCAAGGTTCTTGCATAACCTCAATATAACTATCATCACCAATACTCCATCTACATCATAAAATTGAGATTTCCTGATACTCTGTTAAAAAAACCTTGGATTGTAACCAATAGTATAATCAAATAATGAATTATTACGATAGTACCTTGCTTTGAAGATTCTGGACACAAGGTGTAACACAATGGGATAATTGACTTGGTTATTTTGCATTTTATCGCAAATGTTGCGGTTAGCAAGAGTCGCCACAGATTTTTCTTTTATCCAATAAGGAAAGGTGAAAAGAATAGGAAAGATCTTTTATTGATTCTTAGTTTGGGGGTAAGTTATGAAAAGGAAAGGTGTTAACACCATTTTCATCCGTAGTTATCTACGGGCTCTTAATTGCTTAGCTCACTATTGGAAACTTGCTTTTGTGTGTGTGTGATTTATTTGAAAACATTTTGATTTAACTTTGTAATGATTCTTGTATCAGTCCTCAAGAATGTATATGAATTGTTTGAAAATATTTGTTTGAAAGTGTAAGGTGTGAAAAGTATTTGTTTTGAGAAAGCAATTAAGAGTAATTCACTCACTTAAAGATCGTTCTTGTTATTTTCCTTCTCCTTTAGGATAGTGCTATCCATACCATTTGTTGGTAGGTAGCCTCATCCATTGGATATGAAGGGATAGGCGTAGGGTCATTGTATGGTCATTGAAGGCAACATGTAAGGATACCTTAGCAATTCGAAGGGATTATCATCATTTATTCGTAGGCAACAATCGAGGGGACTATGATGATGTTATTTTTAGACAACTTTGCTAAGATATCCCTATGTTCGAGGGACATGACAGTGTTTTCAGAGGCAAGTGTGAAATTGATTCAATTCAGATATTTATCTTGATTAGGATTTTCTAGCGTTGCTTTTAGATCTTTACATACAATCCTATTAGCATACATTCAGGCAGTTAATATATACAAAAAGTAAAGTGCGGAAAGTAAACGTTCCTACGCTATTACATGGCTTTGGGGAATATACATAATAAGATGTGGAAAAGTAAAAGTGGAAACTAAACCTAGACTATTACATCCCATGAGCAGTTACATAATAAGGAAAAAGTGCGAGGAAATTAAATCTAGCTATTACAAACACAACCGTGTGACCTATACATCGATTTCTAGAATTTAAATAAAAATCATAACTAATAAAGAGAAAAATATTTTAATAAATGTGAAAATATTCTAAACCCTAAGTATTAGAAGAAAATACTTTTTGTTATTTTTGACACTGATTTAAAGATAGGAAAAACTAATTAAAAGTTAATTAAAGGTTAATTATGAAAATAATTTTTAAACCTAATTAAAAAGAAAATATTTTTTATGTCAAAATTAAATAAAGTTTTTATTAACCTAAATTTATAAATAAAATATATTTAGGGTTTTTAAAAGTATTAAAAATAATTTGTGAAAATAAATTAAAAGAAATTGAAAATTAAAAAAATGCAAGAGAATTAGTGTTAAAAAAATAGTTTGGCCCTCCAAGGTGTTGAACTCGTGACCTTGGGGTCACATGTTCAAAAGTTGGCCACTGAACCACATGCATGTGGTGTTATAATCTCGCCTTTGAATGTATATATGTGAAAACCTGCAAAAGTCAGAAAATATTGGAAAAAATTGCAAAAGGCAGCGATCCAAGTCGTGCCATGAGAGGGAAAATGATTACGCGCGCATGTCGAACCACTGGGGTGGTGATATATCCATGTATTTAATTGTGTTCATAAATATATATGGGAGAATTAATTCCAGAAATCAATTAACAATAAAAAAACACGCGCATGTGGACCCTAGGTGTTTGAACGGACAAACCAGATCGTGCCACGCCTAGGGTTTTAGGTCAAACGGCCAAGCGATGTCGGAGTTAACACTTTGGTCGTTTTCTCTGGTCGTCTTCTCCGGCCATCTAAAAATTGAACCTGCAAAAATATCATAAATCAAAGCATGAGGTTAAGCCTACGTTTGGAAAAGAATTTATTTCACAGTTTGAGAATCACGACTTAACGATGGCTGAAGGTTGAAGACGACCTACATGTCTGTCTTTAACCAATGAGAGTGTGCCATGTAATTTTTTTGAATTGGATCCGGTGTGTTAATTGCATCGTGCACGCGTAATAAGAGCCCTTGAATCTGATTACTTTTGTGAGTCAGATTCGATCCAACGCGTGATATCTTTCCTCATTTTACTTTTTTAATTTAATTTTAATTTGTGATCCGGTATGAAAACCAAGGAGGTCCATATGAAGCACATCCCGTCTAATCCATTGGATTAGCTTACTAACGCGTTTTTACTGTGATCTTATGGTCCATATTTTTTGGCTTTTATTTTATTTTCTTATTTTATATTTTAAATGTTTTAAACTTCAAAAAATTATATAAAAATCCATTTTTGACTAAAGAATTATGAAAAAATTCACAAAAATATTTTGAAATATTATTTTTCTGATTTTTTATTTTTTTCATAATTTTATTTTCAAATTTTTTATTTTATTATGATTTTTCTCTTTTACTTGATGTTTTAAAATGTTTTAAAATGCTTTTTGACATTTAAAAATTCTGGAAAAATTCTGGAACGATCCAATAGTCATTTGACAAATATAAGGTTCCAATGAGCATAACCGCCTCAAACTCTTACTTACGCGTCCGACAATCTTTCCATATGAAAAACAAATTGTTCCAAGGTAACAATACACTTTTTCCAGCTCTATGTCGAAATACATCTTGAGTCCAAAATGAAATATCACAATACACCGCACAAGGTTCTCCAGTACCAACCAAGACCAAAATCAAAGCATTCGCTAAACGTTTCATTGGCTCAAACAAATTCGCTTCTCATTACGAAGTCCAAATAGCGACTCAACCATCTCGAGTCAAAATACACACGATCAATACCAACTTGTAAAAAGATCTTCCATCCACTCGCAAAGCTAACCATCCAAAACAAAAGAATTTCTAAACTCTGAATTAACCCCTTAAAGTCTTCTACAAGACACAAAATAAATCTTCGCGGAACTGTCCAAAATACCACCGTCTAAGTCACTTACTTAAGACACTCACGTCCAACAGTTCAAAACTCTATCTTTAGAATACTCGACACGCACTGGTCTAACTTCACTACTGATAACGCAAAGCTCGGGTGCTTGCTACTATTCCTTAACTTGATGTGAACCAATTAATATCCATGAACACGAAATAACTCTTACAACTACTCATGAGAGTACTGTCCGAACATCCCAAAATCATACCTGACGCATTAGTCACACTAATGACATCAACAAACACTCTCCAGAACCATACACTATCTTGTAAAGCATTGTCTAAACATCTTCAGCTACCACACTAACCCGTAGACAGCCAGACTTCACATCGATCTCACTAAACACTTAAACTCCAAATGACGGATTTATCCAACATCATTCCTTGGAGGTAGATACTTGCCCTCATCATCCACTTCGTTCCTTGACTAAAAACGACACACCAACTCGGGCAACCTTTGCTCTTCTCGAACAACACAACGGTAGCACTCCACGGTGACTCGCTCGAATAAACAACTCTGCTCAAACCAATCCGCAAGTTGACTCTTCAACTCTAACTCAGAAGCAAACATCCCTTAAGGATACTTCAAATTACAACTAGTCCCAGAAATTATACCCATCAAAACTTCACCTCGCACTACGGCGGTAGTTCACTCACATCTCCACAAAAGGCTTCGGAAGAATCACAACAAGAAGCTCGCTTGCCAAAATCTTGTTTCTCACCAAAATCCAAATTTGCTCATAACTCAAGTAACCATGCACCTTCTTGTGCAAACACATCAGCTTCACACACTATTAAGCTGGCAAGACAAGTTCATCCCAACCAACACAATTCCCGACTACTATCAACAAGAGATTAAGGATGATCAGTCCCTCAATTTGTCAATGGACAGTCGACAATCATGATGGTGACATAAACCATCTCTACCAAACTACAACAGCGTCTTCAAACTTACACTATAAGTTACCAAGGCGTAACACTGCTTAAGGCTCCAACCTAAGCCACAAGCGCCACCAAGAAGTAAAACTTCTCCCCCACTTGTTTCAAACTCATCTCTGCAGACAAACAATTTGAAACAAACAAGTACCGACAGTGTTTCACACACATGTTGCATACAAAAGGGTTAAACACACTAACAACCTGGTCGACAGACCGACCTGCTCTGATACCACTAATGTAACACCCCAATATTACCCAAGGTTTTATATGCAACAATCAAAGTAAATTAAAATTTCATAAATTTAATACTGAGGCATCACACCTTCAAAAACAACTCACTTTAAACAGTTTGATTTAAAGTATAAGTCTCGGATACATAGCATCGCCGGAAGACATAAATTGATTCAAAAACATCAAAACATCTTCTTTAATAAACTTCCTTAATAAATCATATTTTCATAAAGTATGATTCTATATACAAAAGGAAGAACAACAAAAGAATCAACAACAAGACAACATAAATGTTCCCGAGTGCTACGTATCAGAGAGACACCGACTCAACTAACGGCAGCTATAAACTCCGTCTTCATAACCTGCACGTTACCAATATAAAGGTAACGGCGAAACAAGTAAAGGGTGAGATAATCCAAAACATATAGTTAAAGGCATGATAAAAATATATATATATATAGCTTTGGAGTTATAAACAATATAGATTAGTAGGTGCATTCCAACACATATCTAAATTTCACCTACTTTTATCGTTATTCTAAAGTGTTTAATCTACACTTAATCGCCTAAGCCTCATCGGCACAAATCATCACAACAACACCTACACCTCCATCACCACGAAATCGTCACAAGCTAACACATCACTAATTAACACGACAAATCACAAACAACCACATCAAAACAACATCAAACAATGCTATTAACATAAGCAATATAAACGAAATCATCACAAATTGGCTAAAGCCCATCGTCGCTTTTGGCATAAAGCCCATCATCGCTTTTGGCATAAAGCCCATCATCGCTTTTGGCATAAAAGCCCATCATCGCTTTTGGCATAAAAGCCCATTGTCACAAACATCATCACATCACGTTTGCATTAAGCATTTCATCAAGTTAAATCATCGCAAAACTCATCATTTATATTCATCGCATAGTTATCATGAAATTATCAATTCATATTCATTTCATGTTCATCATAAAGATTTTCACCAAACAAAGCATCATATATCATCTCAATTCAACATCGTCAATTTAATTAAAACCCAACGCCAAACAACTCAAACATAAACATAACCGACTCCATGAGACACGACTATGTTATGCATGTGGTACCCGTCGCTTTGTCCATAAATAGGAACACTTGGCATAAAAGCCTCGTCGCTTGGCATAAAAGCCCATCGTCGCCAATGCAATGTATGTGACTCGACAATAAACAACACAACACAAAAACATCATCGTCGCTTATCAAAATTGGCATAAAGCCCACATCACCATAATTTATCCAAATCAAGATAAATATATCATCGCATTATTTTTGCATTATGCAAAACGTCACATATAATTCATCATCATCAAAAATCATGCATTCACAAATCAGAAGCATTTATTAATAACATCAATATAATCATCACATCATCATGTACGAAGACATTTACCATCGCATCACATATCAACAAGTATTCACTAACTAATACGTCGTCGCAAACATTATGTTTAATCACCCCACCTCATTATCGATTTGTTCACTAAATTCTAAATACAGAAAAATAGTCAAACACCTATCATCGTCGCAAAAGCCATCCCTAATAATCGACATTACTCCTAATCATCAACATCGCAATCGGATTGTCCATACGTGTCTTAAATCCTCTAACACGAAATCCGATTCAATTAAACCGTAATTAAGCCTATTTCGGGTCATCTCGTAAAAACTCACAACTTCTAAAAACTAACCTCACCACTAAGTTCTACACGTCAAACTTAGCTAGCACGTCAATTTTCGTTGAATTCGGAGCAACTTGCTCCGTCGTCGAATTTACCGAAATCGGAAAATCGGAACACAATCGAGTTCTAAAGGAAATGCGAAAAATCAGAATTGTGGAGGCTACAGAAGCATCAACACGGGCCCCCGTGTGCATCAACATGGCCCGTGTTGAAAGGCCACCAGAACGTGCAAAAATCACCCAAGACAGAGAATCAACACGGGCGCCCGTGTGCATCAACACGGCCCGTGTTGATTGGCCTGCAGTAATCAAAATTCCTGTACAAGAGGGAAACACGGCCGTGTTAATCAACACGGCCCGTGTTGATGGACCTGCATGAAAACTTCATCTTTTTGAGTTTTTCTCATTCTTCTACCATGGTTTTCTTTCCCATTTCAATACTCTTAATTCTACAAGCTAGCACCTAATACATCCACAAACCATACACCTAATCCAACTTTTCTAAACCATTCCAACAATCAACCCACAAAACCCTATAAATTAACTATCAATTTCACCCCCAAATCCAAATATATCTATCAAAACCTAATAATATGAGATGGAGAATCAAACCCCTTACCTCTAGCTTGGTTGATTGCAAGATGCTCCATCAAAGCCCCAACCTCATGCTTGTTCTTGCTCTCCTTCTTCTTCTTCACCAAAATCCTCTCTTTTCCTCTCTAAGGCCAAGTTTGACTTGTTTTCCAAAAATGGGAAGAAAAGGAAAGGAAAATGGTTTTTATAACTTGTTTTCTTACTAGCTTTCAAGTTTCATGTTTGGTTTTGGTATTTTGAATGGAACGAAAATGAGGAGAAATGGTTTATAAAAGGTATTTCTACTAGTAAGCCAAGGGTGAAAACTCAATCCTCAACAATTGCTCCCCACACCCCTAACTTACTAATTATATCATCAATTCAATTAATTCAAATAATTCCGGGGATTTGAATATTGGATCCGAACGGAACGTCGCTAAATATATTAATAGGTATAACGATTAATATAAATATTCTCGTCGCGAAATAAATATCAATCGGTAATTCAAAAATATTAATATAATATAATATTAATAAAAACAGGGCGTTACATTGTCCATTTAAAATTCTCAATCATATTTTGATCAAGTGATGTGATAATTCTAAAACCGGTGATATAATTGACAAAAAGCAATTGAAACGTGTCGTGTGGTCGCGTTGATTCTGTCAATCTTCTAGCAAGTCTTCATGCGCAAGTTTCAAGATTGTCACCTTGCTGATGACTAATTATTAACAATTTGATGATATACTTGACAAGTTTCAAGATGGTCATCTTGCTAACCTTTAATAATTGCCCTTTTATTTTTCCGCTCTTTACTTTGCGCATATAATTTTATGCTCTTTACTTTATGCACTTTACGTTTAGCATTTACATTTCATGTCATATTTTTTATTTTTGCTCATTTGTGCATTTTATTTTCATGTCATTTTTTCTTTGCTCACTTGAGCATTTTATTTTCTTGTCATTTTGAATTTGCTCACTTGAGCTTTATTTTTCCTTTTCAAAAATACCTAATAATTCAACTTAAACATAAAAAAAACTTTTAATTGGATTTGGTTACTATCCTTATGCTCGGAGTTTGACTTTTAGACTTAGGATTAGGACCCTTACCTCAGCTTGGAGATTTCGGTGCCCTTGGTGTTATTATTTATTTCTTGGTTATTATCTTTGTATGCAGGTTATTCCGTTATACTCGATTAAGAGTGGATTTCCTCCAACTACAGCTGTTACTTTGTCCGTTTCTTTTCTTGAGACGTGAATCCATCCGAGGCATTGATTTATCTGAAGCTTGATTTTTTTGTCTGGTTATTTGTTGCTTATATGTTAATCCAAAGGATGAGATACGGTATTGACTCTTGATGTCAAGTACTTGTTTTCTCACCCGGTATATCTTTAGTTTCCCTTACCTTTTACTTTATGCACTTAGGTTAGCATCTTCATCTCCTCCCATATTCTTTAATTTTCAAAATCTTCCCACCTTTTCAAAGGATTCTCCTACTTTGGCGAAAGTATGAGCCTAACATATAATAATTTCATCGACCACCATAAACAAGAATCTGGCCCCGTCACTGATGAAGAACACATAGAGTTTTTGACTCTCTGACTCTCACGTTTCATTTTCTACTCTAGGTCGATACAGGTGGCCAAGTAGTTTTCTTGCCTTGCTACTCAATTGCACAACGGTGAGAATATTGCTTTGGGCCAGCTGATTTTGGCCTCTTTATATACATCTTTGACTGAGGTTTCCAACCAAATTAAGCATTTCGACCCTAATAATCCAAAGAGAAAAAATATTTTGACGCATGGTCCCTTTTGGCTTCTATAGTTATGGCTAAACGCAACTTTTGTTGAAGATATTAAGCCTTTCAAAAGTAGGAAGATAGCATGCCCCCAAAACCAAATGTGTATTGTTTGGCAGCATCTTCTGCCACTAACCCCAATCGATAAAAACTCTCCAAACCTTGAGATCTTCAAACTGCTGTTCAATATTATGTTGACAAGGGTCGACTTTACACCTTCCATGGCTCCATTTGCTGATGGAAAAAGTGGCCCAGAATGGCTTACCAAACTATCCCCCCCAGTGGAAGAAGAAGGCAAGAAAAAATTTTGATTTGCTGAAGACGCTTTTTGACTCCCCAATTTCTATCTTCTGTGGTTGTCGGCATAAATCCAGGTCTGATTGCTTATCATCCTAACTTGATGGCCCGACAATTTGGGTTTTGTTAAAATGTTCCCAAATCTTTGTAAGGCTACTAATATCAAACAAATTCAAGCTTTCCATAAGTATTTTACGGTATTATATCTACCAACTAACCTTCGTTAGACCATCTTTGATGCGGCCCGAGAGTTAGGGGAGAAGGTAACTGACATGATTCCACAATTCAAAATTCCTGATTACGCGAAAGACAAATATCTTTACGCACTTCATTTTGGAAACATTAAATTTCCTCTTTTACCAACTAGCCCGTTGGCCTTGGGTTTTCGCCCACCTATCCCAAACTGGTGGTATAGCTCTTGGTCGAATATGGAGAATGCTTATAAGAAAAAGGCCGACATAGTGGTACCGACGAAGCACTGGTTGCATGATTACCCAGATTTTTTGCATATTGATCCTCAATATGTAAAAGAAATTGTTGTTGTGCCAAATGGTAACTGCTTCTGGAAAGTTTGCTTTCTTTATTATCTCGACCTTTCCATTTATTTGACTTTGCCATTTTTCTTTTTAGCTATCCCTCTTCAGGTAGCACCATCAAAAGCTCTTGTTATATTTTCAAGATGATTATATTTTCAAGAGTACCACATCAGATTTTAATGGACGTGCTAAGTTAGATGTTGTTTTTTCGAAAAAATAATTACAATAGATAGTAAAAGCTAATAGATAGTAAAAGCTAGTTAATAACAAATGCAGCTCAATAACAAGTGAAAATTTATATTGCTTTGAAAAATAAAAAATATGCATAGAAGAAATTTTTTCAGATATCAAAAGGGGAGATAGAGATTTCAAACTTATCTCTAAGAAATAAATTGCTGGCACCATGATTTCAATAATACCTTTCATTTTGAATCAGACTTTATTTTATATTGCATATTCTGATGACCTGCCACTTACCACTGAATTAAGGATATATTGATACGATACAAATGCTATATATTGTCTCTCATCCGTTGCATTAAACGGATCTTAAAAATTTAAAATATTTATTTTAGAATTACATCAAATCAAATTAATACGTAACTAAATCAAATTTAACTATAAATAAAAATCAAATTTAACTAAATTAAATCTAATCTGATATACACATTATTCGGCACTATAAATTATAATTTTACAATAATTTGTATAATTAAATATTTTATTTTATTTTTATTGTTATTATTGTGCTTCGTATTATTTTTTATTATAATTTTTTAGGTGAACAATTCTTCATTTTTTTTAAATAATATTTTATACTTGAATAAAAATTTGAGAAAAAATTTACTTAATTACCACTAATGCCAACTTAAAAGTCTCTTGGTTCTATACTGATCTTAACTTAAAATTATTGTTATTATAATAGTTTAAATTTTTTATCTTTTTATTATTAATTGATATTATAAAAAAGACAATATGGTACAAAAAACATTAAATATAATCACATGTTTATATTGATAAAATTTTGATAATAATAATCTAATAGTGTAATTTTTCGTCTCAATGTTGAATACTATGTCTAAATTTAAATTTATAAACTTTTTATCACTTAATTATTCATGTTTAAATAATATTGATAAAAAATGATTGATTAAACTAATAGTACATAGGGAGGAAATTTTTTAACAATTAATTATTCTCATTAATAAGTGAATTGAGTTTGAAAATAATTGAAATTTATAGGTAATCTAACAAACAATTCACCTCTTCATGAATTGCTGCAAACAAGTAGGTTTAGAATGTCCCTACAGATGATTTGTATCCGTAAATGTTAATGTATCACAATTATGGCTAAATTTCATTTCTCTTAAAACAAAATATCTACATCAAAACTTTTTCACCTATAAATAGGGGATGAGATAGAGATATCAAAGTCATCTCTAAGAACATCACTCTTAGTCACATTACATCGATGATGACCGCCATAATACCAATCATTTTGATTCACACTTTATTTTATGTTGGATTTTCCGATGACCTTCCACTTACCACTACACTTGTTCCACAATCACCAACATCATTTCTCCCACCTTTTCACATATACCATGAAATACCCACTTCACATTCTCCATCTGACCCTCTAGAAGATAGTAAGAGAAGATCTCCACCACCTAGGAGAAGATCTCCACCACCACCACCTAGAAGATCACCACCACCACCTAGGAGATCTCCACCACCACCTAGAAGATCTCCACCACCACCACCTAGGATAAGATCTCCACCCCCACCTCCTCCATCACCCCCGCCTCCTCCTCCATCACCACCACCATCACCGCCACCTCCTCATCCACCACCACCACCACCGCCACCTCTTCCATTTGACCATTTTGTGTTATCTCAAACATGGCCACCAACATATTGCAAGATTAAAAATAATAAATGTGTGTCTCCAAAGCCACTAAAATTTGTCATTCACGGACTGTGGCCGAGTGAAGAAGACACTCTAATAACAGATTGCGATGAACAATTCATAGATGTTAACGACGTAAGTTATACGTTCTTTTATTATATTTATAAACATTTTTACTTATTTTACTATGTTCTAAAAAAGTCATTTTATTTTATCTTCTTTTACTAGCTTGAGCCACTGATAGAAGAACTTAACGAAGATTGGCCGGCATTATTTAAAAATGATAACCAAACAGATGCCAACATTCAATTATGGGTTGATCAGTGGAATTCTCACGGAACTTGTTCAGTCGAGTTGTTTGAATTTGTTCCTTACTTTGAAGAGACATTAAATGTTTACCATCGAAATAGTATAAAAGATATCTTGATAGATAATGATATTTACCCAGGTGGAAAGTATCCTAAAGAAACTATACTCGATGCAATGCACACACATATATCATTTATACCACAAATTCAATGTGAGCGGATTCATGATAAGGATTATTTATTTGAAGTAAGATTTTGCTTGACAGCAAGTGTTGAACTAGAGTATAAAGATTGTGAGACTCCTTACATTGGTTGTCATGATGAGGATGTGCATTTCTAATAAATTACTTTCTATGTCTTATATTATAACTAAGTTTTATACTTTTAAGTTAATTAAATAATTAATATATCTAATTTATGTAAATTTATATATATATATATATATATATATATATATATATATATATATATATATATATATATATATATATATATATATATATATATATATATATATATATATATATATATATATATATATATATATATATATATATATATATATATATATATATCAGATACATTAATTATTTAATAATTTTAAAAAATAAAATCTACTTATATTAGACAGAATAGTAACATATTATTTCATGGAAATTGGGTTCTGGGCTTTGGAAGTTTAATGGATGTTGCTAAAGGTTCATAAGAGTGTGAAGTTTGTATCTCATTTTAGTCTTTTACTATGAATTTTTCTTGTTTTGCTTTTTTTCTACGTTTATATTTTGTTGGGTGTTGTTTTTGTTTTGAAAGACCTTGTTGATTACTTTTGAGTCTCCATGGTCTTGTTTGTACTCTTTCTATTTTCCTCTTTCACACGTTATGTTAGATGGAATTTATATGAATTAAATTTGAAGTTTGTTAAGAATGTATGTTTTTATTTTGTTTATCATTATAATTTTATCAACGTAAGAATTTAAGAGCGACCAAATTAATGATCCTTGTGTCTTAGTGTTCAGTATGAAATATATTAATAATGCAAGAGCTTTGTTTGTAAACAAGTCTCAAAATGACAATTTAAGAAAATATTAACAAAAACTAACTCAAGTATGGTTGAAAATAAGGAAGAAAATCCTGTGATAGTGATTTAGGCATGGTTTCTTTATCATTTCTCATATGCATTTGACTTCACCAACATTAGATTAAGTTAGGGTTTAGAGTTTGTGTGTTTTGTTTATGATTTTTCTTTTGAATTTACCTTCAGTGATAGTGATTTGAGATTTAGGGTTCTTGTGATACTTGGATTATTGTATTATGCGAAAAATAGAAATATTTGTGGGACATGGTAATAATAAAAAAATAGTTTAAATAGTTTTTTGATCCTGTAATTTGACATGTTTTTTATTTTCGTCCTTGTATATATTTTTTTTTGGAATGATATCTGAATCGTAAAATCTTTTAGGTTTTAGTCCTTAAGATTATAATCCGCAGGAAAATTCAAAACAAAATCCACGGAAATCTGCGGTATTTCCTACATATTTCTATTTTAAGGACTAAAACCAAATGAAATTCAACATTAAGGACTTTATCCAACAAAAAATAGATATAAGGACGAAACTCAAAAACACGCTAACTTCTAAGGACCAAAAAAACTATTTAAACCTATAATAAATTTAAAAAGTTAGAAAATTTGTTATACGATAGAATAATACTACAAATTAACCAAAGTTTTTAAAAAATCAGTTATCAAAAAAAATTATATTTTCATATTATTAGAAGTCATGCGGTTCGACCAGTAACCTAGTGACCAATAGCTTAATCGGGTCGAAAATCAATCCGAGTTTTAAGACATTGCAAATTAAGTGAAACTTCAATCCTTTCACCTACCTTTTACATTAAAATTAAAGAATCTTAATACAACTCAGTTACTTATAAATATTTTGGTCCTGTTTCAAAAGTATTCTCATTGAATTTTTCATGAGGATCATATTTACAAAAATGCGTGGTAGACATGCTTTTTATTTTGTGTTCATGATACTTTCTATAAAAATATGAGGAAGGATGATCATTTTTACTTTCATAAATTTTTTTTGTAAACAGGAAAAGAGCATTGTGACTAATTTTATTGCAAATGTTAAAATGTTTTTGGTCCCTCTAAAATCTCAAACTTTATTTTTAGCCACTCTAAAACTTTTCTTTAAAGAATGGTCCTCCTAAAAATTTTAACTTTAGTTTTTGGTACCTCCTGCAATTTAGCGATGACTTTTACAACTTAGCGACGATTTTAGCGACAGTTTTTACGACTTAGCGACGATTTTAGCGACAGTTTTTACTATTTAGCGATGGGATTAGAGACCATTTTAACTACGATTTTGTCATGAGGGACCAAAAATTAAAATTAAAATTGTTAAGAAGACCATTCTTTGAAGAAATTTTTTAGAGGAACTTAAAACAAAGTTTGAGATATTTAGAGGGATCAAAAACATACTTAACCCTTATTGCAATAGTTGCATTTATGTGATTCGCATATATGGAGTTTTATGATCATGGAATATTTTATCAAATTTTGTAACATTATTTCATAAACTAAGTCGATTTTATTGCACAATACTTTTTGATTTTCAAGGTGACTCAAATTATCTCTTGTGAATCATTCAAACATGTTTTGAAAACATGGAATCAACTTTGAAAATAGGCAATTTCTTAATCCGCTATAACTAATTCTTACACACCACCGAAATTTTAAAAATATCTCTAAAAATCAAAAATATATTTTCGGTGCGCACCGATTAATTTTTTTTATAATTTTTTTCTTTCTAATATTCATTTTCGATATAAAACCAGAATTGCACATCCGATTTTCACATTCCTATCAATAAAAAACATAGTAGCGAACTACTTTTATATAGTCGTGAATGCATTTGTTAGACATTTAATTATTTTTGGAAATAATAGTTTCTCTAAAAATGGAATAGTGCACAAATACTTATTTTATTTTTGGGAATATAATTTTAGTTTTAATTATTTATAATTTATTTCTTATTAATTTTATTAATTTTACTTGGAGTGTTGTAATATAAACTAAAATTAATAAATTTAACCACACAACATTCATATTAATAAAATTAACTAACAAAATACTTTAATAACAAAATCAAAGTAATTTTCTAGTATACCTTTAATTTTATTAATTTTAATTTATATCACAACACTCCAAATAAAATTAATAAACAATAAATTATAAACAATATAAACTAAAATCATTATCCCCAAAAATGATATAATATGTGCACTATTCCATTTTTAGAGAGACTATTATTCTCAAAAATAATTAAATGCCTAACAAATACATTCACTACTATATAACAGTAGCTCACCACTATGTTTCTTATCGATTGAAATGTGAAATTGAAAGTCTACTTTTAGTTTTATATCAAAAGTGTATTTCTTAAAAAAAAATTGAAAAATGAAAGAATTGATTCGCACTGAAAATATATTTTTAATTTTTACGGATATTTTTAGAATTTTATATAATTTATAAGAAATGAGATGGTTTAAGAAATTTTCTAAAAATATTATGTTCTTCATGTGTCATTTGGCTTTTTGAGACTAACTAAAAAAACATGCACATTTGTTTTGAAAATACAATGAAATATTGGATGGATTTGTACATGACATGTTAATAAACCAATCTATTTGATAAAAATAGTTTTACATGAAAACAAAAAAAATACTCACAAGGTAAACTAATTAATAGTGCTTAACATAAAATAAAAAAAACAATAAATCAATACAGGTTTTTAGTAAAAAATAATGTCTAACATTAAAAAACAATAAATCAATAAAAGTTTTTAGTACAGCAATTAAAAGTTAGTCAACTAAAGAATAATCTATTTCATATTTTAGATTACAACACCAATCATAGATACTCATCACTGATACCAATGATTCTGGCCTTGTCCTTGGAAACTCAATATTTTCCATCCCAAACTTTATTCCAATTATACATCGTATATTTTCTAATATTTCTAATAGGAAAGTGAGTCTCATACATAAAGTTGCTCTCATATCTCCACCTATTCGAGTTGCTCAATGACTTACAGCTTTTCCTCGAAACATGAAATAATGCAATGTCAGTCAAGCTTTTCAACTCAACATAACTCATAGTTAACCCGTCTATCTTGTAAACTACCCTACCATATGTATGTCTCAATGCAACCAATAAAAGTTGCTCGTGGAAGTTAACCAAGTGAAGGTGTGAAAAGATATCAGTGCAATTATTCTTCAGTTTTAGAAATTTAATAATTTCAGAATTTAACTTATCATCTTCATCATCATCTTCTTCAAGTTATAGACTTTTTTATTGGTTAGGCTAATAAAGCAATATGGTTGTCCCATACAAATCTCAATCACAAATGGTTCTTGAAATGACAAGAAATTTGATTTATGAGAAGTCCTTCAATTCTTGCATACACCAGAAAACTGAAAGAGCTCATGAAAATCAGGTTTTTGGGAAATGACACCGAGCACATCCCAAGAAAGTTGACAGAAATTCTCGTTTTTTCCTATGAAGTATCACAATAATCATAAAATATTTGATTGTTTATAGGAGACAATATAACTGAAACATATGAAACATATTAATAGTTTACTCAAACTGAAACGTTTTAATTTAAATAAAACTGAACCAAATTATTGGTTGGTACACTGGTTTTAAATTTTAAATTGAACCAATGGACAAATTTTTTTAAAAGATCCATTCAACAATCTGAATTGAGCTGTCGTTTTCAAATTTTTTTCTAAAAAGTTGTTTTAGACTTTTTATTTTTTGTATTTTTCTATAAGCATGTTTTTTATATAATTGATTATTAAATTATATGATAGAATAATAATTAAATATTATTTAAAACAGTTATTTTATTTTTAAAATAAAAATTATTTTATACCCAATTACAACTAAACTATCAAAATTACTTTTTAAATAAAAACTCGAAACAAATCAATACTTAAATTAAAATAAATCATGAAGACTAATTTAAATACAGTTACAAAATTTAGACTTAAAAATTTATTAACTAACGGTTAAAAAAAAAATTATTTTTATAAAAGTAACGTTTATAACAGTAAAGTAACATGTAACCTAAGTTATATTCACAAAGTAGTAAAATATATGCCAATGCAGTGACATACCATTAATATTGTAACATTCCCATGAGTATTAATATTGTGAGGCCTAATGACTAAAAGATGACAAGTGAATTAGTTAGAATGGAATAATTGAATCAAATGGCATTGTTGTAATTATGGTTTAGTTAAGGGATATTTTAGTCATTAAAAGCAAGTTGCATGTGAACATAAAGGGAATATTTGGTGGAATAGTGAGGCAAATCAGAATTTTGATGAAGAAAAGAAAGAGAGAAGGAAATAAAGTCATCTTCACCATGTTCAAGTTTCATTTTCGTCTTCCTTGGACAACTCTCACAAAACCAGCCATACCTTCTAGCTTACAACTTCGATTGAGGTAATTCCTGACTTTTGGGAAAGCTTACAAAATTTTCTTTAATTTGATATATTAATTCGTCTTCGTAGCTTATGTATTGAAGGAGAAAAATGCGTTTGACGATTGGAAAATCTTGATGGAATTTGGAGAAAAATGGCTACGGAATTCATAGTGATGGAAGTCAAAGTTTGAGCAAGATAATGATGTTATGGTAGTAAGAATGTCATCCTAACCTCCTTAAATGCAAGGTGAGTCTCATAGTTAGAGAATTGAGGAAAATTTAGGGTTTTGAGAAAAGAATTGTGGTTTTGGGTTTGTGAGAAATTGTTGATGCATGTTGGTTTTTAATTGATAATTAGCATGTTCTACCTCTGTTTTTCGTGCTTGGTTTTGATAGGTTTCAGGTTGGAGATGATTGAGTGGAGTATTGGAACTCCATTGCGCTCGTTCGAATCGAACTGAAACGCAGATCGCCACGATAGTGGGCTTAGTGCGCCTTCTGGTTTTTTGAAAAAATGTAGAAATTGAAGGTCGCGCTTAGCGCGATGACCGAGCTTAGCGCGCCCTGTAGACTTTCGAAAAATGAATTTAATCCCAGGTCACGCTCAGCGCGACCAAGGCTGGGCTAAGCACAAAATGTTCTATCCAGCCCCCCTCTCCTTAGGTCATGAGAAATGGTCTTGGACTATGGCCTTGTTCAATGGCTCTCTTAGTCCTAGAAAACTCTAGTGAACATAAGATAAGAAGAAAAATCGGAATCTTAACGAGTTTTCCAACTTCGATCGATATTCGACAATGAACCATGGATGCCTTGTATTGAGTATGTAACTTTTGATTGGCTAATGCAATTCCAATCTAGTGTGTGGATACTTTCCCTATTCCGGTTGGTTAAACCTCATTTATGGGTGGAGATGTTTTCTATCCGAATTATCTGTGATATGTACGCATAGTAAATGACTATTATACCCCTTATGTATTGAATGTGATTCAATGAACTTTTTGGCATGTGTGATGCTTGTGAACCTTATTTTCTCGTCGTTCTGGTAGGACGTTCGGATGATTGGTTTTATGAACCTAATTTAGTTGAATATACGCGAATCGGAGTAGAACCGTACTACTAGGATGGTAAATCCTGTTTACCCACCATGTGGATGGCCATTGGTAGCCCGTGTGGCAGTTTGTGATACATATTTATGGATGATTTGGCTATTATGCATGTTGTATATACGTGTGTATATCCGTATATTTTGCGTTACCTGAGCTACCATTACGGTGGAAGCAAGATCGGGGTCTTTATGGCATTTCCCACTTGGTAACTCACATGTGTGATTGGTATTGGTAAGTGTGTGACGCCATGTAGGCAAAGTCACAAGAATTACTTGTCATCTAGTAACGTCAAGTAGACAATTTTACTAGGCTTTCGCCCGGTGAGCTTGTGCGTCGAGAAGAGCGTATTGCACTTGTTTACTTATCTGCGTACAAAGGATGAATACCATTGCGGTGAAAGAAAGATTAGGGTCTTTATGGCGTCTCCCACTTGGTAACTCACCGTCGTGCTTGGTGATGGGGTTTTGATGCCACTTAGGCAATATCGCAGCAGTAACCCGTCTCGGATGGAATTCCATGTAGGAACGATCTGGATTCATCGTGTGATGTGCTTGTGCAAGTCTCTCGACATATATGCACTTATGTACTCACTGAGGGTATGCGGCAGAGGTAACCTAGATAGATGGGTATAACTCCTTGATTCCTCACATACGGGTGTGGGTCTGCATATTATGTATTTTGATGCTTTCGTTTTGTCACCCCTTTGGATAGTTATGGGACTTCCAATGGTGGTGTTATTCCTTTTGTGTACTTGTACTTGGCCATGAGACGAAACCCCAGATTCTCAGTGAATCCGTTCTGATGCATGTACCATGTAGAACCTAGCGAAACCCTACGATAGGGAGGCTCACTGAGATTTAGTAATTTCACCCCAATCCTCTTATTATTTTTCAGGAACAGGTCATAAGCGATAAAATTGTTAGATGATCGATTTTGAAGACTGCAGACGAGCAGATGGAAGGAAAACCTTTGTAGAAGTTATATTCTGTTTTGCGATGATGAAGACAATATATATTGGATACGTTCTGATTGAGATTTGTACTATATTCAGTTTTAATTTCATGTCTTTTCATCTAGTTTGTATGTTTCTTGTACCATAGCATCACTACATATTATTCTAGACATATATGTATGGGGTGTTACAGTTGGTATTAGAGCAGGTCGATTCTTGTCCCTGCCGTGAAACATCACTAGCAATTCTTTTCTCCCTCAAATGTGCGTGTTACTAACCTGATTTCTACTGTTGTAGTATTTAACCGTTGGGACTGTCCATCTCACTGACTGCATATGCGATGAATAGGATCATGGTGGAGCCACCATGAGGATGTGTAAGATCCAAAGCGACTCGAGATGAAGAGTAGAAACCTGTTGAGTAGGGAGACTGTTGGGGTTGTTGAATGTAAATGGAGTGTTTTACGCATAATAGTGGGCAGCCTATATGTAGTGGTAAGGTTTAAGACTACCAGAATTTCCAAAGTTCGGTTGGATGAAGTGGAACTTTCTCTAGACCACAGAAGTAGTGGAGTAAATTTCATGAGGAACTCGAGTAGGACTATAATAAGGAATTTCGATATGGAATGAAGTGTGAGACCGTTGGAAATTCACTACTCAATCTTGATACCAGTGGAGGGAATGACTTAAAAATCTGTCGAACGAAATACTTTTGGGAGTTTTGGCGAAGGAATCGAAACATTCTGGTTACCGTGACGTGGACAGTACTTGGATGAGCAAAGTGAAACTCTCTGAATCATTTTGGTATGTCGTAATATGTGCGTGGATTACTCAGTAAAGGATTGATTAGAAGAGTAGAAGTGATGACCTCTAATTGGGAATATATTGGATACCCGGTTGGTGAAAGTACTATTGCAATTCTATTCTTTCCAATCTGTGATTAAGTCCTAGGATTACGCTAGGCAATAGCTGAAGCATGTGGAACCGGGGTATGTTGTAGCCTAAGTTTCTTACTAGTTATGATTCGTCTAACCCCGAGTGATACCACAGAACTACACTTGGCGTTGGGAAGTTGGGTGAATGGAAACTAGTGTTTTTCCGAAGCATCCACAGGATGATCGAAGTCATATCGACTGTTTGAACTTTGGTATTCCTATGCGAAAAGCTATTCATAGAATTTCTTATGCATGCAATGTGCAAGTGAGTACACGCATGGCATAGAAATTCAAACTGAATTCTTAACCGTTCTGATCCAGCTTATTATTCCTAGTAAGTAAACCCTGAGTGTGGCACTCTTAGGTTTTGCATCCTAAGGAGTGTGATTGATATAATCTAGAAGAACGATGACCTTAGTGGAGACCTGTTCAGACATTGTCGACCGTGACTATATGATACGAGTGGATATTTCTATGCGTTATTGGGTAGGTTACGTGAGTACATGACCTCAGAGTTGAACCATCATGTTAGTACTACCAGACAGGTATAACGCCACAGTATCACTATCGTGCACGAGGTCTGGTAGATGTGGGACAGTGTTGACCTAGAGCTTAAGGCAAGTTTCTGATTAGTATCCGTGAGACGCGGACTCGAATTCTCATGAGGCAGGTGTATCGAGGATCCATATATCGTGCTAAGTAGTAGTGAACTATCAGGCGATAGTGAGATGGATCAAGTTCCGATGCTACGCTTATGAGGACCCCGAGTGGTTATAACCGCGTGAATGATATCAAATGATACCTTATCAATGTTTCTTGTTTCGTGGAGTGGTAAGTGGTAAATATGCATAAATGCCAGAGGCGGAAATTATGTGAAATTATTATATCTCAGCCGACGTGTTTTTTGAGTATTTTTTACTACTGGTGATCAGTGTTGGAATAGACAAGTGTATTTTGGTTTGGCTGCTATGCAATGAACCTAAGGGAATATCTATAGACTCTCAGGAGTAATGCAATGTCAATCTCAGTAAGTAGAGACATATTGGATTTAGAGTGCCGATAAACCCCAAAGGGAGATGTTCGAAGCACGGAGTATGGTTTCCTGTATTGTAGTAGAACTCAAGACATTATAAACGCTGCAATTGGGAGCACAACCGAGGTAGTCAGTCTATTAATATTTTCAGAAATGATGAAGCATGACGACGAGACAATCCTAACAACTTTGAGTGGGAATTAAGATTTTCATCGGGTATGAGGAGGATCCTGCGGCTGTGCAAGAATGGGACTGCAAGGTTAAAGGAGATCGTATGAGGATTAGTATCGGTTGTAGAGTAAGTTAGAGGTCCCAAAGGAAATCTAAAGTATTAGAAACAATATTAGTCGATTGCTTGGGCGCAATGTAATTATGAGGGGATTATTGCATCAGTTAAGTTTGAGGAGTTATCAATGGTGTTGTCACGCTAACAATGTGAAGTGATATAGTTAGGGAGGAACTAGGGAAAATTTGGCAGTATTATCGTAATAGTTGTATGACGCGGAAATTGGTGGTTTGAGATGAACTTGTATTCAGTAAGTGTTCGACGTTAGACATTCTGGAACTGAAGTGTGTAACTAAGTTGTACTCATGGCCTAACCAAGACTGATGAAGTCAATAGTGACCTTGTTTTGGAATTACTCAACCTCGAGGAGCGACCTTTGTTAAGTGTGTTTAAGACTGTAGCGAGTATCGTGATTTGCGAATTCCGAGGAAGAGTTGTTGTTATTTAAGGAATCGAGCGAAGCGTAGTAGAGTAATGGAATCAAGTGCGTTAAGGAGGAAGTGTGACTTCGTAAGTCTCGAGAAATGTGTATGAATGACTGAGATCAAAGTAGCGCAACGGATGAACGGAGAACCTAATAAGCTTGTAGTATGTGTGAATGGAGTACCTATCACAAGTGTTGAATGGAATAACCTTCCCCACAAGAAACTCTATGAGAAATGTTTTATTTATCCCAGTCTCTCAAGGATCCGCCATAATCCCGAGTGGTATTGTTGATGAATCGACATAGAGCAGACTGTGTGGTTCGTATGTGATAAGATATTTTGGAGACAGTGATTGTACTTAAGAGTATTGAGAGTTAAATGACAAAAATGACTTCTACCTGAAATAGTTTTCTCGTGATTGTGTCTTGTGCCCTTATGGGCATGCACGAAGATTTGGGCGATTATTGTAGGTCAACCGTCAGAATTGGATTTCGTTGGTAGGACGTTGTGTGGAGTTGTATAATGTCGAGGTTGTAGTTGTAGAATGGTACATCCTTGTAAATTGTAATGGTAGTTATTTTGTCTAAAGACTAAGGAAAGGATAAAATAAGAAGTTTTGTTGTACGAAGAGGATACACTAGGAGTGTGTCAAATTGACCATATGAAAACTAGAAGTTGGGACCAAGAAATTTGACAAGCGGTTATATGACTTTGTTTCGATGTGAGTATAAATGAAATGGAGTTGTTATCGTTGGAGAGAGACGATGTAGTGGATACGTATGGATTTGGGATAATGCAAGTAGCCAACGAAGAGGAAGTGAAGTTCAGTGTCATAAGTTAAGCAAGGATGAGCTTAGAAAAGATTGAGGACGGGGAATATCGGACAAGAATGGACTGCCCTGAGATGTAGAGCTATGCAATTCGATGTGAGTTGGATCAGGTTGGAAACCTCGAGGGAACCTATTTCCAAGTAAGTCTGAGTGGAGTATCATAAGAATGTGTTGTGAGACGACTAAGATTTCTAGTGAGGATTGTTAAGGACGTGAGCATAGCAGAGAATTGTGTTATCTTGGATAGAGTGACTTCCGGATGAATTCGTAGGGTCTAACCAAAGGATGAATGTAAGGAACATTCGACCCCTCGTTGGGAGAAAACGTGAGGAATCAGTTATCACGGTTACTGGAAGGAACTCGAGGGTGAATTCTATTTAAGGGGGGATAATGTAACATCCCCAATTTATCTAAGCATAAGTATGTATGTTAGTAAGGCCTAATGACTAAAAGATGACAAGTGGATTAGTTAGAATGGAAAAGAATTAGTTATAATTGAACCAAATGACATTGTTGTAATTATGATTTAGTTAAGGGATATTTTAGTCATTAAAAACAAGTTGCATGTGAACATAAAGGGAATATTTGGTGGAATAGTGAGGCAAATCAGAATTTTGATGAAGAAAAGAAATAGAGAAGGAAAGAAAGTCATCTTCACCATGTTCAAGCTCCATTTACGTGTTCCTTGGATAACTCTCACAAAACCAACTGTAACTCCTAGCTTACAACTCTAATTGAGGTAATTCCAGACGTTTTGGAAAGCTTACGAAATTATCTTAAATTTTATATATTAATTCGTCTTTATAGCTTATGTATTGAAGGAGAAAAACGCGTTTGAAGATTGGAGAATCTTGCTGGAATTTTGAGAAAAGTGGCTACGAGATTCATGGTGATGGAAGCCAAAGTTTGAGCAAGATAATGATGTTATGGAAACAAGAATGTTATCCTAACCTCCTTAAAAGCAAGGTGATTCTTATAGTTAGTGACTTGTGATAAATTTGGGGTTTTGAGAAAAGAATCGGGGTTTTGGGTTTGTGAGAAATTGTTGACGCATGTTGGTTTTTAATTGATAATTAGCATGTTCTACCTCTGTTTTTCGTGCTTGGTTTTGATGGGTTTCAGGTTGGAGATGATTGAGTGGAGTATTAGAACTCCATGGCAGTTCTGGTTCATAAATGAATTTTTGCAGAAAGTGCAGACCGCGCTCAGCGCGATAGCTTTGCTTAGCGCGCCTTCTGGTTTTCTGGAAAAATGCAGAAATTGCAGGTCACGCTTAGAGCGACGACCAGGCTTAGCACGCCCTGTAGATTTTTGAAAAATGAATTTAATCCTAGGTCATGCTCAACGCAACCTAGGCTGGGGTAAGCTGTTGTACCCCAAAATTTGCCCTCTTCATTTCACTTTAATGGCTTATGTTTCATCATAAATATTCACGCATTGTGATGGGATCAAGGTATTATTATATCCTAGGTTTTCTTCAAACTATGGAATTTTGGTTGTGTTGCCAATAAGTGTAATGAGGTTCTCATATCCTCATTCTGTTATTCATTCAAGTTACCAAGGCTTCTCATGCCTCGAGACATCTAAACTGATCCTTGGTGTCATCAGAGAATTGAGAGTTGCAAGTATTTGGAGCTTGAATCATACTTTTCTCTCATCTATTGAATCTTTTACTATGGTTGTTGATTATTGAATCTGTGATATCTTTCTTGATATAATCTCTGAAGCATTATGATGAGTTTTATCTCAGTGCACTTTCAATCATCACCAGAAATTCATTTGAACTAAAATTCTTATGGTCACTGTTATCTCCACATTTCATGGCTTATTTCATATTCTGAGGATTTAAGGTATTGATATTTCATGGTTTGTTGAGGCCAAAGCGCAAGTTATGATGTATAGATTCATTATGGTTGTCAAATTGGGTCGTTATCTTTTATTTGGTTATGTTTTTGTTATTTGAGTAACAAGTTGATAAGAATTTGAGATTAGGTTTTAATGAGCTGTGATGTTAGGGTTTCGAATCAAGTTCTTGCGAACTTCTCCTCATCAGTTGGATTAAGGTTTTGAGCATGATCAACACTAGGTTTATTATATGATGAAGAGCATGTCAAATATTATTTTCTATCAATTCAAGGACATTCTTGCTTCCATCGTTCATTTGATATTTTTTATTCTGATTTGGAGATTGAAGTATGAATTTAAGAATGATTGGAATTTGGGTTCATTGTTGTTTACTTGATACATCAAGTTTTAATTTGTGCAAGTGGTGTGTTTATGAGAAAAAGAGTAAGTTGAAGTAAAGTTGGAAATGTCCATTCATGATTAATTCATAGTTCCAACCTTATTCATTCAATCGCTTCCAATTTCATTCAAATCGTTCAAGATTATTACAACTTTTATGCTTAAAGGTTCAAACATTATTACAATTTTCATATGTAATATCCATTCATGATTAATTCTCACATTCAAGTTACAAGAGAAGTTTGTTGGATTACAAGATATAAGTCTAAAATACATAAATTCATAAGGCCCTAAATTTTCTAATGAAGTATTCATCTTCATTTCTTCAAGTTCCCTCCAAGTCTTCTTGCTCCAAACATTAAGCCATCATCTCCTCCAAGAGCTCTCACCATCATTTTCCCATGAAAACAAAGAAAAGGAAATGGTTAGAAAATCATCAAAACTTGAACATAAATCAAGAAAATTCCAAAGAGTCTCTCTTCAAGATCATCATTAGGATTTTTGTAAGGGAATCAGGTTTTACGTGTTTTCCAATCATGATAACCAAGCTGCCAAGGCCTCATTGTTTTGCATACAAAAATCGTATTCAAGTATATCAACCATCGGCCATTTTCTCCTATTGCAAATCACAAAAAACCTATTTGTTTTTGGTTCACAAAAGGAGGTACAAAGGTGCAATTTACAGCAAGTACAAACTCAGCAAAATGGTCTAAACAATCTCAAGTTATAACAAGATCAGAAATGCTCAAGCCCAAACAGAATTAGAACAAGTCAGAAATGCTCAAACCCAAAACTGAGTTTCAAATGAACACAAAGCCTGTTTTATCAGAAACTAAAAGTTCTCAGCAGTATATAAACAATCATTGGAATAAAATTTGATGGTCACTGTTCATGCAAACCCTAATCGCAGAAAACAACCAAAAACCTTGTTCATCATTTTCCAGAGAATCAACCCTTCAAAGACAATCGAAATAGAGAAAGAGAGATATTGTTCATACAAACCAGAAAAAACCAAAGCAAGTTATCAAACAACCAAAAACCCTAACATTTCCTCATCATTTTCCAAACACAAAACCCTTCAGAAAGTTGTTTTTAGATATCACAAAGTTCCGATTATAGAGAAAGATGAAGAACAAGCTATCACACAGAAAACCAAAGGCAAAGATCAGAAGAAGAAAACATTTTAGAAAGATCTCACCGATATCGCCTTCAGAAATCCGATTTAAGCGTCCCGGAGCTCAGATCGCCACCATCATCGCCGATTTCACCGTAGGAACACTTAGGGTTCCGAAAATCCCCTTTAAGATCTACGTAAAATAGGGCAAGATCTGCAAAAAAAAGAGGTACCAGAATCGTGATTAGAAGAGAAAGATGAAGGGAACGATGAAAGAAAAATAGTGATCGAAACAAGGCAACGAGAGAGAGAAAGATTGTTTGCGTGATCTGAACTTTTTTTTAATTAACTTGTTTTAATTTTATTATTTGTTAAAATACTAGTGTGATACCCGTGCGTCTGCACGGGTACCCGTTGGTGGCTGTACATTTTGTTTAATATTTATGTTATGCAAAATTCAATATTATAAAGAAAGATTTATAAGGTGGACACATTAAGTAAGAATTAATTAAAAATTCTGACTCTTCTTCTTCAGAATTTTCAACTTCTGACTCTTCTTCAGAAGTTTTAACTTCTGACTCTTCTTCAATTCTTCAGAAGTTTCAACTTCTGACTCTTCTTCAGAAGTTTCAACCTCTGACTCTTCTTCAGAAGTTTCAACTTGACTCCTTTCGAAGTTTCAACTTGGGCTCCTCTTTGAAGTTGCAACCGCCTCCTCTCAGTTGCAACTTCTAACTCCTCTTTAGAAGTTGCAACTTCTGACTCCTCTTCAGAAGTTGCAACTTCTAACTCCTCTTCAAAAGTTGCAACATCTGACTCCTCTTCAGAAGTTGCAACTTCTGACTCCTCTTCATAAGTTTCAACTTTTGACTCCTTTTTAGAAGTTTCAACTTCTGACTCGTCTTCAGAAGTTTTCAACTTCTGACGCCTCTTCAGAAGTTTCAACTTCTGACGCCTCTTCAGAAGTTTCAACTTCTAACTCTTCTTCAGAAGTTTCAACTTTTGATTCGTCTTCAGAAGTTTCAACTGCTGACTCGTCTTCAGAAGTTTCAACTTCTGACTCGTCTTCAGAAGTTTCAACTTCAGACTTCATAATCAACTTCTGATGGGAATCACACAACTTCAAGAGGTAATTTAAAATTTGAAGACAGTAATATGTAAGGAAAAATGTGTTTATCTTATTAATAAATAAATGGTTGCTAACTTCAATCAACAAAAGCATATGAGCATTCTTTTATTCAATAAAACTAAGTCCATCATGATATACAAAATCAACATTTCATTCTCATCATAAACAAACAAACTTATTTTCATTTCCACTTAACCATCGTGTTTTCAAAAGCTGCAGAATCAAATAAGTTTGTTCTTATCTCATATATTGTTGAAAACCTCTTTGTAAACGACGTTTGTAGTAGTTCCTTTGAAAGCCTCCCTTAATATATTTCATAAGTGCGTGTAAGCATATTTATCGATATTCACCGATATATATATATAATCTTTTCATTAAATATATTTTAATACATATTAATATTTGTTATAAATGTTAAAATTTAAAAGAAAAAAATGTTAAAAGTTAAATGATTGAATTTTCATATAAAAAATGTTAAAAGTTACAATACATACTAGCATACTGAATTTTTTATCCGAAAACATTAAATATAATATTTGGTCCAATAATGAAAGATTAAATGACCATTCATCCTTTAATAATTTTCTATTCACCTTGTATGGGCTCGCTTGATTTCCATCTCTTGACCTCTTGGTTCCTATACCAAGTTCCTTTAAAGGGTTTCATAGTTTTCATAGTTGAGTTTGGGCATGGCCATTCTCACAAGGTTAATCAATGTTTCGACTTTGGTTAATCATAACCCGAACTGATCACCTTGGTCCATATACCAAGTGTTCTATGCAAAAGGGTCTCATGGTTAGGGGTATGAGCACCTACTCTCACAAGGTTAATCAAGTATTGCCCTTGGTTAATCATAACCCAATTAAATCCTCCATTCATACACCAAGCATTCCAAGTATTCTTTTTATGATACTAATCATTTTGTTGATTTTGTTGCCAGGACTTCGTGATCGTTTGTTGGTTGCAACTCGGGTACACTTGGACGGTTGATGACAATTTTCAGTAGAGTTTGCTTATCTTGTGCATGTTGAAGAGGCAACGGACTTTCTCCGTTAGGTATCATCGTCGCCTTCTTTATACATGATGTTTCATCATCATTCGCATGCATATTTTATCTTTCATAATTGATGTTTTGTCATCCATGCCTGACGTTTTGTCATCCATGCATTTTATTATCCTTTACATGATTTTTTGTCATCCATGTCTGTTATCTTGATGTTTTGTCATCCATGCCTGATGTTTTGTCATCCATGCATATTTTATCTTATTTTACATGATGTTTTGCCATCCATGTCTATTATCTTGATGTATTGTCATCCATGCTTGATGTTTCGTCATCCATGCATATTTTATTTTCCTTTACATGATGTTTTGCCATCCATGTTAGATGTTTTGTCATCCATGTTAGATGTTTCGTCATCCATACATGTCTCACCATTCGTTACTTAATGTTTTGTCATTTGTACTTGTTCTCTCTTATTTAAGTGAGTTAGTTTACTTCTTTTTCTCTTTTACGAGATTGCCATGTTCCCCATAGGATCTTTAGTTCACTCTTCTCCAAGTTTGAACTAAATAGACCTTAGGTATGCTATCCATGCATGATAACCTTAGGTAGATTCTTCCCCTTGTTCATACCCATAATTTAGGATCAACTTTGTATGATAACATCATGATGTAGAAATAAGATAGTTTCCCCTAGCTATTTTACCTTTATCCTTTTTGCATCCTTAAAATTAAAATCTTGTTTTGTCAAGTGCATTAGAATACTCTAATAACCCAAGGCATGAGACGTGATTGACCTAGACGGGATGGATAACCGTGCGCGCGAATTCACCTTCGCTCCCTATTGTTGGGATGGATAACCGCAGGCACGAATTTGCCTTTGCTCCCTTGGGCATAATGGGAGACAAGGATCTGGTCGTGAGCGTGTCACGTGGCTTCATACGCCAACTTAGGGGTGACGTGTTAACCCTCAGGCCACGCCTTCTACTTAGGGAGGTGTGTGGAGCTACATAGGGTGTGACCCTTCACATGCCCAAAGAGGTTTAGCTATAAAAATGCCTCTTAGGGTTTCATTTGACCTTCTTCATTTACTTCGTCAGTTTGGATCTCAGACCTCTCCACGTGAAGCTCGAATAATCTTCAACATATTCCTGAAAGATGTCTACCAATCCCAACAATGCAGGTAAACATCCCTCAAACTCTTTGTATTTTTTCTCTAGATTAGGTTTTGGGATAAAATTGTAGGGGAGATTTATGATTCTCACGAGGACGATCGTGAATGTCTCGAGAAAATATGTGAGTACCGTATGGATAGCCTTGAATCCCTCGGGGAAATATGTGAGTACCGTGATGAAAGCCATGAATCTCTCGAGGTGGTGTATGAATATCTCGAGGGGTTTATGAATCTCTCGGGTATAATCATGAGTATCTCGAGGGGATACATGAGTCTCGCGGGCATTGTCTATGAATTTCATGGAGGGATGTATGAACATCGTGGATGTTTTATTAGTGCTGTGGAGAGGCATACGGATATTGTGGGGATTCTGTTCGTCCGTCTGGTCGACTCCAGGGGCCAAAGGGTTAAGTCGCGGGCAATTCCACGAGGCGTTTGTTACGTCGAGCATCTCGCCCTTTCACTTGACTTGCGATGGAAGGGTGGATTTGATAACGTCGAATTCACTTTTCTTTCGCTGCTTTTCAGGTGTCGGGGTCCAGCCATCTGAAGATCCACACGGGAAGGTACGAGTGATCGTCGTCGAATCCGTCTTGCTGCAGATCTCTCGTGGGTTGCGCCTGAACCGCGGGATTTTTGTTCTGACTTTGCCGTCGACCCCTCTTCGACTTTTAACATTATTGTGGATCCGGAAGAGGGTATGGAACACTCTAGATCCCCGAAGAGAGCAGAAGGATATGCTCTTCTTATGCATCGATGAGCTTCCCCATGTACGAGTTTGCCTTCCGAGAGGTGGGGATTCGTATGCCTTTCACGAATTTCCAGTCTGGGGTGTTCACGTGGCTGGACTTGGCCCCCTCACAACTCCATTCAAATGCCTTGGCTTTCATGAGGGTTTTCGAACTTGTCTGTCGGTACCTCGACATTGGGGCCACTCTGCCCCTTTTTTCCGTATCTTCCATCTTCAGCAGCAGACGGTTAGCGACAATTGCGCCTGGGTGTCTCTGAAACAATTTGGGAAGTTGTTTCAGCCGTACCTGGAGTCTGTTCGAGACTTCAAGAAGTGTTTTTATATGGTGAAGCCACTTACTAAGGAGGCCGAGGATACGCTATTCGTCTGATATGTGGAGGTCGATGAGGATGGGAAAGAGGAGGAGAGGCTGAAGGCGAGGTTCCCGCTGGAGTGGGACCGAAAACATTATAACCGAAGAGCTTACTTCTACTCCGTAAAGCACAAGAAGTTGGACGTGCGATATCAGCTCTCGTATGAGAAGTTGGAGAATCATGTCAAAGGGTTTCGCCCATCCATCTGCGTGGATCGGGAGGGAAACGTCCTCCTAGATGCTCACGGGGAGATTGAGATCGCCCGTCGATATATTAACACCAAGGCCTTGCTCGACTGCCCATCGGATTTGGATGCGCTGAAACTTCTAGGTAATTTCTTTGCGGACCGTTGTCGGCCGCAGTCTATGTTGATTATGCATCCGTTTTCTAACGCTTTATTTTTTGTTTGCAGCTCAAATGGCGGCCATGGAGGAACACATGTTGAAGTTGTGGCAAAAAGTTGCCCGTGGGCCAGCCAAAGATCGCGTCGTTGAGTTACAAGAGCAAGCGAGGAAAGGCGGCCAAGCGGTCGTATCTACTCTTTCCCCCTCGTCCTCTCCCAAGCGGCCTCTAAAAAGGAGAAGGGGAGCGTCTAGATCAGGGAGTTCCGGGGACGTCGACTGCTGCCGGGGAGACCTTTGTGTTGCCTCTGTGCTATGTCCATAGGCAAATCTTCAACAACGTGAACTCCCTGGGGGTGCACGATGTTGAAAGGGAGGTCGTCCTCGTGTTCGACAAGAGGACGCGGAAGCAAGACCTCAATGCCTACATGGCTGCAGTTATGAGGGTGCTCGAGACCGTATTGACGTTGAACGATGACGTCGCCTCCTCTAAAGCTACCCTCGACCATGCTCGTGCCTGGCTGTGCAAATTGGAGAACCAAAATGGGGAATACTATAATGTGATTCTAAAGCTTCAAGGGCAACATGATAGGTACGTGCAACTGGCTAAGGAGCTAAACGAGATGAGGTTGCAGGTGGACCCCTTAACTGAAGAGAACAAGCAACTAGTTACCCACGTGAAAGAGCTCGAGGAGCAGGTAGCCCCCGCTAAGGACGAGTCCGTCGACGAGTATGCGTTCTCTTCGAGGGCGGACCTAATCGGCAGATTCGGGTGCTCGAGGATGATACTGTGGAGGCACTCTCTTTTGGGCTTGACCAAGTTGTCCTCCAAATGCGGGTAGCCAACCCTAAGGTCGACGTCATAATTGTTGGGATCGGTCCCTTCCATCAAGTGGTCAAAGGGCAGATCAAGTCTCCCCTTCACGTCTAGAAGGTTGCCTTTGTAAAGTTTGTTGGACATGCGCGTCCTTGTTTTTTCTGGCCTGCGTGCCATTTTTTATCTGATTTGAATATTTTGGGTCTGAGACCTGTATAATATTTTGTCGGCCTCGATGGTTGACTATGTTTATACAATCGTTTCGACCTTTTGTTATTTATGCTGTTATTTTATCTGCTCGACCTTGTTATTGTTCTTAACACACATTCCAAAAGGGAGGCCTAGGAGGCTGCCAGGTGAGGCCGTAGTCGCGTTTAGGACTCTAGCATCGGGGCATGGACTGTCCATCGCAAGTCGAGCATCCTACCATAGGTACTTCATCACCCGCGGGTCTTGGTCATGGTTACTGCTCGAGGATTTTCGAAGAACCCTCTGTTCGTTCAAGTTTTGGGTGCACATTAGTACCATTCTGCGGCCCAAGGTCGAGCTGCTCCCCCAGGTAGAGGTGACTCGTCGACCACTAAGTTCCTAGAGATGTGACCTGGGAGACTTAGATGTAGTATTGTTTTACATTCGTAGCGTTCCAAGGTCGAGGGAGTTGTACTCCGGCCAAATTTTCTAAATAATATGCCCTCGTGCCCATTTTTCCGCAGACGCGGTAGGGGCCCTCCCAATTGGAGGCTAACTTCCCTTCGCGAGATTCCTTTTGATTCCTCTGGAGGACCAAGCTGCCAATTTTAAACTCTCGCTTGATGACTTTGGTTTCATGGTGCAAAGCAATTTTCTATTTCAGTCGGGCCTCCCGGAGAGCTTCCCCTGCTCGGATTTCATCGACCAAGTCTAGCTCCTCGTGCAGTGCTTCGTCATTCGTTTCCTCGTCCAAAGGGAATTTGGTGCGTCACGATGGTTCCCTGATTTCCACGGGAATGACCGCTTTCATTTTGTACGTTAGTCAAAAAGGGGATTCCCCGGTGGTCGAATGGGGGGTTGTTCGATAAGCCCATAGTACACTGTGCAATTCCTCGACCCATCTCTTTTTGGCTTCACCCAGTCTCCATTTGAGTCCTCGTAATAGGACCCTGTTGGCGGCTTCGGCCTGGCCATTTGTCTGGGGATGCTCAACTAAGGCGAAGTGTTGCTTTGTGCCCAACCGTGCGACAAAACTGCGGAAGTTCTGGTCAATGAATTATGTCCCATTGTCCGTTACGAATGCTTGTGGGATGCTGAAGCGAGCGAGAATGTTTCGTTTGTAGAAATGGAGGATGTTAAAAGAGGTGATCTTGGCGAGGGCTTCGGCCTCTATCCACTTTAAGAAGTAGTCGACAGCCACAATGAGGTATTTATTTTGGTAGGAGCCTTGTGTGAATGGCCCGAGAATGTCCATTCCCCACCAACTGAAAGGCCACAGGGAGGTGAGTGTCATACCCCAAAATTTGCCCTCCATTTACTCAAGAGATTTCATACATCTATACTCAAGGATTCCTCAAGAGTTGATCAGACAAACTCTCTCCTAGACAATCAACCCAAACTAGGGTTTGGTATCTCTCAGGCCAAGATGGGCTTCCAACATCTCCAATGGTCTTCATGCCTCCTCATATGCTTCAAATATTCTCCATGTCAAGTTTCAAGCTTCACATATCAAGTTTCCTCAGACAATTGCTCAGATGGTTGAAAATCAGTTGTATTGGACAAAAAGTCAACTATGGTCAACATACAGTCAAACTTCATAAGTTTTGGTCAACATCCTCATTTTGAAGTTACATTCATTATTTGATCAAGGGTTGATCATGATTCATCAAGAAAACTCAAGATTTTCTCAAAAGTCAAACTTTCTAAATTAGGGTTTCTAGGTGAAAAGTCAACTAAACTTTGACTGATCATAACTTTCTCATACTTTCTCAGAAATTTTTCCACCACCTCTTGTTTTGAAGGAAATTCAATTCTCTACAACTTCATGTCTCACAAGAATGTCCAAAAAATGCTTCATTTGAGAGGTATGGCCCAAAACATTACAGGTCATTTTCAAAGTCAACAAAAAGTCAACATTTTGTTTTGAGGATATATTGAGCATGGAAACTCCAATTGAGATGAGACCAAAAGGGTTGGTTAGAGGACTCTTAGAGCTTTTCAAAAAGTCCAAGAACACTCAAAAATGTGGAAAATTGAGCAAGATACACTATTCATAAGTTGGGCAATTTTGGACAATTGCACAAAAGGACATTTTGGTCAAAATGCAAAATTTTCCAAATGGGCCTAAATTCTTTTGGTCCAAACTTGTTCATGACATGATTTTTGACCCATAAATGCTTGGCCATGGTAATTTTATATTTTTATGATTTATATTTGAATTTTAAAACATTTAATTCAAAATTAAATCATGTAAAATATGAAAATAAGATTTTTTTTCAAAAAGGATTGAATTTATATCTTCCTTGAAGTCCAAGATAGCCCATAATTCATACCAAATTCGTGCTAGCCTTTGCATTCATGAGAAAATCAATTTTTTCAAAGATTTGATTTATTTTAAATGGAAAAATATTGCACATTGATGGATGAATCTTTTTTCACTCCTTTTTCTCTCCAAAGTGCCTCTATAAATATTCAGCATTGTGTACAAACCAAAGGGACGGAAACCCTAGCTCAAGCCAAACCCTTATTTTGTCAAAAATTTTCAAGAATCTTGAAAAATCGAATTCTTATTTCCAGCCACTCTCAGCCTCTTCCAGCCATCCAAACGTGTTCAGGGGGTAAGCTTGAGTAAGAATGCATCATTGTTATTGATCAAAGCAAGCCAAATCGTGCCATACACATTCATACATATTTGAATTTTTCTTGAAATTGCATTTTACTATTCTGCGTGTTTCCATTGTTTCTAATGCTTTTGTTGTGTTCATGAGGTTCTATAAGACTGATCTGGGCAATCGTTTCAAAGCTTGCACGTAAAAATCATGATATGCCATAGTTAGGGTTTTGCAAGCTGCTTCGATCGAACCGGCCTATACAGGCATTTTCAGGGAAAACTAATGTCACCATTGGATTCAGGAGGTCCGATTTAGGGGTGTAGGGTGCTCTTTTCCCATTTATTCGTGTTATTATTGCAGGTTTGAAGGTTGGCTTCATCGGAGAAGACGACCGGAGCTAGGGCTCCGGCGTCGTTGACCGATGTTGAAACCGGCGAGCATGCGTGGCGTCTTCGCGCTTCCTGATTGGCTCTCTCTTTCCACTTGGGCCCCACGCGTGCTGACTTTGATTTTCAAACATAATCAAGACGCGTCATCATTCATATTCTATTGATTTTGTCTTTTCCAACACCAGATGTCAAGTGGTCTAGTGGTTAAGGCGCTTGCTGTTCCAAGATTCCCTCAATGGTCATGAGTTCGATTCAGCCTGGGACCGGTTCTTTCTTTTCTTTTACAAACTCAAACTATTTTCATATTTTCCATATTTTCTTATTTTATTTAATATTTCCATTCAATTTTAATTATTTTCATATTTTTATTTATGCATAAAAAAATCATCAAAAATTATTTTTCTTTTTACATTATTTTCAGAAAAAACTTTATTTAATTTATAAAATTAAAAAATATAATTTTGCATGCATATTTATTTTTATTCATAATTTTGCATTTAAATCACTTTTAATTCATTTTAAATTATTAAATTGCATCTAAAAAATCCCAAAAAATTATTTTAGCATATTTATTTTATTTCAAGCATGTCATATTTTTTTCCCAATTAAAAACTTGCATTTTTCTAACATTTTTTCCCTTGTTCGATTCATCTCGTATTTTCCGATTTCTCATTCTTTTACAGGTTGATCCGATTCAGACGATTTTTCTTTATCATTTTATTTTTTTCAATAATGTAATTTATGGGATGTAATAGTTTAAATTAGGGCTTTATTTTCCGCATTTTAAATTATGTATCCCCAAAGCCATGTAATAGCGTGGGACATTTACCTTCCGCATCTTTACATTCCGCATTTTAATTTCCGCACCTATAATCGCTAGTAACTAGGCGTGCATGGCAAGATAATAACGAACATAGCCCACTAATTTGCAAGATAAAATATCCAAATCAACACACTTTTCACACACGCACCCTTAGGGTAATTCTCTCGTTGCCTTTGCGAATTCAAAATGGTCATGTCCTCGAACGTAGAGGTATTCTAGCACCGCTGCCTTCCAAACAAATCATCATAGTCCCTTCGATACAAAGATCATAAGACCCACGATGTCGCCTCCGAATACATGATCTTGACCCTCGATTGTCGCCACGAAAATGATGATAGTCCTTCGAATGTGCTAGGATACTTCCTACAAGTTGCCTTCTATGACCATCCGATGTCCCTTCGAATGTCCCGCTTACATCCAACGAATGGAGCTACCTACTAACTAATGGTACGGCTAGCGCTATTCTAAAGGAACGTAAAAGTATGAAAACGACCAATTCTGAGTGGGTAAATAAGTCTTTTAGTTGCTTGCTCTAAACCAAATACTTTTCACACCACACACTCTTTCTCAAAGTTCAAACTCTTTTCAAAAACGAAGCATTTCTGAACACTTTGTATACACTCCTACATGAGTTATTACAAAGTCAAAGCGAAATGCCTTTTTTTTTTCAAAATACTTTTGTCAAACACACAGAAAGCATAATTTTAAGTGATCTGGAGCAACTAAGAGCCCGTAGAATAAACTGCGGATGGAAAGGGGTGCTAATACCTTCCCTTTTCATAACCTTCTCCCGTACTCAGAATCTAAATGAAGGTATTTTTCTGTACTTTTACCTTCCTTAATTGGATAAAAATAAAAGTCGGTGGCGACTCTTGCTATCCGCACATTTGCGATACAAAATCCTACAAAGTCAGTTCACCGTGTTACAGAACTGGCGACTCTGCTGGGGAAAAACCCTAAAGAGAGAATTGCCTTAGGGATTTCTAAATCACCTTTACCGCTTTCTGTTTGATTTGTATGCTTTATCTTTAAGGGTTGCTTGGGTATTATATTGTTGGGGGATCCTACACCCGGATCCGGGTTTCCTTTTAGGTAAGTAGCAATAAATCATCGCGACCGCTAGACCTATAACTAAACGGTCAACATGATGGCTACGTTAGCGTGACACTTTGGTTGTCCCGATACTCTTCATTCCCAAGTTGAAGATAGTATTTGGCTTCTGTGTGGTGTCATCAAGCGCTAACTAAACTTTTAGAACCTTAATTGACCCATCTTGGCCATTAGAAGGTAGTGAGATGGCGGCTTGGTGACTAAGGTTGGTTGATACCGATGCTACGCTCATTGAGATCGACTTTGGGACATTTTCGTCGACCACTTGGTAGTCGATTGAAATAAGCGCCTACGAGAAAGATCAATGATGTGAGATTCCTAGAACCCGGTTACTATTATAGGACAGATGAACCAACTCAAACTTTTGGTGGGTAATCACCTATACCTCATGCAAGCCTTAACCCTAGGCTCATTGTATGAATTGTTTGTGTGTGCTAAACATGACATCATGACATCATTCGCATTGCATATCATTTCTAACTATTTCAAGGACCTAGGATTTATCTTTGCTCTGTTTTGTAGGTATTATGGCTTCTAGAAAGACTATCCGAATCAACTTCATGGGTATACCTTCTCACCAAAGAATTGGTTTCAAATTCCCGACCATGCTCGGTTCACCAAAAGACATGGTTATCTACTTGATTTGGTTATCTCCGGTTTTGAAGAAGATATGATGCATGTCCTATTTCAGTTCTTTGATCCGAAGCACCATTGCTTTACATTCCCAGATTATCAGCTAGTTCCTACCTTGGAAGAGTTCTCTAAGATACTTGGGGTACCTATTCTTGACAAAATGCCGTTCACCGGTTTGGAAAAGGTTCCTAAGTACGAAGACATCGCATCCGCCTTACATCTAAAGCGCTCAGACATTGAAGCCAATTGGGAAACAAGGAGCGGAGTTAAGGGTTTACTTTCCAAGTTCCTAATTAAGAAAGCCCGAGAATTCCTCAAGGTTATGAGTTTCCATGCATTCGAAGACATTGTGGCCTTGCTAATTTATGGTTTGGTTCTATTTCCTAACTCGGATCAATTCATAGATATCAATGCCATCAAGTTGTTTCTTACCCGTGATCCTGTGCCTACCTTACTTGGAGACATTCTACATTTTCTCCACACTCGTACTACTAAAAGACAAGGAACTCTCATGTGTTGTATACCGTTACTTTCAAGGTGGTTTATTTCGCACCTTCCTCCATCAGTTTTGAGGAATGAACAAAGATTGAAGTGGTCTCAAAGGTTAATGTCACTCTCTCATTCAGATATCCGTTGGAGTCTTTTCTCTCAAAAGGACTTCACATTCATCGAGCGTTGTGGAGAATTCCCTAATGTACCGCTACTTGGTATAAGGGGAGGTATTACTTACAACCTTTCTCTAGCTCTACGTCAGTTTGGTTTTGCTCGAAAAGATGGTCCACATGATATGCTTCTCCAAGATGTTGTGTTCGACTACAACCACGATCTCCAGAATTACCAACGAAGGTTCATACACGCTTGGGGCATGGTAAAGAAGACTGATACCAAGACTTTGGGGCACCAAAACTCCATTCCGTGGGAACCTTACCTCAAATGGGTGAGAGCTCGAGCTCAAAACCTCATGATGCCATTCACGCATGTTCTACCAGTAATTATGGAACCTGTTTCTATAGGTGACGTACCCTATACCGTTCTCCATCCCGACATGCCTACTGATTTTGAAGACTTGAAGAGATCCTGGATTCAGCTCAAGGAAGAAAGGGATACCTTTGAAGCTCAGTGCTATGCAAGCGAGAAGAAAGTGTTAGAGTTGACCAAGCTACTTCACGAGGAGCGGAACATCAACGCCTACATCGGCACCAAGAGGAGGCGCCCATGGGAGACTTAGAGCTTTAGGATTTTTATGCTTTTCTTTTATTTGTTTTGAACTATCTTTTGTACTTAAAAAGAAAAAAGGATAATAAAGAGAGTACTAATAAATGTTTGTTCTTGTTTGTTTAACAAATTTAAATCTCTAAGGTCCTTGAAAACATTGCATTGCATTCGCATAAACATTGCATATCATAGCATAACATTGCATCACAGGTACATTGGAGATTGGTTTTCTCATTTGCTCGCTATTTATTTTAGCAGAAATGGCTCTCGAACAGACTGTCGAAGATCTCCAAGCTCGTAATGCTCGGCCAAAGAGATGTTCACCAGCTTGGTCCAAGGCCAAGAGGATCTGAAGAAGCTCATCAACAGAAAGAAGAAGGTTGTTGGTCTCCTCAACATGGGCGGACGCTACAAAGGTGGTCCTAAGAGGGTCAGTCGGATAGAGCTCTCTGAAGGAAGTGTCAAGAAGGAGAATGAGCAAAGTAACAAGGGTGATGGTGAAGGTAGTCAGCATGAGCCTGAAAAAGTCTATGATGATGGCCAATACTCTGATAAAGATGACAAGTACAAGCAACTTGAAGATCGTCTGAATGCTGTGGAAAACCTGAAGATGTCCCTGGTGTTGTGATTCCTCCCAAGTTCAAAGTTCCAACTTTTGCTAAGTATGACGGCATGTCTTGCCCTAAGCTGCATTTGAAGTCTTATGTCCAGAAGATCAATCCCCACACTGATGACAGAAAGTTGTGGATGCACTATTTTCAAGAGAGTTTGTCCGGAACTCAATTGGAATGGTACTATCAACTAGAGAATGACCGTATCCGTACCTGGAGTGACTTGGCAGATGCTTTCATGCATAATATGAGTACAATGTGAATTGACACCCACTCGCATGCAACTACAAAGCATGTCTATGGGTCGTGATGAGAAGTTCAAAGAGTATGCTCGAAGGAGAGATCTAGCAGCGGTAGTTCAACCACCCTTGTCCAATAGGAGTTGGTTGATATGTTCATGGGGACACTAACAGCCCATTCTTCAATCATCCGATTGAAATTCTTCACCGGATTCACCGAGTTGATATTGACAAAGCGAGTATTGAAGTTGGTATCAAGAGTGGAAAGATTCATGTAGAGACATCTTCAAATGTCGCGAAGAGATCTTTTGGTGCTAAGAAAGAAACTAATGTGTATGGTCGAAAAGCCGAGCCAAGACCGACCACGCTCAACTGTGGGGCGCCAGATCCAATCCTACATCAAGACAACCTCACGAGACAACACGCGAACTTAACGCGCCACGAAGACATTTAAGATCAACATGCCATTGTCGCAAGCCTTGCAACACATGTTGAAAGCAGAGATGACTTTGAAGGATCCTCCTCGTAGTGTCAACACTTCCTCTCCGAGATACAATCCTAATGCTAAGTGTGCTTACCATTCCAATAGCCTGGCACGACATCGATAATTGTTGGGCTCAAGAACAAAATTCAAGATATGATTGAAGCTGCGCATTGAATTTGACCCTCCCATCGAGACCGAATGTGATCAACGCGCCTATGCCTAACCATGACAAGAGTTCCAATGTCGTTGGCGACGATACTTATGTTTTCAACATAGATGACTTGACCATTCCTCGATGATTAAGAAGAATTTGCTACAAGTCGGTGTCAATCCAGATGCCCGAGAATCGTTGGTGCCCATCCGCTACCGATGGTTGTGCTTGGTTGAGAAGACGTGTTCGGCATGATGGATAACCGTGAGATACTATTTCGAAACCACCGTGCGTGCGTGTGAAGAAATGTCTAAGTTGAAGATTGACAATGCAAACGAAACTGCACCATCTGTGGGACACCTTGGGGCAGCCAAGTGGAAAGTATGATTACATGGTGAAGTACACTGCCCCGAGAATTACAAGATTCCTATTGAAGATGTTAAGGCGACCGGATGGGGTGACGATTTCGTAAGACTATCCGATGTTAACACAATAAGGATTTCCTCTGCGATCCTCGTGCCTAGAGTGGCACCTCTCATTATCACTTCTCCAAGGCCAGTTCCATATTCCTATGACAAAGCTATCCCTTAGAACTATGGAGCTGATGTTTACTATCATGGCGTCAAGCAAGACCCTCTGACTATTGAAGATCTTAATGTTGAAGCTACCATTCCTGACATTGACAACATCACCGGATCTAGTAAGGTGACCAGAACCGAAAGGGTATTCTCTCCAGATATCTCTCCTCCAAAAGACACCGCGACTCCAACTCGCATTCCAGCTATTCAATCCATTCCCCAATCTAGAGGGAAAGAACCAGTGACTCATCCTGCTCAACCAGAAGTACCAAAGGAAGTTATCAAGACACCTCCAAACAAGAAATGGAGGAAATTCAAGATTATCAAGAAGAGTGACTACAATATTGTGGAACAGTTGGGACGATCTGTCCAAGATCTCCATGCTTGCTCGCTTGTGCTCGAGGCTCATGCTAACGCCTTGGTGAAGTTTCAAGAATGCTCATGTACCGCAAGACACTACCACCGACTTTGAAGTTTGTATTGCTAGCCGGCTGCCAACAACGGCCTAGGCTCTCGATGTCGATTTGACTTCACGGAAACACAACAAAGCCTTGCACATCTCTGAATGCAAGGGCACTACATTATCTCATGTTTTGGTAGATACCGTTTTGCTCAATATCCTCCCAAGATCGCTTTTGATCGACTTGATGTCAAAGGGTTGGTTCGAGACCCGTGACATTGTGAGAGCTTTTGATGGTTCTAAGCGAACGGTACTGGAGAGCTCATCCTGTTAAAGTCGGTTCCCGCACTTTTGACTCCACTTTCTTTGTCATGGACATCCGTCCACTACTCTTGCCTACTTGGACGCCCTTGGATACATGGGCAGATCATACTTCCACCGCACGTAAATCAAGTACCCGTGAAAGGGAAGGTGTTAAAGATGTGGTGAAGAGGAATATATGGTCATCATCTAGTCATTCCGTTACCTTGAGATGGAAGGAGAATTTCGAGACTCCGTGTCAAGCTTTTGAAACAATACCCAGTCATGCCTGTTGACTCTCCTCACACCCTGGTTACACAAGCTCCGCCTAGGATGGCCTCACCGAGAGATGCTCTGCTGTTGAAGAAGGTAGCTCTATTTGGGGTCGCCTTGATCTTCCTTTCAAGTCCGACAAGATGGTTTAGGCTTCACCATCAAAGGTCGAAGATGATACCGCGAACGTGTCGCCAACTTCCTTTCGCACGAAGTGGAATCCATGCTATAGAAGACGACGACAACGACTTTGACATCGCAAGTGGATCTTCCCAACTCGCACAAAGGGCTCAAGAATTGGAAGATCAAGACGCATACCAATCTCCTTTAGCCGTGAGTAATTGCTCTTGTTTTGTTTTGCTTTTCGTTTTTTTTATGTTTGAACAATAAACTCTAAAGCCTAGTGCCTTGCCGGGCATCATGGCTCGCTTGCGAGGGTTATTATCATCGTTGCGTATTTTCATTCAATAAATCGTTGGACTTTTGCATTCAATTGTTTGTTTTCTTTCTTTACTTTATCACCCTTCAAAAGCTATGTGTTTCTTACACACACCACGTGATACCTCGAATCACTCGAATCTCGTTAATAACTTATGCTATTGCTTAATATGACTTCGATAATCCGATCTACCAAGCCAAGACGAAAGTGAGGAAGATTGTGAAGTGCCGGAGAACTTGCTGATGCACAAAGAAGAAGAGCGAGTTATACAAACCACACGAAGAGCAAGTTGAGGTTGTGAATTTGGACCGACGAAGATGAAAAGAGATCAAGATAGAGCGGGTCTTGAGAACAGTGTCAAAGAAAGGTTGATTCGGATGCTACGGACTATATTGAGGTTTTGCTTGGTCATACGAGGACATGCCAGTTTGACATTGATATTGTGGTACACCGCGATAAAAGAAGGTTTTCCAAAGAAGGTAGGTCTGCTGCATGCGCCCCGGATGTCGAGAAAATCAAAGCGAAGTTATGAAATTCAACGCCGGTTTCTTAGCTGTCACCTCTTATCCCCATGGGTTGCAAATGTGGTACCCGCATCTAAGAAGGATGGCAAGGTACGAATGTGTGTGGATTACAGAGATCTGAACAAAGCAAGTCCGAAAGACGATTTTCCACTCCCTCATATCGATGTTCGTTGACAACACCGCCAAAGACAAGGTTTTCTCCTTCATGGATGGTTTCTCGGTTACAATCGATCAAAATGGCTCCCAAGACATGGAGAAGACTACTTTTGTTACACAAGGGGTACTTTACGCTACAAGGTTATGCCGCTTGATCAAGAACGCAGACGCCACTTATCAGCGTGCTATGGTAACATTGTTTCATGACATGATTCATCACGAGATAGAAGTCTACGTCAACGACATGATAGCTCGCTCACAGACTAAAGAAGAACATCTAGATCATTTGCGTAAACCGAGGTTGAAGAAGTACTGATTGAGACCAATCCCAACAAGTGCACCTTTGAGTCGATCCGAAAACTCTTAGGGTTTGTTGTCGAATAAAGGTATTGAGGTTGACCCCGCCAAGGTCAAAGCTATTCAAGAGATGCCAGCGCCCCGCACAGAAAAGGAAGTCAGAGGTTTCTTGGGCCGACTAAACTACATTGCCAGGTTCATTGCACACCTGACTGCTACTTGTGAGCCAATCTTCAAGTTACTAAAGAAAGATCAAGTAGTGGAATGGAACGACGATTGCCAGATCACTTTTGACAAGATCAAGGAGTACCTACAGAATCCTCCCATCCTGATGCCACCTGCCGAAGGAAGACCTCTTATCATGTACTTGACAGTGCTTGAAAATTCAATGGGGTGTGTGTTGGGGCAACATGACGAGTCTGGTCGAAAAGAGCATGCAATATACTACCTTAGCAAAAAGTTTACCGACTGTGAAACAAGATACTCACAATCGAGAAAATTGCAACGCTTTGGCCGTCACCGACTAAGACAGTATATGTTGACTCACACTACCTTGTTGATTTCTAAGATGGATCCGATAAAGTACATATATGAAAAGCCAGCTCTCTCGGGAAGAATAGCAAGATGGCAAATGATCTTGACCGAATATGACATCCAGTGCACTTCTCATAAAGCGATCAAAGGAAGTGTAGTAGTCGATCATTTGGCTCATCAAGTCAGATGACTATCACCTATGCGGTCAATTTTACGAAGATGTTCTACTAGTCACCGATCACAAGAACCAGGACCGGACGAAGGACCTGAACAAGGATCCCGATGGACCATGGTCTTTGATGGAGCCTCAAACTCACTCGGCAATGGCATTGGCGCCATCATTACATCTCCCACAGGCGGACATACTCCTTTCACCGCCAGATTATGTTTCAGTTGCACTAACAACATGGCCGAGAAGTGCATCATGGGTCTTAAAGTCGCTATTGACTTAAGAATCAAGTTCTTACAAGTGTATGGAGACTCACTTTAGTGATCGATTAAGGCGAGTGGGATACAAGCATCCAAATCTCATTCCGAGAGCATGTTCGAGTTTGATCCCTACTCAAGAGATTACTTTCAATCATAATCCACGAGTAGAGAATCACCGCACGATTAGCTACTATGTCATCTATGTTCAAGGTCGATGGGACAACGAGGCTCCCGATCATCATTGAGAAGTTCGACGAACCAATATTGTTATGAGCTTGACGAAGAGAAACCTTGGTATTATGACGTGAAGAGGTATCTTGAGACTCGTGAATATCCGCAGGCATCATTAATGATAAGAAGTTCATGAGAAGATTCTCATCCAAATTCTTCCTTAGCAACGGCATCTTATACAAACGCAACCACGACTTGTGTTTATCTACCGTAGACCGTAAAACAAAGAATGCGTATCATGGAAGAGTTACACGAAGGCGATTTGGTACCCACTCCTGGACACACCATGGCTAAGATGATTTTGAGAATGTTACTATTGATCCACCATGGAAGTCGATTGTCACCGCTATGCTCGATCTTGTCACAAGTGCGATTATGCCGACAAAGTACACGTACCTCCAATACCTCGAATGTTTTAACTTCTCCTTGGCCTTTTGCAATGTGGGGCATTGACATGATTGGAGAGATTAAGCCCACGCCAATGGACATCGTTTCATCCTTGTGGCAATTGATTACTTTACCAAATGGGTGAAGTACTCGTCGATCTGTTACCAAGAACGTTGTGGCTCGATTCATCAAGCATAATCTTATCATCGGTATGGCACCCGAAAGGATTATCACGATAACGGTTCTAATCTCAACAACAAGATGATCACCAACTCGCACGCAGTTCAAGATCAAGCATCACAACTCTTTCCTTATCGGCCTAAGATGAATGGCGCAGTGGAAGCCGCCAACAAAAACATTAAGAAGATTATCTGTAAGATGACTGTGACTTACAAGGATTGGCATGAGATGTTACCATTTGCTCTTCATGGTTATCGCACTACAAAGACCGACATCCACAGAGGCAACTCCTTCTCTCAGATACGGTATGGAAGTCGTCTTACCCATCGAGGTTCGGGATACCCTCAACCGTAGTCCTCCAGAGGCAGTTAGGCGAAGACGATTGGGTCCACTTCGCCTTGACCGATTAACTTGATTGATGAGAAACGACTGCGTCCATCCGCCATGGATGATTTATCGAAACGAATGATCGAGCATTTAACAAGAAGGTCAAGCATCGAGTCTACCAAGTCGGTGATCTAGTAGTCAAGCATCATTCTTCCACAAGGTGATCCTAGGGCAAATGGACTCCCACCCACGAGGGACCGTTTGTAGTCAAGAGTTTTTTCCGGAGCTATGATACTTAGCACCATGGATGGAGAGGACTTCCCACACCCGTGAACGCAGACATAGTCAAAAATACTACGATAAAGAGACCCGCTAGGTCGATCGCCTAGGCAAAAATAAGGGCATCTGGCGAACCAAAAGGTTCGGGCAAAAGTTAAGGATATATACAAAACATGTACACCCGGCAAGTCGAAAACACGAAAAGGTGGCTTGGGCAAAAAGGGTATCCCTAGACGAAAACCCGAAAGGGCGGTCTAGGCAAAAGTTAGATTTAAGCATACGACTATGTCTCTTCCAGATCACCGCCTTCACTACTATCAGATTCAAGATTCAAATGGCGAAGATCACTACTCACTTTCTAATCGACAAGGAGATGAGATAGTCGAAATATATGAGTACTAGCATAGTTGGGACTTAACGAGATTGTTTCGCATAGCTTTTTACCTTTCTTGTGTACAAACTACTTGGCCATACGCCACCTTTCAAATAAACAAGCTTCTTTCTCTTTACAATTTTGTTGTTGTCGCTTGCAATAAGTCCAACGTTTGTTTTGAATGACTATACGCATTTGACAATAAGAATCTAATCACAAACATAAAGCAGCATACAAAAGTAGTTACTACAGCTCGGAATTGGGACGACGAAAGTCACCAAAAACATTCCCCCATAGAGCATGATCCCCACAAAGGTGTTACTACAAATTTCTCCAAATGAGTATGTGTTAATCCAAGCAATGATTCCACTCAACCGAGCAGTGTTACATCGCCTCAAGCGGAACACTTCACCCGACCAAGGTATTTATCCCCAACGGATATCTCTCAGTCCTTTCCCTTTTTCCCCAGCAGCATTGTCCAGACCCGAAACTTGGTCAGATAGTGCATCAGAAGAAACTACATCTTCATCCCCCAGCCAGAGATTACAACGGGCTCCCGACTCTTCCAACCGCCTCTCCGGAACTATCAAATGCTCTCCATGAGATCTACACCTGAATCCCAGAGAGCGCCTCCTAAATTTCCTCAGCAGGATCTACATACAAGGTCCCCAACAGATCGCCTCCCAGATTCTCCTTAGCAGGATCTACATACAAGGTCCCCAACGGATCGCCTCCCAGATTCTCCTCAGCAGGGTCTATATTTGAGATCTCCAACAACGAGCCTCTCAAATCTCTACCTTCCTCAACAATATCTAGGCCCAAGACTTGGTCAAATAGTGCATCGGAGGAATCCAGGATATCTTTCTTCTCCTTCAAAAGCGGGGTTCTCACCTACTCAATTCCCCAAGCAGAAGTCAGAAATCCTCAAACAGAATATCCGCATCTTCTTCAAGATGGATATGTTTTGAAATACCACAACATCTATCATTCATACATTTCTCATAAAGTCATAATTCATGCATATGTCATTCATATACACTGTCATGCATCATACTTTGCATAAAACTAACCAATATTCTGTCAAAGTTCCTCTTGTTTTCTCCAAAAGTAATGATCTCGACGCAAAGTCCAGGATTAAGCCCCGAATCGACGGGAAAACTATCTGAAAGACCACCCTTGGTTGTCCTCCGACGAATGGTCCAGGATTAAGCCCCGGATCGACGGGAAAACTATCTAAAAGACCACCCTTGGTTGTCCTCCGACGACTAGTCCAAGATTAAGCCCCGAATCGACGGGAAAACTATCCGAAAGACCGCCTCTGGTTATCCTCCGATAATGTGCAATGGATCAACACCGATGCACAACAGGAAGATATCCCATTTTGCCAACTACAACCTCCCTCGAGTAATCGACGAAGATTTATTCGATCCCTTATTATCAAAACTATGAGTCTAGCGACTCGATTGCCTTGGATGGCATCTTAAGCCCATCTCCGACTATTTGTCAATAGTGCTTCACTTTCAGAATGCTGCATATATGGTTAAAAATCAATGCAAACCAATAACTTCATTCAAAAAAAATGAACACGATGTCTAACGTACGACTCCTTCCGGATGGCATCTTAAGCCCATCTCCATGCTCCTCTCTTTTCCAGAAACGTCTACAGAGCCTAGCGTACGGCTCACCTTCCAGCAATCCTCCTATCAATAATCTCGAGTCTAACGTACGACTCATGCCCCAGCTTCTCCAAATGGCATCTGTAAGCCCATTCCCGCATCATCAGCCAACCGCGAGTGCAAATTTTCAGGTGTACTCGAGTGTTCAATCATCTTCTACCTCAAGGTCACGAAACACAAGCATGTCAATCTAACCCTCCAGTACAAGAAGATTGAACAGGGGCAGTTGTCATACCCCAAAATTTGCCCTCCATTTACTCAAGAGATTTCATACATCTATACTCAAGGATTCCTCAAGAGTTGATCAGACAAACTCTCTCCTAGACAATCAACCCAAACTAGGGTTTGGTATCTCTCAGGCCAAGATGGGCTTCCAACATCTCCAATGGTCTTCATGCCTCCTCATATGCTTCAAAGATTCTCCATGTCAAGTTTCAAGCTTCACGGATCAAGTTTCGCACAATTGCTCGGATGGTTGAAAATCGGTTGATTGGACAAAAAGTCAACTATGGTCAACATACAGTCAAACTTCATAATTTTTGGTCAACATCCTCATTTTGAAGTTACATTCATCATTTGATCAAGGGTTGATCATGATTCATCAAGAAAACTCAAGATTTGCTCAAAAGTCAAACTTTCTAAATTAGGGTTTCTAGGTGAAAAGTCAATGAACTTTGGTGATCATAACTTTCTCATACTTTCTCGAAATTTTTCCATCACCTCTTGTTTGAAGGAAATTCAATTCTCTACAACTTCATGTCTCACAAGAATGTCCAAAAATGCTTCATTTGAGAGGTATGGCCAAAACATTCTGGTCATTTTCAAAGTCAACAAAAAGTCAACATTTTGTTTTGAGGATATATTGAGCATGGAAACTCCAATTGAGATGAGACCAAAACGGTTGGTTAGAGGACTCTTAGAGCTTTTCAAAAAGTCCAAGAACACTCAAAAATGTGGAAAATTGAGCAAGATACACTATTCAGAAGTTGGGCAATTTTGGACAATTGCACAAAAGGACATTTTGGTCAAAATGCAAAATTTTCCAAATGGGCCTAAATTCTTTTGGTCCAAACTTGTTCATGACATGAGTTTTGACCCATAAATGCTTGGCCATTTAATTTTCTATTTTTATGATTTATATTTGAATTTTAAAACATTTAATTCAAAATTAAATCATGTAAAATATGAAAATAAGATTTTTTTCAAAAAGGATTGAATTTATATCTTCCTTGAAGTCCAAGATCGCCCATAATTCATACCAAATTCGTGCTAGCCTTTGCATTCATGAGAAAATCAATTTTTTCAAAGATTTGATTTATTTTTAATGGAAAAATATTGCACATTGATGGATGAATCTTTTTTCACTCCTTTTTCTCTCCAAATTGCCTCTATAAATATTCAGCATTGTGTACAAACCAAAGGGACGGAAACCTTAGCTCAAGCCAAACCCTTATTTTGTCAAAAATTTTCAAGAATCTTGAAAAATCGAATTCTTATTTCCAGCCACTCTCAGCCTCTTGACCATCCAAACGTGTTCAGGGGGTAAGCTTGAGTAAGAATGCATCATTGTTATTGATCAAAGCAAGCCAAATCGTGCCATACACATTCATACATATTTGAATTTTTCTTGAAATTGCATTTTACTATTCTGCGTGTTTCCATTGTTTCTAATGCTTTTGTTGTGTTCATGAGGTTCTATAAGACCGATCGGGCAATCGTTTCAAAGCTTGCACGTAAAATCATGATATGCCATAGTTAGGTTTTGCAAGTCGCTTGATCGAACCGCCTATATGCATTCGTGGAAAACTAATGTCACCATTGGATTCGGAGGTCCGATTTAGGGGTGTAGGGTGCTCTTTTCCCATTTATTCGTGTTATTATTGCGGTTTGAAGGTCGGAGAAGACGCGGAGCTAGCTCGGCTGTTGACCGATGTTGAAACCGCGAGCATGCGTGGCGTCTTCAGCTTCGATTGGCTCTCTTTCCACTTAGGCCCCACGCGTCGACTTTGATTTTCAAACATAATCAAGACGCGTCATCATTCATATTCTATTGATTTTGTCTTTTCCAACACGGATGTCAAGTGGTCTAAAAGGCTTTTGTTCCAAGATTCCTCAATGGTCATGAGTTCGATTCAGCCTGGGACCGGTTCTTTCTTTTCTTTTACAAACTCAAACTATTTTCATATTTTCTATATTTTCTTATTTTATTTAATATTTCCATTCAATTTAATTATTTTCATATTTTTATTTATGCATAAAAAAATCATCAAAAATTATTTTTCTTTTTACATTATTTTCAGAAAAAACTTTATTTAATTTATAAAATTAAAAAATATAATTTTGCATGCATATTTATTTTTATTCATAATTTTGCATTTAAATCACTTTTAATTCATTTTAAATTATTAAATTGCATCTAAAAAATCCCAAAAAATTATTTAGCATATTTATTTTATTTCCAGCATGTCATATTTTTTTCCCAATTAAAAACTTGTATTTTTCTAACATTTTTTCCCTTGTTCGATTCATCTCGTATTTTCCGATTTCTCATTCTTTTACAGGTTGATCCGATTCAGATGATTTTTCTTTATCATTTTATTTTTTTCAATAATGTAACTGTTTATGGGATGTAATAGTTTAAATTAGGGCTTTATTTTCCGCATTTTTAAATTATGTATCTGCCCCAAAGCCATGTAATAGCGTAGGACATTTACCTTTCCGCATCTTTACATTCCGCATTTTTAATTTCCGCACCCTATAAACTGCTAGTAACTAGGCGTGCATGGCAAGATAATAACGAACATAGCCCACTAATTTGCAAGATAAAATATCTGAAATCAACACACTTCTTTCACACACGCACCTTAGGGTAATTCTCTCGTTGCCTTTGCGAATTCAAAATGGTCATGTCCCTCGTAGAGGTATTCTAGCATCGTTGCCTTCCAAACAAATCATCATAGTCCCTTCGATACAAAGATCATAAGACCCATGATGTCGCCCGAATACATGATCTTGACCCTCGATTGTCGCCTACGAAAAATGATGATAGTCCTTCGAATGTGCTAGGATACTTCCTACAAGTTGCCTTCTATGACCATCCGATGTCCCTTCAATGTCCGCTTACATCCAACGAATGGAGCTACCTACTAACTAATGGTACGGCTAGCGTTATTCTAAAGGAACGTAAAAGTATGAAACGACCAATTTCGGTGGGTAAATAAGTCTTTAGTTGCTTGCTCTAAACCAAATACTTTTCACACACACACTCTTTCTCAAAGTTCAAACTCTTTTCAAAAACGAAGCATTTCCGAACACTTTGTATACACTCCTACATGAGTTATTACAAAGTCAAAGCGAAATGCCTTTTTTTTCAAAATACTTTTGTCAAACACACAGAAAGCATAATTTTAAAGTGATCTGGAGCAACTAAGAGCCGTAGAATAAATGGGGATGGAAAGGGTGCTAATACCTTCCTTTTCATAACCTTCTCCGTACTTAATCTAAGCGAAGGTCTTTTTCTGTACTTTTACCTTCCCTTAATTGGATAAAAATAAAAGTCGGTGGCGACTCTTGCTATCCGCACATTTGCGATACAAAATCCTACAAAGTCAGTTCACCGTGTTACAGTGAGCATGGTGAAATTGTGGGATGGAGCGACATGCATTTCCACGTGACATTGGCACTTGTGGCACTTCCTGACGTGCTCCTTTGCGTCTTGTTGCATAGTGATCCAATAGTACCCTTCCCGTAATGCCTTTCAGGCAAGAAACCGTCCACCCAAGTGTTGGGCATTGATGCCCTCGTGTATCTCATGCAACACGCTGGATACTTTGGCCTCCTCGATGCACTTTAAGAGGGGTATGGAGAATCCCTATCGGTACAAGCGTTGTTCGAGGACGACGTAGGAGCACACTTGATGTTTGGTAGCGGCGCCTTCCTTCTTATACACGGGTAGTTCTCCCTTGGTTAAGTAGTTGAATATTAGGGTTATCCAACAGTCCGTGTCCCTGATGACGTGTATGTCGAGCATTGTAGGGGACCTCTCAATACTCGTCCTGGAGAGGGACTCCTGGATTATAGATTTATTTCCACCCTTCCTTTTGGTGCTTGCAAGTTTTGACAAGATATCGGCTCGGGTATTCTGCTCTCGGGGGACGTGCTTGATTTCTGCCTGGTCGAAATTTCTCATTTTTTCCTTTACGAGGTTGAGGTACTCGATGAGGTTATCGTTTTTGGTTTGGTACTCTCCGAGGACTTGTGATGCGATGAGCTGGGAATCCGTAAGAACTTGGATCTCTCGTGCGCCCAAATCCTCGGCAAGACATAATCTGGCGAGTAACGCTTCATATTCGACCTGGTTATTCGACGTCGGGAATGCGAGGGTGAGGGAATTCTCAATGAGGATCCCTTATTTGTTTTCGAAGAGGATTCTCGCCCCACTTCCTGTCAAGCTTGATGCTCTGTCGACGAAAATAGTCCACATCTTGTCTCCGCTTGGAGACAGTTTGTGGGCGGTCATTTCGGCAACAAAAACAGCCAGCGCTTGCGATTTCAGGGCCTTCCGGCCTTCGTAATGGATGAAAAATTATGAGAGCTCGAGGGACCATCTGAGAATTCTCCCGTCCATGTCCGGTCGGGCTAAGAGTTGCTTTATAGGCTGCTCGGTTCTTACAATAATAGTATGGGCAAGGAAGTAGTACCGGAGCTTCCCCGCCGTGGTGACGAGGGCCAATGCGAATTTTTCAATCTGCTGATAGCTGGTCTCGGGTCCTTGCAAAGCTTTGCTCGTGAAGTAGACGGGCTTCTGTCCCTCTTCTATTTCGTAGATGAGGACTGCCCTCATGGCTTCGTTCGAGATGGCTAAGTACAAGAATAGGGTTTCCCCCTTTTGTGGTCGTGACAACACTGGTGGCTAGGAGAGTGTCCTTTTGAGGTAGAGGAGGGAGTGTTCTCACTCCTCGCTCCACTCAAAGGTCGGGCCTTTTCACAAAAGTTTGAAAAACGAAAGTGCGTGCTGGGCAGATTTAGCGACAAAACAAGAGAGGGACATCAGCATGCCGTTCAGGATTTGAATGGATTTTTTGGAGTTGTGCGTGGGCAGTTTAGAAAATGCCCGACCTTTGTCAGGGTTTGCTTCGATTCCCCGCTTGGTCAGGTAGAATCCCAAGAATTTGTCCGCTTTGACTCCAAAGGTGCATTTCTCTAGGTTGAATCACATCTGACATCGTCGGGCCTGGTCAAACACCCTCTTTAAATGTGTCGCGTGATCGGTCTCAGTGTGATACTTGATGTTCATGTCGTCCATATAAACCTCGAGCGTGTTGCCGATCTCACCGCGGAAGACTTTGTTCATCATTCGTTGGTAAGTGGCGCCCGCGTTCTTCAGTCCGAAGGGCATTACGTTGTATTAATAGTTTCCTGAGGCCGTCATGAAGTTCGTGCATCGCTTGTCGCTCATCGCCATGAGTATTTGATTGTATCCTTAATATGCATCCATAAATGATAACAGTTTATAGTCGGCCTAGTTTTCAACCAGCATATCAATATTAGGTAAAGGAAAAGCATCTTTGGGACATGCCTAGTTAAGATCAGTATAATCAACGCACATTCGTCACTTTCCATTATATTTTTTAACAAGTACAACATTGGAGAGCCAAGTTGAGTACTTGACCTCAAAAATAAAATTCACCTCTAGGAGGTCTTTTACAGCTTTTTCAGTAGCCTCCGCTTTTTCAGGAGACTACCTACGCCTATGTTGTACTATGGCCTTAGCGGCCGTATCTACGGCTAGTTGGTGATAGGCGACCTCGGGGTCGAGTCCGGGCATCTCTGCGGCTCTCCAGGCAAACAGATATGCGTTGTCCTTCAGGAAGGCTTTGAGTTGCTTCTTGGCCAGATCATGGAGCCCTGTTCTGAGCTTAACACACTTGTTGGGGTCCTCGTCGAGGGGATCTTAGTCTCCGTTCTGACCTTTGACCTCTTCTTTCGCAAATTAGGTGTCGAGGTTGACCGAGTCTACCTTGGGGCCTTGAGGTTCTTCGATCTGGGGAGGCTCGATGCGGGAGTTGTCTTGCCCGTCTCGCTTGTCAACTTGCTAGGCTTTTGGGTCCACCAGGTTCTGTCCTCTAGCGACAGCGTTGTGGCACCTTTTGGCTACTTTGATGTCCCCGTAGATGGTGGCCACGCGTCCCCTCTTAGTGTAGAATTTAAATTTAAGGTGGACGGTTGAGGGGACGGTGGTGAGCTCGGCCAAAGTGGTCCTCCCAAGAATGGCATTATACAAAGAGTGGCAGTCTACCACCAAGAAGCGCACCTTGACCTATCGAGATGCGACATCCTCGCTGAAGGTGACGAGGAGCTCGATGTAGCCCAATGGTCGAGAGGTTGAACCATTGAATCCCTGCAATTCGGACCCCATATATGGTGACAGGTGGGATTCGTCGAGTTGGAGAGTGCGTAAGAGGAAAGTGTACATCACGTCAACCAAGCTTCCCTCGTCGACCAGGATCTGGTATACCTCAAAATTCACCGTCCTTGCCTTGATGAGCAGTGGAATGTGTGAGTTCGACGCGCCACCTGGGAACTCCTCGAGGTAGAAGGTGATTAGCTCGGATCTTCCCCGAAACTTCTGACGGAGACCTCGTTGACGGGGGCTTTTTCGATCAGCTCATCGAACTTTCTTTTAGCAGAGTTGATTGATAGTTGGTTGTCTCTCCGTCCATATATGACCATGGTTGCGGGGAACCTCTCCCACTGGCTGTGGGTGAACAGGGGAGAGGCCTCGTCCATGGTTTTAGGGACTTTGAAATCCTCGGGTCTAGTTACCGAGTAGGCGATTTGGAAGGGGGTTGCATCCCCTTGTGGCATGATCTCATCGTCGACCTCTTTTACTTCACTGGTTTCCCGAGACATCTCGGGTCTCTTGTATTGCCCGAGTCTTTTGCCCTTGATCAGTGTTTCAATCGCGTCTTTGAGATGGACGCAATCCTCGGTCAGATGGTTGTGGCTCTGGTGGTATTGGCAGTATTTTATCCTGTCGGCCCCTAGTTTATGGGGTGTAGGATTTGGGCGCCTAACCCCGCCGTCCTTGAATTCTATGGCCGAGCATTCGTCCAAGATCCGCTCGCAGGAAGTTGTTAGCGGGGTGTACTCTGTAAATCTCCCGTTAGGGCCGCGATGTTTGCGGATCTCCCGAGGCTTCTCCTCCCTCCGCTTTTCATCAGAGCGTCGGGAGGATCCGGTTTCTTGTCATCGGGCATCGAGGTGTTAAGCGGAATCGATTGATTCGCGGTTCCTCGACTCTCGAGCGTGGTTTGCAGCCTCTTTCTCTTTGTACGTGATGTACGCTCAGACTTTATCAAGGAGGGCGTCGAAGGTGGTTGGGAGCTCGACACCGACCTCTTTTCTAAAGTTTGTGCCAGGGAGGAGTCCCCTCTCGAGAAAATACCTCTTCGTTTGATCATCACGGGGGACCTATATGGACTCCCTATTGAAGCGGTCGATGTACTCTCTGAGAGTCTCGTCGCTTCTCTGGATGATGGCCTCTATAGAAGCTTCCTTCTTCGGGTGCCTATGGGAGGCAGTGAAGGTGTTGGTGAATTGGGTCTTCAGTTCCCTCCAGGAGTGTATAGACCCGGGGGCAAGTTTTTGTACCAGTCCATGGTCATTTTTCTCAGCGTGATGGGGAACAGCCTGCACTTGATAGGACCTCCGACGTTAAGGTAATGGAGCATCGCCTCAAAGTCGTCGATGGGGTCGTCCACCCCATCGAAGCTAGTGAGTCGGGGATGTTTCTCCATGCCCCTGGGGATGGGGACCTTCATAATGCTGGAGGATAAGGGACCGCGGGGTCTTCTTCGTCGCTTCTCTCGGGGGAGTGGGACGAGGACCGACGGTGGCGGTGATACTTCTTCGAGGGTTCCCCTATTCGAGGATTTCCTCCATGATTCTTCCTTAATTCATCTGCTCCGCACTCTCTGCAGGGAGGGGAATGGGCCTGCTTCTTAAGGGGATGTTCAACAGGATTCCGCTCGAGAACGGGTCCTCGACCTTTTGATCGACGGGTCGGGCTTGGAGCGTCTTCCCTCTTGGCCCTCTGCTGGGGAGTCTGGGAGCGATGTCTTCTTGGAGAGGGAGACCAAGAGTCAGGCCTCTTATGTCTCCTTGGTGAACGGCGGGAGGAATCCAGCATGTTGAGGAGTTCCCCTTGGGTGAACAACTTGAGGTTCGTCTGGTTGATGGCCGCAAATAAGGCGATGACGGTAGGGTCCACGTTGGCGGGCGGTTGAATCTCTTAAAAAACTGCGAGGTCTGGGACGCGTTGATGGTGAGCGTTTCCCCATTGTGCGTCGCCCCGGTGAGACCCTGTTGAGGAAAAGGTCATGTGATTGTCCCTAGGGTCAGACTCGTGGACGTTGTTATTGTTGTTGACGTTGGCCAGATCAACAAAGAGAGTGTTCTCGTTAGCGTTACCAGCTGGGTCGACCATGATGAAAGAGGAGGGTTTGTTTTCATCCTTAGGATGGAAAAAGACGGGGAAATAAGTTTCCCACAGACAGCGCCAATGAACGTACCTGACCAGAAGGTTCGTCAAGGCCCAATCTGCAACTGCGGTTGAAGGAGATGGGGGTACCTGCAAGATACTTTGATGCCAAAGTAAGTGAGGGCAAGAGAGAGAGAGCAAGTATGTGAATAGGAGAGAATGAATGAATTACCTAACCCTCTCGAATGAGAGGGTATTTATAACTCCCAGCGTTGGGCCAAGGTCTAGTTAGTGGGTAATTTGTCCAGGCCCACTAAGGGACTGTTTGGGTTTGCGTGAGCAAGGAGTCCAGCACGTGGGCTCCTCCCTGATTTGTCGCGCTGTGATATACGGGGCGCTTGACCCGATATTCTTGGAGGGCGGGTGACGGTTGAATAACCGTTGGCCACGTGGTCCTAACGCGCACATGAGGAGATCCCTGGCCGTTATGGGTAGATGGGCCTTCGAATTCTTATGATTATTGGATTAGGCCTCAATGGTTGTGGGCCAGACGTTGGGCCAGCCTAGAACAATACCCAACATGTGAATCATCATTATCATCATCCACTTCTGCAACCTAGTGGTGTGATATAGTGTCTCTAGAAATGAAAATCGGGTTTGACATCCTTTGGATGCATCATGGACAACAATAGGAAACTCATGTCTCTGGGAAGACAATGTTGGATGTTGGAGAAATTTCTAAAAATATTTAATTGGTAAATAATAATTATTAAAATGATTTAATAAATCTTTTTAATCATGCTTGGCTATATGGTGTAGTGGTTGTTGTTCTTGACATAGAGTGAAAAGGCATGAGTTTAAATCTATCACTTGAATATTTTGAGGATTTATTTGTTAAAATAACAAAATAAAATTCCTAAAAGTTAGAAATGGCCAGACTCAAAGCCATGCACCTTTAGGTACAAGGCAAAGTGTACATGATGCAGTCCCACTAGAGCAATGTAACAAATTGTGTTGGGTTTGAACGTTAATAAAATATAACAGTACACGAAAATTCGTGTTGGAACCATATTAAAACATTGTTTCTCCTCATCAATTGGTACAAGGTTTGTTTATAAATAAGGATATTGTGCAAATTGAAGTAATGCATTCATCAACAAAAAAAGATGGAAATGAAAAACTTACTAAATTATGAGAGAGCTTGAAAAATGAGAAACCTCGATTGAATGGAGTAGAGATGTGTGATGTCCTAGACTTAAATGTAAGGCAGTAGAAGTAGTGAAAAAATTCAAAAAATAATGAAAATGAAGTTTACTCACGAGCTCTATTTTAGATTCTGAGTAAGTTTGTAAAATGAAAAAGGAAGAGGAAAAGATTTGGCGTGAAGTTATAAATCAAATGAGTTCAGAAATTGGAATCCATAAAAATTGCAGAGCTTGTAATTCAAATTATTTAAGCCGTTCTGAGATATGGGTGTGAAGTGGTGAAAGACATGTCCTTCGAGTGTTTTTTTTTCTTTACATATTCTATTTAGTGTTTTTTCTTTTTCTTTTTTTTTTCTTTTTTGCATCTGAATTTTAAAATCTAAATTCATGGATATTATTGAAATTGACGGTGGTAAGTGAGTGGGAAAATGAATCCCTTTTAAAAATCTGAATAAATTTGTGATTTACCTTTGTTAAACAACACTTTTATTTTGTGCACTAGATTTAGATTTTTCTGTTACCAACTCTAGATTGAGAATTATTATAAATTATAACTTTCGTTTTTTATTCTAAGTCGTTTTTTACTTTTCACACGTATTAAGAAAAATAATTATTATTGTATAAAAATGAGAAATTGTAAAAGATTTTACAAAAATATCATTCATTAGTGGCATGGGAAAGATACGTTTACATAATTGAAAAGAGAGATAATAATAAACATTTAAGGATATAATAGAAAAACTGCATTAATTATTCGTTGATATTGTAAAATGTCTTATATTGTGGTACAATTTTTTTTCAAAGTGATCTATAATCAAAAAAGGAGGGAGTACTTGTTATAGTTTTCCTGGTTTAAATATTCCTTCTTGACGTGGAATTACAAGGAATTAAAATGATCATATTGTAACCTTAGTTGGCTAGAGAGTGGAAAGCTTTGACAAGGGAATAAAAGAAGAAACTTCTTTTTAAATACACAGAAAACAAACTATGTTTTTGTTTAAGTTCTCTCCACTTAAAGGAATTATATTCAAGACACTGTCGAATAAACCCCAACCTTCCTTAAAATTCAAAAATTGGTTTATCAAGTAGTAAAAAATTTACGAAATACCTGAGCATATTGACCAAAAGTCTTGGTTGTTTCGTCCAAACAAACTGTTTTAATTAAGGTAGATTGATTCTAAATTAATATTGAACTCAAACTTCACAATTGAATAAAAACTTTTTTTAGCAAAATTAGTGTGCGAAAACATCACTAGTGCCTAAAACCACAAAGTTAGCATCCCGATTATTTACAACCATATGTAACACACAATATATTAATAAAAAGAAAACCAAAAAACATGGAGATCAAAACCAAAAATATGGAAACAAAATAGAGAATTTTTTCCAGATCAAACTAATTTAATTCAATTTATCTTATAAGAAATAATTCAGTTCAATTTCCAACAACTGAGCTACTCATTTAGAAAATTTATAATTGACGCTATAAAGAGCTTCTTAACCATACAGGTTTGAGCTGTACCTATTTGGATAGTGTTGACAAAGGACATCAATCCGACACTCGCTGGAGTATGACGAGTCAAATAACAGATAATTATACCAATAATTACTAGTTACTTGAGCTTCATTGTGAGTGAATATGAATGCAGTATAGAAATTCCTTTTTCAATTGAGTGCAGCTTGTTCATCTTGCACCAACTCAAAAAATGAGTATTCTAATCTATACAAATAATTATTGTGCGAGAAAAGCACCATACATGGAAAAACCTGCTTCTCTCTATGATCACAGTTTGTGGATTGTAAAATTGGAAAAACCTGCTTCTCTCTATGATCACAGTTTGTGGATTGTAAAATTGGAAAAACAATCCAATGTGCGGACAAGAGAATAAAATCAGCCAATAAACCATGGTCGGATAGTATCAAACTAAACCAAAAACTGCAGACTGAAAACCATACCATTCAATTTGTGTTTCACAAAATTGGGTCCATCTAGGCACCCAGGAAGCCAACAAACGTCTCAAAGTGCACAAAATAAATTTGCCCCCAAATGCTACAGCTATCTGCAACCAATCCATACATGATTCATTGACTCAGCTCCGATGATTGTCAATACAACATTCTTCTCAAGAACTCACCACCTCTGCTAAAACAACTTCCAAAATCCAGCAGCACAAAAGCTCCACAGGATGACATGCCTAGATGTTATTGCCAATCGCGACAAGTTTGACACGTCCAATGTAAAGGGTCGGAAGCTGATTCAGGCCAAGGCAAACAATGGCCATGATACAAAACCCCACAAGTCCCACAAAAAAACTCAGGACCGGGTTCAGTTTGTAAACATTTAGCACAGAAGAAACTGCCATCTCCAAATTCTTCAGGAAGAGGCGTACCAGAATTCTCCATGTTGTATCCCAAAAATTCCCCAGGCACATCACCTTCATTATTCTGGTCCATGTTGTGTCCCAATAATTCCCCAGTCACATCACCTTCACCAATCTGGCTGTCATCTGAGCGCAGCAGGTCATTTACGTCGAAGATTGTATTATCGTTAAACATGCTGTCGTCATTATTTACAAATTCAGAGTTGCTCAGCAGATTGCTGTCAAAAACAGCAGAGTCGTATTCTAAAGGTAATATCGAATCTGCAGGATTGGACAGATTGTCTGCTTCACTGTATGTTGAAAATTCATCATGAAAAGATATTCCTGAAACAGAACCATCACCACCCCCCTCATGCTTAACATGCCTATCTGTGTGATTTCTGTATGTTGAAAATTCATCATGAAAAGGTATTCCTGAAACAGAACCATCACCACCCTCCTCATGCTTAACATGCCTTTCTGCGTGATTTCTGTATGTTGAAAATTCATCATGAAAAGGTATTTCTGAAACAGAACCATCACCACCCCCCTCATGCTTAACATGCCTTTCTGCGTGATTGCTGTATGTTGAAAGTTCATCATGAAAAGGTATTCCTGAAACAGAACCATCACTACCCCCCTCATGCTTAACATGCCTTCTCACAGGTAATTTCTGAGGCCCTGGCATAGAGAGAGTGTTCCACTCAACATCCGAATCTAATTGATTAGGTTCTGTAATCAGCTCAACATTTGCAAGAGAGAAAAGTAAAGGATCATTCTCCACAGGAAACACAGGAGTAGCAGGTTCAGACTCTCTCATATCATTAAATGCTCCAGAATCAGAATCAGGACCAGAATGTTGTTTCTTTGAAGCCTTTCTGCGTGATTTCTTAACTTCTGACTTTGGGTTTGCATCGTAAGGACAGATAGGTGATTTTATCCTGCGACACTTGCAACATTTGAAGCCCAACACATTCGAAATTTTGGATTCTTCGAGCTCAACAGCTTCAGCATGATACCAATCTGAGAAAGCCAAACACAGAAGTCAGATGAGTGCGAACACATAAATTTTTTGTCAACCATTTATTATTATTTACTACAGAAAAACTTACTTTGGCATGTCTCACAGCAAATATACATTAGATCTGACCTATAGTCATTTTTGCATAAGTGACAAACAGGAGACAAATTAGGTATGTCTGATCCTCCCTTTAATAATATGTTTTTTGTCCTAAAATCAATGTTTGTATCTTCATTACTTCTCTTTTTCCATATTATACCCCAAGAACAATTATTGTTGCGACGGTTGCTTGATGCCAAAGTAGAATCAGCCACGGCTTGTTTTGTGTCAGGATGACTATTCTTTTTCTTGGTAGAAGTCGAAGTTTGATCTTGAGATTTACGCTTAGATCCTTTCAAACCTGACATGGAATTGACTTGTTTCACATCAGAATGACCCGCCTTTGGCCTTGGACCCTTAAAAATAATCCCAGTCCCAGTGCTGGTTACCTGTCTCTGTAAGATTAAGGGACTGGTTGGAGATTCATTGCTAGTTACATTTGGAGCAAGTAACTTGCTATGGTGACATCGTTTGCATGTGGTCAAGCACTCAACTGTCCCATTTGTAGAGAGTCGCAAGACTGAGCTTACTGAACAGTCCTCGTGACAATAACCTAATGGCCATATGGTACAAAATATTAAAACAAGATACACACTCATAAATTAGAATGATATAAAAGCAAATTTACAGAACAAATTTAAATTCACGTCCTTTAATTTTCGTATTGGATTTTTAAATTTTGAACAATACAAGAGGATTAACTTAGTGTTAGCAAAGCATGATAATAGTAGGTAAGGACGAAGATGGGTCATGCGTGAGGTACATACCTTGACATGCATTACACTTGTGAGCATTCCTGAAATAATGGTAGATAAAGATTATGGTCATGAAGAAAACAGGAGCATAGAGGAAAAATGCATTAGTGAAAGAGTACCAAGTTAAGGGTTATTACCGAATTGAAATGCCCATCCGACATGAAGAACACCAGAATACCAAGTTGTCTCTCTTGCAAACGAGGTAAAAGAATATGTCATTGCAGCCTTTGCAGGTACCTTTCAACTGCCTTCTGTGCAACTGAGATGCACTACTATACTGCTCTTCACATGGAACCATTTCATTACCTTCTTCATACTCTTTTACCAAATATAAAGGAATGCGAGTTTCAGAAAACCAATACTTTTCTTTTCCCAATGGACATTGCTCTTTTTCAACAACACTTTTCATCACCCGGTTAGGAAGATGCTTTTGGCTCCCAAAAGCTATTCCATAACAAACTTTTCCCTCTACAAGTTTTTTGTCACAAATATTTGCATTTCGGAAAGCAGAAGCTTCAGCCTCTTGACCTTTCCCTTCCTGTATGTTCTGCTCTGGACGAATCAGATCACTCCATCTAAGATAAGAATCTAGACATCTGACCTGATGAAAACAACCAAATGCAATCAAGTTACAGGGCTTGTAAGGTCCAATAAACTTATTGCCAAACAAAATTCACTAATGCAAGATATAAAACAAATAACTATTATAGCGAACCTGGAGTGCCAGCTGTGAGCCATTCCTACTCATTTGAACTGCGGCTCTCCAAACAAGCTGTCTACTTCTTTTGGGAATTTCAGAGCCATCGGCATATACAATACCAGAAACTTTCCTAGAACCACCTGTTACCCAAAATAAATAGAAATTAAGGTGATAAATTACCATAAGTAAGAAAAAACTGGCAAATTCTTTTATAGTGTATGCAGGGGGGGGAGACATATGTTCAACAATTCAACAGGCACAGCACAGTAGGCTCGGCTAAACTTGCTTAGAACATAAATTATATCTTATTAGTATAGAATAAAATTTAAATATGAGATATTGACCACCTAATATTGAGCTTGAGGGCTCATAACTAATTATATATACATAATTTCACATTCAATAAATATTAATTAAATTGCAAAATATTTGGTATATTAAAACTAGAAAAAAGAAAATCATAATTCAAATCAAGCCAAGCCAAGCAAATTTTAGAGATTGGTTTTACAACCCTAAAAAGTTAATTTTAGCAAAGCTCAACTAGACCCCTTCGGGTATTTTATGTGGTTGAAAATAAAATACCTTGGCGGGCTGCTTTTCTGACCATGGATTTTGGCAAAGCTGCACTCTGAAAAATATACTTGGTAACTTTCCCACCACGCCACCACATACCTTCCTTAGAAACATTATCTGTAGATTCATCAATAGATGACTTCTTTTTATAACGCTTCCCACTTGGTGCACGTTTCTGAGTTGTTCCAAGAGTAGATGTGACACTTTGTATAATGGGAAATTCGACCAACCAATCATCCATCAGCTTAACCCAGTCGCCACAAAAAGCAACGATTCGAATGTTCTCCTCAAGCTGAAAATGAAAAAATATTAGGAGCTAAAATATGAACTACTAATAATGCTCACATAGCACAAGCAAGAAATATCATGATGTAAGATATTTGTAAGACATGCTTGATTATAAATCTATTCGACAAGGATTAAAATACATATACAAAACCCTACATTGATTTTAACATAAAGCTGGTTCACTTCTGACCAATATAAAGTAACCATGATAACAGGAAATCTCAAAGGCAGCAAATGACACTAATTGTTTTCAATAGCAGAAATAGAGGAAGGCCAAAAATCCCCTATGTAACATACCTTACATGGGAAGCTTGAAAAGTTTTAACTAACAAATGCAAAACAGTCTAAAGGCCATCATAGAAAAATAGAATGCAATATTCATACAACAACAAAGCCTTATCCCACTAAGTGGGGCCGGCTAGGTGGAGAATGCATATTTTTAATAAATAAATTAAAAAACTATGATATATCATATAACTTTAAAAGTAAATAAATAATAAATAAAGCTAAACATTTACTCACTTTGAGTAGAAGTGACTTGATAGCAGTAAATGTTGTGGCATGTTCCATTTGCTTACGCCAGTTCTTTCGAAAGCTTGCATTTGAGAAGGGGCCAACGACTAGACCATGTAAACAATTCTCCATATATAAAAGGTAGGTTGCAATGGTGCTAGGAAGAATTCCCTCTCCACTCCTTATTGGAGAAAAAGTAGCAAGGATTTTCACAGCACTTTTTGTCGCACTTATAAGAGCATGATTTAACATGCACCCTTTCTTGCTAGCAACAGGGGCTTTACAGGAAATGCACCAACCACACCTCTCTCTTGGAACCTCCACAAGCTTCTTTTCAGAACTAGGCCAAAAGAAACGTGAAGCTGCTAGTGAGAACGCTTTTGCTTGCATATAAGTATAAGCTGCTGCAGTTTTCTTCTGGCTGTCTGACGCAAGAACCTCTAACCTAGATTCCTCTGAAGAAACGACGGCAAACTTCGAAGCTGCTGATGCAGAAAAATCACCATGCATATAGTAATTTATGTATGACATGGGTTTATATAAGAAACCCATGTAACAAAAATCATCATTTGCATTGTGTTCACATTTTCCAAAACCTAATTGGCCACTTTCTTTGTTTTGCGAAGAAAAATTCAAAGGCAACCCCATATCATTTGCATGGACACAATTACTTAATTGACTGTTTATCAAAGAGCGCTTAGTGGCATCTACAGCAGTGGACATATTGACAGAATTCTGAAAGTTCAGGTTGGACTGATGACTAACAGAACCAGCTGAAATTATTGCCTCCATTCTAGTTTCCTCACCAAGGTTCTTATTCATAGTAAGGCCCTCTTCACTTCTAGCAATGCCACTGCTATCAAGAGCGGGACTGTGAGTGATAACTTCTAAAGCATCAAGAGAAGACACCATATTACCATTGTGAATCAAACTTGCAGTGGTTGGAGAGTTCTCTCCCTGGACCAAACTAACAGGCTTAAGGTTGTCTTCGCTTGGAGGAGGAAGTAAAGGAGCAGGAAATTGTGTCTCATCCTTTATATTTGTTTCAGTTGATGCAGGATATTGTGTCTCATCCTGTATATTTGTTTCAGTTGAAGCAGGAAGAGGTAAGAACTTTTCTGCAACATTCCAATATTGTAACACAGCCATGCAAATATCATAGTACATTGGCCTGTGCAGCGTAGATTCATAAAGCACTTGGACAACTTTAGGGATGTCTTTCTGATTGTAATATCTAAGACAAACTTCATTGTTGTCAATGTTAAGCCTGCAACAGTCCATGTAAAAAGATTAAACTTAAAATATGTAAGTGCGAATAGTGGGAATGATTGTCTACAAAAATAAATAAAGATTGAGCACAAATGCAATTCTAAGGTAAGAACATGGAATTGAACTTCAATTTACATTAACTACAAATAGCACCAGTACTGATCCTAGCATAACAAATGAAGATGTTAAAGTAACACTAGTAGAAAGATGTTGAACATACACAAGTAAGTGGTCGCAAGTGCCCATGAAGAGCTGCCCATACAAATCCCTTCCAAATATTACAGCCCCTCTAAGTGAGGTTCCCTTTGCAATTGTGGGCCCGGCCATGTTGATTTTGCACTCTGGACAATACCATGGTCCTTCAGGTATAAACATTTTCATTACACCAATACACCTTGAATGATATGCAGAGGGACACCCATCACAGCAAAGAAGGGTTCCGTCCATACCACAGAGGCGACAATCATCTCCATTTCTATCAGCATCCCCATCCCCAGTGTTTTCCGTATCCCTGCAATATGAACCAGGTTGTTTTACAGCAATTGACGTTGAAACCAATTTTATAGCTTCTTTATCCTCACAAAAAGAGGTCCTGGCATATCTTGGATGGACCTTTCTGGGGCCTGTTTCTGCAGGAATGGTATCTTCTGCATCATAATCCAACCCAACTTCCGACTCCTTTCGCATGCTCATTTCGGTTTTAAGTTCATCAGATTCCAAAACGTCGTCACAAAGAATTTGCAGTATCACTAATTTCCTACTTACAGGCAACATATAATACTCGCCACTGAAAACCTCATCGTAAAATCCTTTCCATTCAGGTCCTTTCGTGAACCCATTAACCAACAAATACAGAACCACAAAAACAGGCCAAGTCAATGTATCAAGCAAGTTCCAATCATAGCACCTACAATAAATACATCAAACTTAATATCATCTCAAAACAAACATGATACAGTACAGAGAATAATAATAGCATAGAACATACAAATTTTAATTGTATATATAATCCTACATGGGTAAACTAGAAGCACACAAAATTTTCCAAATTAAAAAGTATGCATAAACAAGTAAGTACCTCAGGCATCGCGATGCAAGCTCAGATTCCTCAGGAGAAAGGGTTTCAAGATGACGCCTCAAGACCCGCATCAAAGAAATGTGAATAGCATCAAACAAATTGTTAGAGAATTTACAGTTAAGAGAACCAACAAAATCATCCAAAGTAAAGGGATGAAGAAACAATCGTATGCTGAATGATCTTAAAAATCCATAGACCGAAAAAAGATGGGAGACACTCAGCTCCAGCACACCAATAGATCCAGATGACGGTGGCAACAGCAACGGTGGTGGCAAAGGCGCTGTCTCAGCATCAGAAACAGAAACACTTGACAAATCATCATCAGAACCATCATCCACATCCTCATCCTTTTCAATTTCAACTGATATCCCACCATCCAATTCACTAGGACCAGTAACATCAACAGCAGATTCCTCCTTCACGGATTTCGGTGAACCCGTATCAGCCACATCTGCAGTCTTAGCTCTATTCTGCAGGACTAATTTCTCCAATTTGGTCCTCCTCTTTGTCAGACCAACGTCAGAATCTGCAGCATCACTGATAAGAATGGGACGGATTTCCCCACTCTCTAAGTCCTCGAAGTCACCATCTTCATAGATGACTCGATATAGACCACATTCGTAATACACCACTTTCCCTAGAAAAACACCATTTCTAGGGAACTTTTTCATAACATACCTACCAACCAATGCGATTGGTTTCCTCTCCACGACTTGCCTCTTTGCTTCTGGAACAGATTTTCCATCCTTCTCGTCCATCTTTCTCCGTTTCCTATTCCTCTCCACGGCTTGCCCCTTCGTGTCCGGAACAGATTGTCCGTCCTCCTTGTCCTCCTTTCTCCGTTTCCTCGGACGGCCCCTCGATCTCGGAATAGACTGCTCCATGATATCGATTCTAAATTCCAATACAGAAAAATACAGAGCCTACAAATTTTCTCAGAAACTATTGATATTTTTCGCCACAAAAACGTTAGGGTTTACACGGATCCTGCAAGCGATTCAATCCAAAACAAATATAATTCAACAGTTCACGTCGAAATCGAAATCCGAGATCAGAATGAAAACGAATCGATGAAATTGAAACCAAAAAAGTTTGAGAAATCCAAAAAGCTTCAGACGGAAAAGCGATTGAGAAAACCGAACCTGATTAGTGTACAAAGAGCACCAATGAACACGATGAATTCTCTGCTTCAACGGAAACCGAGGCGCTGAAAACAACGAGCAGAGGACAAAGGGGAAGAGGATAACCCTAGTTGCAGAAAATCCAGAGAATGGTTGTTTCTGGAGCGACTCAGTGAACGAGTTTTAATACTCATCATAATGTATATATACTCCAATTTTTCTACTCTTGTTTTTTTTTTATTAATTTAATATTATGATGGCGAGTTGCTTGTTTTTTGACTCATTGCGTCCGAGTTACATCGCACCTGGTCCGAGTTAACCTCTTCACTCGGTGTTTTAAGTTAAGTGCATTGCATTGCGGCAATGGAATTTAAAATTTTAAAATTTTAGAGGGTAGTCTATTGAGAAATGAGTTTTTGTAAAGTTTAACGGGATTATTGGAAGTTTATGGTCATGCTTAGAGTTAACTTGGTCCTATCTAAAGTCAATGTGACATTGTGTTAGGATAGGCATTGGTTAGGATTTTTATAAAAGATGTAGATACAAAAATATATATTGGAATCTATTTTAACAAGTAGATTTGATTAATGGATATATGTAATTTATTAGTTTATTGTTTTTAATTGTGTTTTTCGTATATTAATCGGGTCAGTTGTTTTATTTATTTTTCTCTTTTTCACTGAGTCGTTCCAGAAACTATCGTTCTCCGCATTTATTACTACTAGGGTTATATCTCTCCCCTTTGTTCTTCTACTTGTTCGTTTCAGCGTCTCGTTTTCATCTGAAGCAAAAAATTCATTGTGTCTTCAATGGTGTTTTTGTATAGTAATCCGGCTTGTTTTCTCAATTGCTTTTCCTCTTATGTTTTTTAGTTTTCTCAATTTTTAACTTATTTCAATCTCATCTATTCATGTTCATTCTGATCTTGGTTTTCCATTTCGACTCGAACTGTTAACTTAAATTTGCTTTGTATTGAATTCTTTATGGGATTCGATTTAATCCTAACATTTTTGCTGGAAAAAACAATAGTTTCTCAGTCAAGTTTAAAGGCTATATATGTATCTCTATGTGTTGGATTCTAGGATCGATATGGAGTAACCTATTGCGAGATTAAGGGATCGTCTAAGGACGGAAAATCTGTTCCGGACGCGAAGAGGCAAGTCGTGGAAAGAAAACCAATATCATTGGTTGGTAGGTATGTCCTGAAAAAGTTTCCTAGAAATGGTGTTTTTCTAGGTAAAGTTGTATATTACGAATGTGGTATGTATCGAGTCATTTATGAAGATGGTGACTTCGAGGATTTAGAGAATGGGGAAATATGTCCCATTCTTCTCAGTGATGTTGTAGATTTTGATGTTGGTCTGACAAAGAGGGGGACCAAATTGGAGAAATTAGTTTTACATAATAGGGCTAAGGTTATATCTATGTATTTGTTGGGAGGTATGTGCTTAAAATTCCCTATGAATGGTGTTTTCTCGAAAAAGTTGTGCTTTACTAATGTGGTTTTTATATAGTCAATTATGAAGATGGTGAATAAAAGAATGTATTGAGTCTAAAGCCAATTAGTCTTTTAATAAAATAATTGCATAAACTCCAAATGAAAAACAAACATATTAAATTAAAGATTGTATCGATAAGAAACGACTTCCCCTTGAAGTGTTGCAAACCCTTAGCTTTATCCTCCAGATATATAATTGGTTTGACTCGTTTGTATACATAGCTGAAAATGACAGAACTTACAAAGTTAAGGTAAAGTACCACACATTTATGAAGTGAATAGAAATAAATAAGAATCGTAATACAATATTTGGAGAAAGATACATAAATTAAATGTGCTTAGAAATCAAATCTACATATTATGTAAATCGTCAATAAATTTATGTCAATGATACACAATCTAAGAATAAAATGATTTACATGTCTTCTTTTATGCCTTATATGTTGTTTGTCTCTACTGAAACAACAAATCACATGTTTATGGAATAAATTTGGGCTGTAAAAATATTGATTACCCCTTCTTCAAGGATTCATTTTGAAAATAATAAAAACGATTTTAACCCATGACTTATCAATTTAATTGAAAAGGGAAACAAATCACCAACATCGTTAACATTCACAACTATTGATTGTACATGGTAGACTCAAAATCAATCATTTTTTAGTAAAGAACAATACCTGTGATCATGTGTGCTCGTAGATCGGTATTGAATCTGAAGGACTTCTAAGCTCTGTTCAATCGGATCTATCACAATCTTAACAAGGTTTCTCCATAATCAATGTGATGCATCTTATTCATAAGAAAGGAACATTGGTTGTATAATAAGGAGTATTCCTGGTTAGTTGATGATGATGACATCGTGGAAGAAATCTTGCTTCAAGGACTTGGCGGCGCCGAAAGCCCTTGGATTCAATTGGAATTAGGGTTTTTCTCAATAATTATGCTTATGGGTGATTTATATGGAGTGAATAGCGTTGAGAAAAAAAATCTAAAGGAACACAACGTCTATAATGGATCATTGGGCCTTCTCGTCATAGAATGATGGGCCATGGCTACATTTTTATCATATGTCTATTGTAATCACGTTATAAAAATGGGTAATATAGCTACACATACTTTATCCAAATATGCACTAGAAAAATTGATGGGATTTTCTTTGGGGAAAAATAATTAATTTGGATTGAGGAAATTCTCCATTTATTTTTATTTAATTTGATATTAAAGATATAAAATATTTATCACTTGAATTCTCTCTAATTTAATTATTTAAAAAAATTGAGAATGTTTCTTCTTATAATCACTGCAAGCAAAAATTCCTCTATCGTTATATGATTTTATTTAGACAAAAACTTGGACAACTTGTATTTCACTATAACGTGATTTTTTTTAAAATAATGTTAGAAAGGTTGAAGTAAAAATTTTAGATGATACAGTGATGAAATAAATTAAGATTAAAAAAACTAAGGGTTTGTTTGATGGTTGTGTTGGTGTAAGCCCTAGAGGCCAATACTTTTGGTACTTGTATCGAATTATTCATTAATAATAAAAGACATTTCTTTATTATGTTTATTTTCCAAAATAATAAAGTTCCTTGAATAGTTAGTTTGTTTAATGAAATTTTAAGTGTGACTCAATCATGAGATCCCATTAAACATAAGGACAGTATTCTTAAAGTATTTGTAATCGAGTTTTAATGTGAAGTGGGATGACATTAAAACATTGAGATTATTATGTAGATAGACTGGTGATTACATCTCATGGATCATGGATAAGGAGTTATCAAGTCTTGACATAGGTATGAATGTTAGGAGTAATATTTATACTGGATAGACCCACTATGAGAATACTACATATAATGTTATGCAAAGTGTCATAAGTTATTCTCATTGTGATAATTGGTGTATATCACCCTTTGACTTGAAATCATTATGGACCCTAGATGTAGAGTCAAGTGCTTTATTGTTGATCAAACATTATCCGTAACTGGATGACCATAAAGATAGTCGATGGGTACTTCACAAAACATCCTAAAGGACATGAGTGAACTAGATGGAATTTGCTCATCCCACGTAACATGATAAATGTTTAAGGATCCAATATTGAACTGGACAAGAGTGACACGGTCTATGCCTTGTGTTCAATATAAACATGAGGGCAAAAGGGTAAATGTACACACAAACATTATCACAGAAAAGGTTTTGTCATATCACATGACATTTTCGTGACTTGGGTAGCAGTGATGTGTTGCTAGATACTGTTCACTGTTTATTATATTAAATGTATGATTTAATATAATTGCCAACGTTATGTGAAACTACAAGGTCACACACATAAGGACAAATTGATGAGAGATAGAATAAATAAGGTATGACGTAAGGTACAATGTACTTGAGAGAATTATGGAATATCGTAAGGTACCGTGCACTTAAGTGAAATGTGGAACATCATATAATATAATAATAGTTAATATTATTATTATTATTATAAAATATAAAATATAATAATAAAATATGTTTATTATAATAATAATTATTATAATAATAGTTATTGTAATAATAGTTATTATAATAATAAAAATATTATTATTATTATTATGTGGTGCACTTAAGTTGGGCTTTTTAGCTTGCACCCACACAAGTGGTTCTATAAATATAATCCTTGTGCATAAATTTTGTTACTTAATGAAATTAGGTTTGTGAAACCCTGTAGTAATTTCTCTCATTCTGTCACTCAAAGCTTTCGTTCGTAAACAGCTAGTATTGTGACCAGAAGCGATACGTCCGTGTGGACTGAGTAGAGGCGTTGTTCTTCATCAATGTTCGTGATCACATCATCAAACACGACAAGAGGTAATGGATTATATCACTAACCATGTTCATTCGTAAGGATCACTAAAGGAAAATTTTAATTTACGCTACGTATTGTATCGCAATTTTCCTTCTAGTTGGAATATTGATAGCATCGAAGACTCGTAGAAAAATAGAATACATGACTAGAGTTTTATTAGGAATGACAAAAGTATTCCAAATTAAAACAAATGAACGGTATAAATAGTTAAGTATCAAAAGATTAAACTACCCTTAATATTGTTTTATCTAATATTCTCCCCCAAACTCAAGATGCATTAATAGAAAGAATCAAGATTTTGTCAATAAAGAAAATGAAAACATTTAATGAAATGTGTTACAAGTCAATAATCTACAAGGAGGAAGAAACAAATTGTTGCAATGTAATAGTGTTTTGTTTAAGATGATGGTGGGACAAGTGATAATCAATCAAGATGTGTTTGGTGAATTCATGAAAGGTCGAGTTATGAGTAATTTGAATAGTACTCTTGATATCATAATATATCGAAATAGGCTTAAAAAGAGACATGACGCCACTCTATCATCATGTAATTTTCATAAGCATTTGCATATGATTTTTAGTTTATTGTTATTAAGTTATAGCAAGAAATAAAAAGGAATTGAATAAGTGAAGAAAAATAAACAAAGATGGAAATATGAAAAATTAGCGAGTAAAAAGGCAATAAGCTTTCTAGAAAAAATTTGTGCAACAAACATAACCAGTGAAGATTTTGTGTGCATGACAACTAGCATAGCGTGCATGATGTTGATCGTGTGATGAATTCACGTGTGTGATTAACTTGATCATGTGTGTGATTCGTACCTTTTTCTAAAGCGTTTTGACTTCTAAAAAAGAGGGTAAGAAATTTTGGAGCAAGGTTTCGATGAGAAAAGCAATTCAAGAGCTTATGGAAGAAGGTTTTCAACCATTGGAGACCAGATTCAACCTTAAGTTTCAAGTATTATTTCTCTAAATTGTTTGTATTGATTCATGTCACTATGAATAACTAAATCAGTTCCCTTAGGTCTTAGTAGATGAACCTATTATTGATTTTTGAACTATATAACTTGTTTTGTATTATTTGCATAAGTTGAATTGGTAGTTTCTATTAAGTTACTCTTTTGTGTAATGCCTTTTATGTCTATATGAATTCATAAATTGAACTTAGGTTTATAAGGATTACTGGCCCTAACTCTATAAACCTTAACTAGAGTAATTGCTCAACTATATAATTCATTTAGGGATAAACAATTGTTAGTTTTGGCTAAGGAGTTAACAAACATAAATTTCCTAATTTTACTATCCAACTCGCCTAAGGGATCAGGTAATTGTAGTTTAAATTAGTGAGATATACACCAAAGAATTAGGTATAACGACCTTGTTAATTCGTCGTGATTATGCAGAACCAACTTTAACAAATAAGCACATTATTCAACAGTAAAATTTAGGGGATTCAAATAATACCTGGTTGCTTTCTCCATTTGATATTTACCAACATTTTTAAGTATTTTCGATATAACTCCCAAGTAAACCCCTTAAGTTTTACTTTTCAATAAGACACAATTTTCCCTGTTAAAATAGCTCAATCCATGTGGATACAAACTTGTAAGTTTTATTACTTTGATACATTTAGCACACTTGATAAATTGTCATAAAGTTTTTGGGGTCGTTGTCGGGTTTGTTGAATACTTTTAACAAGGTAATTTTTGTGCTACGTTTTTATTTTTTATTTCTACTCTTATGTAGTTTCTATTTGGAAGTGCTACTAAGGTATTTTTATTTGTTTATGTGAGGTTCGAGTTTGATGTTGATGTTGTTGTATTCATAAATTAAAAAGTATTGAATGAGCAATTCAAAAAGCAAAAAGAGAGGCACAACAAGCTAAAGAAGATCTGTAAGAAGAGAAAGCATAGATAACTAATCCACCGATACAAATGATGGAAGGTTACTGGATGAGGACAAATGTAGGACAATATTCCTTAGGATTTCAACCTATTAACCATTTTAACTTTGATATTTAAAATTATGTGCTTTCAGGTTTTAGAGATTTGTGGGAGCATCTAGCTTGTTTTTATGAGTGATCAATGTGCAAGCCAAATGATATGACTAATAATCACATCCTATTAAGGTTGTTTGGATTTTTCTCTAATTTCCATATCTAATGATTAGTTACAATGTATACCCAATGGTACTATTCAGACCTATACAGAGTTGGAAGAAAAATTTATGGAAAGATTTTTCCCGAAAACTCAGTTTGTGGAGCGAAGAGTGGAGATTTCAAAATTTTAAACAGGGTGATGCTAAGTGTTTTTATGATACATGGGATAATTCAAATTATTACTCCAAAGATGTCCAATCACAACATGAGCACTGTGGAACAGATGCAACTTTCCACCAGAGGTCTCAAAGCTTAAGGAAGAATGCTTTTGGATGCTTCAAATAGAGGTAGCGTCAAAACTAAGAATGAAGACGAGGTGAAAGAATGTGCAATAATGAATATCCCTCACAGAGTGAAAGAAGGGTAAAACTAAAAGATATCTTTGAATTGGATTCAAATACATTAGTGTTAGCTTAACTTGAGGTAATCTTGAAACAGTTAGTTGCAAATGTAACACCCCATTTTTCATTTGAATTATTTTAATTAAATATTTATGTGATATGGTGTTTTGTGTGTGTCGTGATGAATACTGAAATATATTGTTATGCTTTGGAGGGAAGTGGTTATATTAGAAATTATAGATAATTTAGTTTGGAGGTGTATGACTAATTACATAGAGACATATGGGTGTAGAGAGATGCCTAGTGTTTTAGTTTATTATTGTTATTATTATTATTATACAAGAGTAGTTATTATATAAATATAATTAAAATAATTATCTAGTGGATGAGGGTAGAATTGGAATTAAGATTTAGAGGTCCAATGGTTAATATTTAAAAACAAGAAGTGAGAATAATAGAACGTGAAAATGATTGTGAAAGAGAGAAGAGCATAAGAGTGCACTTGAGACTAGGGTAAAGGAATTCGCGGTAGAGGTTTAGAGTCGTCAATCTAAGGTAAGAGTGAGATTCTAACTCTATAATGGGTTGCATAATGATGGGTTATGGTAGTGATTAGTTTATCATGGTTGTATACCTTTGTGTTCTATAATTTCAGTTTTTGGTGTGATTGTATGTTAGTGGATTAGTGGTTGGTTTTGATGAAATTGGCAAAATTGATTATGTGATATAAATTAGGATGATGAACAATGTATGCGCATAATCTAGGAAATTATGAGGTACTATTTTGATTAGAAAATTGGAGTTTTTGGGGTTAAGGGACTAGTTTTCATATTGATAAAATAACATATTTTTCCATTGATACATCGAAGTAACCCATTACTTGGTTGAAGTAACCCATTACATGAACAAAAATTAACGAATGTGGCTATTAGAAGTTGAAGTAAGCGGTTAGTTGGCTGAAGTAACCAAATACCTCTAGGTATTTTTGCATAACAGTGCCTCTAGAAGGTGAAGTAATTGATTATTTGAATGAAGTAACCTGTTACTTTGCTGAAGCTGATAGATTTTTGAAACTTTAAAAATCTATAACTTTTGACTTGTGTGTCCGTTTGACGCGTCGTTTAGACTAAAAAAAGCTAAAAATATTTTCTATACAGTGATAATAATTTTGATGATAGTAGATGATTATTTTTGTTGGAGACTTATGCCTTGCGCATCGGTGTTGTATGATATGTGATGCATATTATGGTTATTGAACATGATAATGATATACGAATGATGTATGGGTGAAATGAATAATATATTGCTTGATGATGATGGCATTGTTGGCATGAAATGGTGAAATGTTAAGGGCTCGTGCTATGTGGCTGCATAATTATGTTGTTGCAAGTCGGTGTTGCATGCATTTGTTGGTGAGGGCTTATGCCCTGTTGATGGCATGTATTGGCGTTATGATGAAGGATTATGTCTTGTATGGTGAGGGTTTATGCCCTGTTGCTACCCTATTCGACATAATGATGAGAGCTTATGCTTTGTTGGTACCACATGCATAAAGTCGATGTTGGTCTAGTTGCATTGCATTACTATTATTAACTTGCAGTTGTATTACGTAGATGATGCATGTTGAAGTTGTGTTGTGTAGAGTATGTATGATGTTGTTATAATTTGTAGATATTGCATTTTGATATGCCGAATGATTATAGTAAAATGATGTGGAGTTGTGAAACGAATGATATCTGACTATGCGTAATAAATTGCTATCTACTTATTATTATGCATTATTTTACATAGTTATTATATCTCACCCCTTCTGTTTGAATGTTGCCTATACGTGGATAACATGGATTGGTTTGGGTTATGTTTGGACAAATCCAATACCCAATATATATAGGACATTTTGGTTTGTGTGAGGTAAAATAACCATCTACTACACCCATTGGCCAATTTAGGCAAGTCCACTAATTTTTGGGTTGGGTTAGATTGGGTAGTGGGTCAACCAAATAATATTTTTGTTTTATTAATATTATGGTGGTGGAATAAAAGTGTCTAGAGTAAAGTTAAATTAAAAAGGACTGTTTTAAAGAGTGGTCTAAGTGTAAAAATTCTGAAACTTGGAAAAAGTACAAGAAAGATAAAAATGAAATAAATAAGGCGATGATTGAAGCAAGAAATCAAGCTTTTGATGGATTATATCAATATTTAGGAACCAATGAGGTAGAAATATGTATATATAGGCTTTCTAAGGAAAGAGAAAGAAATACTAGAGATTTGGATCAAGTCAAGTGGGTTAAGGATGAAGAAAAAAATTTAGTGTGGGCAAAAGATATAAAGGATAGGTGAAAGACGTACTTCGACAACTTATTTAATGAAGGATGTGATATCTCACCTGAATCTAGTATACTAGATATAAGAGAAGAGGACCAGAACTATAATTACTATCGTTTGATTAAAAAACAAGAGGTAAAGGAAACTTTAAAAAGAATGAGTGTCAGTAAGACGGTGGTGCCAGATAGCATACCTATTGAAGTGCGGAAAATTCTTGGAGATAGAGGTATTGGTGACTAATGAAAATCTTTAATAAAATTATGAGTTCAAAATGCATGTTATATGAATGAAGAAGAAGCACTTTAGTTCCAATTTATAAGAACAATGAGGATATACAAACTTATGCAAACTATAGGGGGATTAAGCTAATGAGTCATACCATGAAGTTATGCGAAAGAGTTATTAAACGGAGATTAAGAAAAAAGACTAAAGTTACTGATAAACAATTTGGTTTTATATAGGGAAGGTCGACCATGAAAGTGATTTATCTATTACAACGTGTGATGGAGAAATATCAAACAGACCAATAAGACTTACACTTAATTTTTATTGAGTTGGAGAAGGCATATGATAGAGTTCCTAGAGAGATTTTTTGGAAGTATCTAGAGAAGAAATGGGCTAGAATTACATATATTCGAACTATCCAAGATATGTATGAAGGGGTATCGTCTAGTGTTAGGACACAAGGTGGAGAGACAAACAATTTTCCCATTACAATTGGTTTGCATCAAGGGTCAATCCTAAGCCCTTACCTTTTTACCTTAATTTTGGATGTACTCATGGAACACATCCAAAAGATATCTCTGAGATGCATGATTTTTGTAGATGATATACTCATTCTTGGAGATTCGAATGAGAAGTTAAATGAGAGGTTGGAAACTTGGAGACGAGCTTTAGAAACACATGGTTTTTGTCTATGCATAAGTAAGTTGGAGTATATGGAATGTAAGTTCAACAAAAAAGTAGTGTTTATAACTTAGAGGTGAAATTTTGAGACCATATTATCCCTCAAGTCACATGTTTAAATATCTTGGATTTGTAATACACAATGATGGATAAATAGAAGTGGATGTAAACCATAAAATTCAGGAGGAATGGTTGAAATGGAGAAAGGCATCAGGTGTTTTATGTGATGCAAATGTATCACTCAAGCTAAAGGGAATTTTTTTATCAAATTGTTGTAAGACCCGCAATTTGGTACGAGACAAAATCTTGGGCGGTTAAGATTGAACACGAGAATAAATTAAGTGTAGAGGAGATGAGGATGTTATAATGGACGTGTGGTACGACTCGACAAGATAAAATTAGAAATGAAACTATTAGAGATAATGTTGGGGTAACGTATATCATAGAAAAGATGGTGGAAAATATGCTTAGGTGGTTTGGACATGAAGAGAGAAGACATGTAGACTCTGTAGTAAGGAGAGTAAACCAGATGAAGAGAAGACAAACAATTCGAGGAAGAGGAAGACCCAAAAAGACTATAAGAGAGATTGTTAAGAAAGATCTTGAAATTAATGATTTGGATAGAAACATGGTCCTTGATATAATATTATGGTGAAAGTTGATCCATGTTGCCGACTCCACCTAGTGGGATAAGGCTTAGTTGTTGTTGTATTAATATTAAATGAATAAACAATGAGTCATCATTTTTTCATAAAAATTATCGAACGTTTTTTTTCCTAAAAAAGTAGATAACCTATTTTTTAGCATCATAAATTATTAAATGATGGCAGCAACTAATAAAAATTACCATGAAATACTATGAACAAATTAAATGGGTAAACCTTTTATCACCATTCCTTGAAAAGAATACAAAGTATGCCTGAATGAATGCAAGAACAACCTTCATGAAAGAGTTGTATGGACAAAAGGTTATACGCTACTCACGGTGGTTAAACTTTGTGAGAATTTTTCTCAGCCATGGCCGGAAGTGAATAACTGGGAAGTGTTATTGTTGTGAAAAGGATTTTATGAGTTTAATTTTTAAGTACTGAAGACATGAGAAGAGCTAGGGCTTCGAGTACACTTAGTCTAAACCCAGAATTATGGAAGTGTTTTGCTTGGACGAAGAATTTCAACCCTTCCTTACAACATAATGCATCAACTCAGGTTTGGGTTAGATTATTTGGTCTCTCGCAGGAATATTGGATACCTCTAATTATTTTCACTATAGCAAGTTGTGTAGGTATGCAATTACGCATTGATGCAGCTTTATACAAATCAAGAGTCGATAGAACTACTGGTTAGTATGTTCGTGTCCTAATAGATATTGATTTATCTCAACCAATCAATAAAAATGTTCTGGTAATATAGGAAGGGTTTGCTTTCTTCTATGATATAAAATATGAAAACCTCCCAGATTTTTGAAATCATTGTAGAAAAATAGGTTATGATATGCAAACCTGTAAATTTTTGAGAAAAACCAACATTAAGCCAATTTCAAAATCTAAAACAACTTATGTTCACAAACTTGTTTCGAAGCCTACCGAGGATCCATCGAAACCACCTAAAGATGTTATGGTACAATTCTTAAATGATGTTGAAAAAAGGGAGCATAATCCTTATAGTGATGTCAGCGCTGCGATATATCAGACTATGCACCAAGTGGATTCGACTTTGTTTCCTCACAATCCTCTCAATTTTGTTTCTCAACCATATGAGGAATCAAAATCTCAATTGTTACTCTTTGCAGATGCTACTCAAGAAATTGTAATAAAAGGAAAAGAAGCCATAAATCTCTATGTAGAGTTCCTTAATATATCCAGGAAAAACTTAGTGGGTCAAGAAGAAGATCTTATTTAAAATGAATGAGTATTCATTACTACATTCTCCAAACTCAAAAGGGAGCATTGTGCAAAGCAAAAACGGAAGTACACTACTAGGTCCAAAACAGACCTTAAGAAGCATTCCTTAGGAAGAGCCACCACTAGGAAATTAGAGGAGTGGCTAATACTCCTTCTAGATTAGCCTTAATGAGACTCGTCAAACTTTGCAAACATGATTACATTTTTATTTCTAAACCTAAGCTGGATTTTTCAAAATTCCCTAACAACTGGTTTCTTAAGTTATGTTTTATGCCCTTTGCTTTCAATAATAAGGAGAAGCCTTCTTTGTGGTGCTTAAGTAATTTAGATTCTACCCCAACCATCATCTCTAGTTCTGATCAATTTGTTGTGTTATCCTTCAATTTGGACAAATGTTATAAGAACAAGATTTGTAAAGCAGGGTGTTGTTGCTCATTGACTTACTAGCAAGGAACTTTTGTTTATTAACTCACGTTGATTCAAGTTGTTGAAATGCTACCAAAATAACTCTGTAAATGTTGTAAAGCAGGGTGTTGTTGCTTATTAACTTGCTTGCAGGGAACTTTTGTTTGCTAACTTGTTTAACATTTTTGTGTTATTATATGTACTTCAATATTGTGTAATATAATTTTGATAAGCAATCATGTAAACACAAAAAGTTGTATTTAACAGTAAGTTGATTGTTCCTTGAGTGGCTAAGTGTTAGTTTGTATAGTCAAGAAGTCACTAATAATGTGTCTTTGAGGTTGTTCCTTGAGTGACTAAGTGTTAGTCTGTATACTCAAGAAACCATTAAATGTTTGTCTTTGAGGTTATTCCTTGATATACTAGGGGTTTATTCAAGATTCTCAAGAAGACATTAACAATTGGTCTTTGTGGTTTGCAATAGTGATGGTTAGTCTTATTGTGGTTCTGTAACTAGTTTGATTATAATGGATTAAGTCCTTATGGAGAAGGCGAAATTACCTTTGCAGGTGGACTAGATTAACTTCGTTAACAATGAACCATGGATAAAAATAATTGTGTTCATTTATTTTTATTCTTATGTTAACAGTTGGTGTTTGAGTTTCAAGAAATTTTATTTTGTGAAACCCAATTCAAACCCTCATTTCTTGTGTTTCTTGCACCTTCAAATGTTTGTTGGCTTGTGATATGGTTTCTGCTTCCTTGGTATTTCATTGGGGATTTCAATGCGATAGATAGAGCTCACATGCATAGGTGCATAAATAAACCTGCTAAAAGGCCAGTGTTAGACTTCCCTAATTGGATAGATAACAACAAGCTTATTCACATCCTCACAACATGTGCAAAGATTACTTGGCCTAACAACCGAGCTTCCCCTAATGTCATTGAGAGAAGGGTTGACATATGCATTGGAAATCAGCTCTGGTTTGATTCTTGTAATCGAATTTATGTGTTAAATCTCTCCAAGCTTTACACTGATCATTATCCTCTTTTGTTGGATTTTCATATTACCTCTATTAGATTGGCGTCCAAATTCAAATTCTTGAAGACTCAGACCTTACACAATGAGCGCGAAAATTTGATTGAAGCTCGTTGGTCTCAAAATATTATAGGTTGTCATATGTATGTTCTTAGCAAGAAGCTATAGTTGTTGAAAATAGATCTTAGAAGGTGGAACAATTTTTTTGTTGGGAATGTCACTAAAAAGGTTGAGCGTGTATAAGAGGTTATAGGGAAGACTCAAGATCAAGTCCATCAAATTGGCATAACTGATAACCTAAAAAACAAGAGTTAGAAGCTCAGAATAACTCTCTACTGCATTAGACAAAGAGAAATGCTTTTGGAGAGATAAATCCAGAGTCAAATGGAAGTTGGGAGGATACTGGAACACAACTTATTTTCACTATGTCACCAAGATCAACAATAAACTAAGGCTTATCTCTATGCTTAAACATGAGAATAATTTGCTTACTATCCCTAAAGATATTGCGGATTGCACAACAAACGACTTTAAACATATGCTTTCCACTAACTTTTCGCTTTTGCAAGACCTTAAATTGGCGAATAACAAAATTCCATCCATGGTTGATAATAGCATGAATGATTTCCTCATTATAATTCCTCCTCTAGGTGAAATCTCTACTATTTTTTTTGCTCTGAACAAAGATAGTGTGTCATGTTTGAGCAGGTTTGGAGCTATGTTCTATCAGAATTACTAGGATAACATCAAGGACGATGTATCGAATGCGGTTTTGCAATTTTTAATTCTAGATGGGTTCTTCTGGGGTTTAATTGGAAAATCATTGTGATTATCCATAAAACCAAGGAGCTTACTCTTTGGATCAATTTTAACATATCACTATCTCAAATTTCAAGTTTAAAATAATATCAAAGATTTTAGCATATATGCTTGTTGTTCTTATGTTGAATTGGTTTCTCAGGATAGTGATGTTTCATTCAAGGTATACATATTTATAGTTGCATTGGTTTATCTTTAGAAGCTATTAATTTGATTGACTCTAAAGCTCAGTGTAGTAACTTGGCTCTAAAGGTGGATATGTTTAAGGTTTTCGATACACTCAATTGACAGTTCTTTTTCAAGGTCCTATTGAAATTTGGTTTCAACAATAAATTTTGTATGTGGATTAGCAGTATTCTTCATTTGACATAAATGTCTATTAATGTTAATGGGGATTCTGAACGATTACTTTAATTGCTTGTGCGGAGTCCGACAAGGAGATCCGCTCTCTCCTCTTCTATTTTGTCTTATTGAAGATGTGATAAGAAGGAAGATTATTCAAATTGTTTCATGTAAAAATATGGAGTTTATTATTGTGCCAAGAAATATCTTAGTGCCTTCTCACATTATCTATGTTGATGATATATTCATCTTCTGCAAGGGTAAAGTTTCTAATATAAAGTGCACCATATCTACTTTCAAAGATTATGCGGTTGTTTTTTGTCAAATGGAAAATTGCAGCAAATCCTCCATCTTTGAAGGTGCCATATGATCCTCTAGACTCAATATTCTTGCTTAGATTTTTGGTTTCAATAAAGGGACTACTCCTTTCAATTACCTCTGAGTACCCATCTTCAAAGGAAAACCCAATAATGTCTACTTGCAACCAATAGCTGACAAAGTTATAAATAGGTTGGCTTCTTAGAAAGGTTTGTTGTTATCTTTCTCATGTAGAGTGGGGTTGGTTAAGTCCTCCGTTCAAGGAATGCTAACTCATAGCATGTCCATTTATTTATGGTTTATATCTATTATTTGTGATCTTAAGCGTTCAGTGAAGATATTTATTTGGAGTGGGGAGGATACTAAAATAAGGTGGTTACAATGGCTTATAAATACATTTGTATACCTTTAGAGTAAGGTGGTGTTGGACTTAGATCGATTATCACAATAAATTAAGCATCAAGTTTTAAGCTTGTGTGGGATCTTCAAAATTCTTCTGAAAACTGGGCTTCTCTTCTTAGGCAAAGAGTCTTTAGAAATAACAATTTTATCAAGCATCATATATTCTCTTCCAATTGAACAAGTCCTAAGCATAAATTTTTTGTTGTTATGGATAAATATTATTGGTGTCCCGGTGATGGTAACTCAATCAATCGTTGGTTCGATAAATGGTGTGGTTCTCCTTTTTTCTTGACATTGAAGTTCCAAATTTAATTGAAGAACATAAAGTTGGAAACATCACTATCAATAGAAAATGGGACTTTTCTAAGTCTTCCACTCATATCTCTCTCTAGGTACATATTACCAATTATCACATCCCTTTTGATCTTCGGCTGGACAAGAGAGTTTGGAACCATTCCCCCGCAAGTGATTTATCCTTGAAGATTGCTTATGAGTTTAAGCAAAATAGAGGCATCTGAAAGGAGTGGTGGAGTTGGATCTAGTCCAAGTCAATACCACCTTTTAAATTCTGTATGGTGCAACGGTTTCTTCACAACAAGTTATCGATAGACGAACAATAGAAAAGATGAAGTTTCTTTTTACCTTCTCGTTGTGTTCTTTGCATTATGGAAGAGAAAACGACTAATCATCTTTTTCTTTGAGTGTGCCTATGCAACAAAGCTTTGGAGATGGTTGATGACAATTCTCAATATCAATCCCTCAATCCAAGGTTGGCCAGGCATTTGGCGTATATGCCGGAAATCTGGGTCTAAGCATTGTAAGATCATTTTTAAAGTGGCTATCATTCATGTTTTCAACTTCATTTGGATGGTTAGAAACATAGTTAAATTTAAAGAGAGTATTTTCCCATTTCTTCTTCCATTTCTTATATTATGATTGTGTTTCTAATACTAGAAATACTGTCACCTCTTCTTCTCATTTAAGTATTCATGACTTCGCGCTTCTTAAAAGTTTTAAGGTTACTATTCGACCTCCAAAAGCCTCAAATATTATTGAGATTATTTGACAGTCCACTAAGAAATTGGATAAAATTGAACTATGATGGAGCTTATGTTTCTCCTCCGAGAATTTCGGCTTGTGGTGGCTTTGATAGAGACAATGACAATAGTTTTTTTCGGAGTGTTTGCTTCTTATTTAAGCGTGGCGATTTCTCTCAGTACCGAACTCTCGAGTGATATGTCAACAATTAAAATTGCTTATGAGAAGAATTGACACAATATTTGGTTGAAAATAGATTCGACAACGGTGTTCAAAGCTTTCAATCATCCCTTTAAATTGCTTTGGCAAATTAGAAATAGATGGATTAATTATATAAATTTAATATCTAATTGAAATTTTATAGTCTCTCACATTTTTAGATAAGAGAATAGTTGTGTAGATGCTCTTGCAAATCTAAGACAAATTACTAATGACTCTACTCACCCTACTTCAATCTCTTTGTTTTTAAAGGTAGATTTTGTAAAGAATAAATTTGGTTTGCATTTCTTTAAATTTGTTACTTCTCGAAAAGATTTCGATATAATATCCTCTTTTTTATACGGTAACTTTTTCTTTTATTTACCTCTATTTAAAAAAACATATTCATTATGATAAAATAATTAAAAAAATTATTTAATTATAATTTAAATGTGACAATATATATTTTGATATTCTATTTAACTTCAATTTAACAAAGCAAAAAATTTTAGGTCATGTTCTATACACTACTTTATTAATATAAATGTGCACACCTTTATTAAAGTTTAAATATTTTTTCTATCTCAACCGAACACTATTCCCATCTTAAATTTGCTTACATGGAAGAAAAACAATTCACGTACTTTGATTTGTTGCCGGTATCAATGAGTTGACTCGGAATGAAGAGTGAGTCAGCTCAAAAGCCATAAACAACTTTGCACTTAGTGGAAGTGCTCACGATATTCAAATTAAGTGGTAAATTAGAAAATTATTGGCGGGATCCGTTCGTTACTTGATTGCTCCCTCTCTCTCTTTTCTTTTCTTCCCGCGAGTCCAATATATAATAACGTAATTTGCAACCGTCATCCTCATTTGAATAATTTCTTTATTCTTACTAACCGTTATTGGTCAATTGGCCAATGCAATATCATGGTCTTATTAGGGGGAAATTCCCATTTAATAATTAAATATACATCCATATTCATATGTATATACTATATTTTAAAAATGTGTGGAAGGCATATTTGAAAATGATGTAAGTAGTTATTTATATATATTTTTATATTTTAGTAGATATATTATATAGGTTGAGTCGTATATCAAGTTAATTGATTTTCAAAATATTTGTGAATGGGGAAGTGGAATGATTTTTCATAAGGGGTGTGGTGTTTATTCCAATATAAAATGAGAAGTTGATCATGTATGGGTGAAGGTTATCGTAGAAACTCAAAATCATTGTTAGATCGATGACGATGTGTACATGTAAGGTTAATATTTGAATGTTTTCGTTAGTAAAGTTATAGGGATGTAATTTGATAGAGTGGATGAATTTTACCTGATTATTGTGTATGACCATGTTTATATACAAACGATGGTTAACATCCCCTGGTGAACCCAGCGTTGAGTATGAGAGATTGTTGGATTGATTCCAATAGATGTGATCAGCATAACGACTAGTACTCGTGTATGGCCTCTTGGTGAGGGTTCACTTGTCAATCATCTTTAGGTATGCATAATTATGGATAAGGCCTTCGAATTAGGTCGGTCTTGTTGGGCCATTTAGTTAACTTGAAACAATTTTCCCTCTAGTCCTTTCTTTTTTTGCTTATCACCATCGGTATAGTCCGGTTTGGGGGTCAGTTTTGGCATCAAGTGGTTCCAGCCCCCTCCCGATCGCTGTTGCAGGAGATCGAACCGTGGTTCTCCCTCTAGTCATTTCTATCGGGTATAAGCTAGGATTGTTGTATAAGCGTTGAGACTGGCCTTCAAAATGCTTTCTTTGATGATTGTGAGTAAGTGTAATCAGGATTACACGATTAAATACTTATCATATAACTAAAACATTTTGTTGTAAAAATTCTCCATGCGACCTTCAATTTATATGTTAGAGGATGGTGTCACTACTATAACACTTGAGTGCACTTGACTATTGTAATGGAACCTAGATTAATTTGGGGCGTTGAGCATATTTTCTAGTGTTTCGTTGACTCCTAATTGTAGATTTATGCTCCCTTGTGTGAAACTATGTGCTTGCAGGTATAATCAAGAAGTGATGAAAGCTCGTATATAAACAAATTTGTCTATCCTTGGTGATGTCATGGTTTTGGTGGTGATAACACTTGCTAATAACAACACATAAAGTCAAGCAATTACTGAAGATAACTCAAGCAGTCAAAGATGCACAAGAAGGTTGATGAAGATATCCCTCTTAATCAAGCTAAAGAATTAGGGTTTATGATCACCAATGATATCTCTACAACTCTCCCTAATGATGGGGACTTACCTAAAGATATCTCAAGCCTCATCCACAAGAAGATTTAAGTAAGGTGCTTATATGATTGGTATATCCAGAAAAGGACTTGAAGCTTTAGAGTGCGAAAAAAAGGAAGTGTGAAATCTCGTTGATCGTGTTTGTCTAAGTGATTAGTGTATTATAAAGACACAAGGACGTTTTCGTAAGTAGTATGGTTACAACATGCATGCGTGTGCACACACACACATACACTTAAAAGTACTTTTTAAAGCTTACGTTTTTCAAATAAAATCACCAAAAATGTTTTTGGAACCTAGCTAGATGAATTAAGAACTATTAAGTTGATTAGTACAAGTTTTAACTTGTCTAACCAATTATAACAAATACAAAATTGATTAGATGAGGGAGAAACAAGTCTGTAATCGATTATGATAGTGTCTTAATGAATGGTAGAAACCCTCTATAAAAACCTTCCAATTTGGGCAATAATAATCAACTTTTGCAAGTACATAATCGATTAGATAATAGATTAGGTCATTTATTTTTTCCATGTATTGTTTCCTAAAATGAACCATATCTTTCCCTATAAATAGAAGTTCTCCCTTCCATTTTAAAATATCCAGAAAAAAGTGAGATACCTCACTTGTCCTCTCTTCCCTCTCTATATCTCTCACGTGCTCTCTCTCTCTCTCTCTCTCTCTCTCTCTCTCTCAATTTCTATCTATAATGTTTTTTATCCTCTCACATATTTTTAGCAATAGCACTTTGATGGTGTTCTCCACTTTCATGAGGAAATTGTTATAGGTAAGAGATATATTATAATTTTACCAAGAGTTCTTTTTCCTCTAGAGTAAATCATTCTTCCTTAGGAAGTGGATATTTTATTTTGGATCTAAACTAGTATAAAATCTCTTTTAGAAATTATTTGAAGTCTTTGCTTGGTTTGTGAGCTCATTCATTTAAGAATAGCCCTCCTTTTGGGTTCGTGAAGAATAGCCAGAAAAAATCTTCACAACAGTTCTTGAGTTCAAACCGGTTAAAAGAGTTATTGGTTCAACATTATAATGATATATGATCTCACACATTTTTTGAGTTTAGCATGTGTAAAATCTCAATAGGTTCAAGATCAACCTGGTAAAAATTAGTTTGTGGTTAGCCCGTGTAAAACCTCAGTTTGGTTTGGATAATAAATAACTCAATTCTCAATTTGGCTTAGAGATAAATCACTCAAAATGGATGGTGGAGTTGAATACACCTCGAATGAGTTCGATAAGTCTTGTGATGAAGGAGGGATATTGTGTGAAGTTGTACCACCCTATACACCACAATAGAATAGTGTTACCAATAGGAAAATTGTTCGATAATGAACATGGTTCGAAACATGTTAAAGGGAAAATACTTGCCGATAGAGCTATGGGGTGAAGACGTTTCTACAATCGCCTATTTGTTGAATAGGTGCCATACAAAGAAGCTTGATAAGGTGACTCCATATGAGGTATGATCTGGATTTAAACCAAGCTTATGTTATTTGAGAGTTTTCGATTTTGTAGCATTTTGACACATTCCGGATCAACTTCAAAATAAGTTGGATGACAAAGGAGATATCATGTTGTTTGTTGGTTATCAACTTACTAGATGTTATAAGTTGTTTGATGTTTCAAACAAGAGGATTGTGATCAGTTGAGATGTGGTGGTTGATGAACTGAGGCGCTTCGACAACAAAAAAGTTGTTTAAACAGGGGTTGTAATAGGTTACCAAAATGGTGTAACCGATTACAGGCACAATTTTCTGATTCATGATGAAGTTGAAGCTGGTGTGACAAAGGGTGTAATCGGTTACGAGAATCTTGTAACCGGTTACGACAACGAAAAATATAGAAAATCATGTTGCTGAAGGTTCTATATAACAACTTGTTGATGTAACACCCCAATTTTAGTAATATATATATATATATATATATATATATATATATATATATATATATAAATTAATTGTGTGATTTCGTGCGTAAGTGTTTTTATTTGAGTTATTCTATATATGCTATGTGATTGGTTATTCGGGTTAAGCATGGAAAATCGTAGAGTTATAATTAGTAATAATGCGAGTTAGTGAAAGAATGTTTTAATTAGCGAGAAATGTAGGAAATAAAAGAATATTAGTATTTGGGCCTATTGGGTGAGAATGGAAGAGTAAATGTGGGAGTGTGTTAGTGACCCCATTAGTGGTTACTATAGTTAGTTTTGTAAGGGTTTAATAAAAAGAAAATGAAATAGCGTTAGTAAGAGAAATAGCAAAAGAGAAGAGAAAGAGTTTCACGAGAAAAAAATAGAAGAGCGAGAAAGAGGAGAAAGGGGCAAGAACACAAAAGTCATTGGAATCAACCGAGAACAAGGTAAGGGAGAGTTTTTGCTTGGTTATTGAGATTGCATGTTAATGTATGATGGGTAGTAACATGTATTAGAATCAATTTCACTAATTTCTATGTTTTGAATCACTTAGGTTTTGATTGGGAATTCATGTGTTTGGTGTATGATTGTGGTGTAATGCTTGTGATTATGTTGTTGTGTTACATGAGTGATATACTATGAAAATTTCAGTTTATTTGGGTGAAGAAAATCGCATTGGAACAATGTTATCTATGCAGGAACAGGGTAATCTATCTCAATGGCATTCACCGTTATCCTTATGGTGTTTACCATTATGTCTCAGCCTTATGGCGTTCTCCATTAGCCTTATGACATTTGCCATTATGTCTTAGAGACAAATATAACTTTAAAAATTCATATCTTTTAAACTATAACTCCATTTTGAGTACCGTTCGAAGCGCTAGAAAGCTAGCGCGAGAACCTTTTCAATAAAAATAGTTTTTTTTGGTATTAAGTGATATAATCACTGTGTGGTTGTGTAAAATGACATGTATATGTGTTATGCGTATTGGTGATTGATGTTGGATTGTAACGATGTTTTGTACATTGCTTGCTATGTGTTGTTATGACTTTTTGTTAAAGCATATTCTAGTTTTGAATCTAACAAACTATTCTAATAAAGAAACCCCAACAATACAGTTAAAATGTTAAGCAAATCAAAAGAAATAAATAACAAGTCCTTCTCAAATAAAAGCTTCATTCAAGGATATGGTGTTCTCAAAGATAAGAACAATCCGAGGTTAACCTGTATCCAAGGACAAGAAGATATACAAGAAGTTTCAAGTACTAAATTAGTACTCCTCGGCTTTGGACTAAACGTATCCATAAGAGGATATCTAAATCAGATTTGCAATTCATATCCTCTGGATCATTTCGTGATTTTAAAGAATTACAAAGGGCTGAATCATCTTTCATCTCAACAAATTTATTTGCTCTTCTATAAAAGACCACTCTATCTTCTTTGGAAGATACAACATTGCAATGAATCAATTAGAAACATCATCAAGTAAATAATATCATATACCTTCAATTTTCTTATCCTCACTTTCACATAGTGATCACATATAAAACTTGTTGTAAGCTTACTATAAGCTATTTTTCGTTTTCATATCTGATCAACTGTCGCGCGCAAATAAAAAATGAGTGTTTTGAAAACTGTAGATAGCGACAATGAATCGAGTCGTATAACAAGGATTCTTTTATGAATTAACCAACTAAAATTAATTTGGGGGATATGAGTTTCGATTGAAAATAACAAAAGCAAAATCACGAGTTTGATAATTATAATTAACAGATTAATCTGCTGCGTTCGGTTTCCCACTTAGCATTGACCAAAATAATTTACAATCCCTAAACAGACTCTTTTCCCTTTTTGATTGTTATAACAATTATACAAGATCAATTGGTATTACACGATGGATATTCCTAATCTCCGAATTAAGCAAACGAACAAGATATAACAATTGTGAATTAAGCAAACATGATAAACTGACACGAATTAAGCAAATGAAATTAAAGTATAAGAATACACAATCATTAAAATAAATCAATTCACCCTAAGATAACTCGAATTAAGAAAATAATATATCAAAGAGAGTAATTGAAAGGGAATAGATTAATTGGGAAATATAAGAACCTGAAAGTGTCGGCGGAAACCGATTACAACAGATTAACCGTGAGAGGATTAGTTCTCCATTACAATTGTTCAAAGCAAAAGTGTTTCTCTCGTGAATAGAATATGATTACCTATGTAGCGGCTACAAGCCTTATAAAACAAAATAAGGGTTTCCACTTACAAAATGAACCGGGTCAAAAACATAACCCATACCCACTAAAAAGACCCAAAAATAAATTATTCTGAAGGAAGAAACTTCAACGAATTTTTCGGTACTGATGCACTTTGAATCAACTCTTGGATTCAAAATGAAAGTTGTAGCTCCGTCTCTTAGATTTACAAAAAGTATTAGAACGCCTAAATCTGATTCTCGAAGCTCTAGTTATAATTTTTTTAGTGAAAATTGCTAATGCTGAAAATAAAATACGAAAATTAATTAAGTGCAAAAATAAACTAAATTATAAAACATCATAAAATAGAAAAATAAATAAACTAAATCATGGAAATGCCTAAGTACAAACATAGAGGAATGTGCATCAAAATGCACTAATCAAATTCCCCCACACTTAAACTTTTTCACTTTAAACAAAATAAAATCAAAACTCATGAAGCACCACATCATTCAGATACTCATTCCAGACTACAAACTCTTCGGTTAAGAGAACATCTACATGTACTAATCCTGCACACTAAGGATATCATAAGAACACTAATCTGCAATTGTGCAGTAATAAGCCTCTCTCCTATACAAACCAATCAGAATCATGTTATTATGCCTAAGTCTAACTTACTCATCCTCAGTTTTGCTCTCTTTCATTTTGGTGCAATCACATTAAGCCCGTTATCTCCACATTCTCATAGTAAGGCGATCACTTAGTGACTCTAATCTTTTTTGCATGGGTTCTGGTAACTAAGTCTCATAACCCATTGCTTACCCAATTGTAGTTGTGGGAGATCGGACCGTAATTCGTTTTACCAAGTGCAGCACCATAAACCTCTGAACCAACCAACAACGGGTGTTATTATTATATTTTTTTAGGTTCCACAACCATTGGGTTAAGTGATCAGATGAGGGTTACCCAACTTAGAAGGTGCATTCCCTATTTTTTCAAATAAAACCTGGATCACTCACTTATTTTCACCAGCTTCCTTACGTAGAGCGTGTGGGAGATGGTGCCGACTGCAAAGATAAACTACTCAAGAGCTATTAGAGAATTAGAATTTAAGGTTATGTCATAACAAGTATTCAAAATGATTTCCATACTCGTGAGACCTACGGAGTTAAGACGATACCAATTTTGTGATTTTTTTTTCAAGTCTCCACAAATTAATCCAATAGCCTAAAATTTTTAAAAAAAGAATAGTGTTTCAAAAACAAAACAAAACAACTTTTTTTAATAAAACAAACAAATAAACAAATAAATTAAATGATTCCCCCACACACACACACCTAAAACATGCATTATCCTCAATGAAAGAAACAAACATAAAATAAGAGAAGAGAGAGAGAGAAAAGAACACACCCGAGTAGTCAAGGGGGATAGATGACCACATAAGTAGCATTTCTCAATGAGAGTTACTTTATAATTTCCTCTCCCAATGTGGAGGTCTCAGGGAATAGTTTGAGGAGGTGACTATTGACTTTGAATTTTGATTGATTTTTTAATCAAGTTGGCAATAACGAGTCTCTACACCGATCTTGAACTTTCAGAAGGATTTTTTTTCTTTTTGGAAAGAAGGATTTGGCTTAGAATTAACCCTTATTTATTCTTGGGTTTATCTTAATTTGAAAGGATTCACTTAGTACGTCTCCGTAATTAAGGCTCAATTCAATTAAGTCTGCAGCGTCTACCAATTTCGCCATACCCCCTACCTTGCTAATGACTTTCTTTTATTATTTTTATTATTATTATAATATATATATATATATATATATATAATAATAATAATAATAATAATAATATATAAGTCTGATGTACTCCTGGATCATAAACATTATATTATAACGATTTTTATTGCTGTTATAGACCCTTCTTTGGTAGAAGTAATTATTTCTTGTAAAGTACCCATTTCAGTGCCTTCACATTTTATTCCAGGATCAAATAATGTTCTTCTAAAAGTAAAAGTATCAAATGCACACGTGAAAGTGATTTCATTCCCCACAACATAAAAATCAATGGTTGAATGGGTTGACTCAATGCTTTTGTCTCATTTGAAAGTACCCTATGCATACACATAGATGAACTAAGATCAAGAATATCAGTCAAGGTCCATCCAATTCTCTTTTTATGTTTCTTCAAAACCTGCAGAAACTTATTTTCTTGATCAAAATCAAGGTTAGAAGAAATTGTAACCGGACATTTTTCATTCCTCTCTAAATAAGCATAGTTCATATTTTCAAGAAGTGGTTTCATCTCTAGAAAAGATGGTTGTTCAATGGACCGTATGCTTGAGGAAACCGGGATTTCAATAGCTTCATCTATATGAACAACTTCATTTGCAACCTCATGTGTAGTAAGTTTATCAACTTGCAAGACAACCTCAATTCCAGCACAAACAGAGCAAATTTTAGTGTCAGTACAAACATCACAAGAGTAAACATCATCAAAATCAGACAATGATGGAAAATCAGTTGCAAACAAATCAATACAAGTATCATCAAAAGTCTCAGAAAACAACTCTATTGGAAAAATAGAATATTCTTCTAAAGGTTGTTGGTTTGATCCTTGATTTTGCTGCATGACATTCATCAAAGTGGCAAGTTGTCCAATCTGTGTTTGCAAAGTCTGCAAAATATAATCTATTTGTTGTTGATACTGAAGATTATTTGCAGCCATTTGTTTGACAATGTCCTCTAGTGAAGGTTCAGAAGGTGAAGAGCACACAACTTGGAATTCCTTTAAAGGTGCATCAGCTGCAGGATAGTCAATATATAAATCATTATAGTTCATATCAGGGGCAACCAACTGCCTCAAAGTTCTTTATTCAACCATGTTATCAACAAACACATAAATATCAATTATGTCCCAAATAGGCAAAAACAAATAGAAAGAAGGAAAACTTTTAAAATAAATTCAGAAAAATACAAAACACCAAATTTAGTCTAATTAATAGAAATAAGAATTTTGAGAATTTTTTTTTTGGATTTTTTCAACACTATGAAAATAGTAAAAAATTAATTAAAAGTAGAAAAAAGAGAAATTTGCGATTTTTAGAGTCAATTATCTTAAGAATAATATTCTAAAGGAGTACTGTTCGCCATTTTATTCCTGATTTACACAAAAAAAATCGGATAAATTCGAAACAGTAGCTTCCAAACTTACCTGACAAGTTGAAATATTTACCATTATACTTTAACTCGTATCGTAACCCTGAAAATTAACAAACACAACAAAAAATAACAAGAAAACCAATAACAAGAAAACTATACCTATGACTCTAATATCAGTTAATAACAACAAGAATCCCCGGCAACGTGCCAATTTGATCCGCTGTCGTGTGCGTATAAAAAATGAGTGTTTTGAAAACTGTAGATAGCGACAATGGATCAAGTCTTTTCATAAGGATTATTGTATGAATTAACCAACTAAAATCAATTTGGGGGATTTGAGTTTTGATTAAAAATAACAAAAGCAAAATCACAAGTTTAATAATAACTATAACTAACAAATTAATCTGCTACGTTCGGTTTCCCACTTATCATTGACCCAAATAATTTACAATCCCTATGCGGACCCTCTATTTACTAATTTATTGTTTCTATTATAATTTACATATAACTGTTATACCCCAAAATTTTCCCTCCCACTTCTCAAGACATTTCACATGTCCATACTCAAGGATTTCACAAGGATTGACCAGACAAACCCTCTCCTAAGCAATTAACTCAAGCTAGGGTTTTGCCATTCTCAAGTCAAGGTAGGATTCCAATGCTTCAAGTGGTCATCATACATCATCATATGCTTCAAAGAATCACCATGTCAAATTTCAAGCCTTACAAGTCAAGTTTGCTCAATCAATTACTCAGATGGTTGAAAATCAACTGTATTGGACAAAAAGTCAACTGTGGTCAACATACAGTCAAACTTCACAATTTTAGGTCAACATCAATATTTTGAAGTAATATTCATTATTTGATCAAGGGTTGACCATGATTCATCAAGAAAAGTCAAGAATCGATCAAAAGTCGAAGTTGCTAAATTAGGCTTTCTTAGACAAAAGTCAACAGAACTTTGACCAAGCATAACTTTCACATACTTTATCAGAAACTTTTCCACCACAGCTCATTTTTAAGAGAATTCAATTCTCTACAACTTCATGTCTCTCAAGCTTGGGCAAAAAATGCTTCATTTGGAAGTTATGGGTCAAAACGTTACAGGTCATTTTAAAAGTCAACAAAAAGTCATCTTTTTGAAATGAAGTGTTCATGAGCATGGAAACTTCAATGAAGATGAAACCAAAAGGGTTGTTTAAAAGACATCTTTAGCTTTCTAAAAAGTCCAAGAACACCCAAAAATGTTAAAAATTGAGCAAGATACACCTTGTCCAAGTTGAGCATTTTTGAGGAGGCGCACAAAGAGAAATACTTGAGAAAATAAAAAGTTTTCCAAATGGGCCTAACTTTTCTTGATTCAAACATGTTCCTTAGCTGAATTGGAACCTCCAAGCCCAAGGCCACACATTTGTCTTTTATTTTTTTATTTATTTTGGATTTTTAATCATTTAAAACCAATTTAATTAAAATAAAAGATAGAAAATCAAAAATTAATTGCAAGATGGATTTTCTCTCATCCTTGAGGTCCAAGCAAGCCATTTAATCTGATTATTTCAAAATAATCATGATTGGTAATTTGATTTGATTGAAATTGGCTCAAAAAAGAAATATTTGGTTTGATTCCAAATCAAATAATTTCTCATTGATTGGCTTGATATTTTCCTACAATTCTCGACCTATTTCCTTACAATATAAATAGACAATGATACTACATGCCAAAAAAAAAACGAAATTCTGACCTAAAAGAACCCTAGCAAGCTTCAAAAAAACCATGCCTTGCAAGCTACTAGCAGCTGTGGTTTTGCTCCAAATTCAATCCATTCCAAGCCTTGCAATCGATTGCTGGAAGTCCCCTGAGTCGATCCAGATATTCACAAGCAAGCAAAACACTCAGAATCACCAGAACACGATCACAGTTTATTGGTTTCTAACTCAAAATCGTTTTCTAATTTTTATGCATAATCATTGGAATTTAACCATGTTTTTGTGTTTGTGACGAAGTTTCGATCGTGTCTGCATAGTTTAATTGAAGCTTAGATACCAAACGAAGGATTCACCATGGCTAGGTTTTAAAACCTTGAATTAGGGTTTTTCTTATTTAGGATAAATTGGAAGGAACCAAGGGCACCATTGTGTTCAGAACCTTGTTTCCAGTTGATCCATGGTCTCATATTCCATTTATATTGCATATTTCGTAGTGTTTTGATTTGCAAGGATTTAGCCACGGAAAGCAGAAACCGTGGCTATAGGTTCAAATATTTGAATGGAGAAGATGACTCTTGCGCGCATTTTCTGGTTCAATAGTTACCAAAAATCCATTCCCTTTGTATTCTTTTTGTTTCATGTTGTTAACAGATAATCCACTCAACTCAGATGGCAAGGCAGCGCGCGTTTCTTCCATAAGGCACGGGTTCGAACCCTGCCTTTTCCCATAAATTCCAATATTTTTTGATATTTCAGCTTTCCAGAAGACACAACGTCCAGAAGCTCCAGCTTCTGGACCCCATCACCACACGCCACACCCCAGAAGCTCTAGCTTCTGGGCTCATCTTCAGCAAAAAGCCCCAGAAGTGCTTACTTCTGGGTGTCTCCAGGCCAGAAAAGCCCAAGAAAGCCTAATTTCTGGGTACCTCCAGCGCAAGAATCCCCAGAAGTGCTTACTTCTGGGTATGGTCAGCAAGAGGCTTTCCAGAAGCTCCAGCTTCTGGGATAGCTTCATCTAGAAGCACTCTAACCCTTTTTCCTTATTTTTTCCATAGTTTTCATTTAATTTAATTTCTTTTCAAATACTTTTCTAACCCATTAAAAGATCACAAAAAATATTTTCTTTTTGCATTTAGGTTAGAAAAAATGTTTATTTAATTTTTAGCATAAAAAAATTATATTTTACATGCATATTTTAATAAATGGTTAATTAATCGAAAAATTGACTTTTAATTGTTTTTCCTTACTAAAATCAATCCAGAAAATTCCCAAAAATTATTTTCTCATCTAAGTAGGTTTACTAACCCTAAAATCTTTTTCCTAACTCAAAAATATTTTTTCACTAACATATTTTCTATTATTTGCAATTTGATTATTTTTTTTATTATTATGTATCTGCTTCCAGGTTGTAATAGTTTTAGTTTAATTTTCTTGCATCTTTTTTTCAATATTATGTAACTGCTCATGGGATTGAATAGCTTAATTAGGATTTACTTTCCGCACTCCTATATTATGTAACTGCCCCAAAGCCATGTAATAGCGTAGGATTTACTTTCCGCACTTTACTTTCCGCAATTTACTTTCCGCACTCATATAAACTGCTAGTAATTAGGCGTGTATGGCAAGATAAAAACGAACGTAGATCACTTCTAATTTCAAGATAAATTATCTGAATTCAACACACTCTCTTCACACATGAACCCCCCCTAGAGTACTCTCTCTCGTTACCTTTCGAATAAATGGTCAAGTCCCTCGAACGTAGAGGTATCCTAGCACTATTGCCTACAAACATATCATCATAGTCCCTTCGATACAAAGATCATAGTCCCTCGATGTTGCCTGCGAATACATGATCTCATCCCTCGATTGTTGCCTACGAAAAGTGATGATCGTCCCTTCGAATGTGCTAGGATACTCCTACAAGTTGCCTTCAATGACCATCCGATGTCCCTTTCGAACGTCCCTTTACATCCAACGAATAGGGTTACCTACCAACTAATGGTATGGATAGCGCTATTCTAAAGGAAAGTAAAAAACACAGAAATGACCGTTCTGAGTAGGTAATAGACTCTTAATTGCTTGCTCTATCAAAATACTTTTTACACCTCACACTTTTATAAAGTTAAAACACTTTTCCTAAACGAAACATTTCCGAACACTTCATATACATTCCAGCGTGAATCATTACGAAGTCAAAGTGAAATGCCTTTTCAAAATCTTTTTTTAAACACACACATAGAAAGCAAATTTCAAGATGAGCTAAAGCAACTAAGAGCCCGTAGATAACTACGGATGAAAAGGGTGCTAATACCTTCCCTTTTCATAACCTTCTCCCTTACTCAGAATCTAACGAAGGTCTTTTCCTGTTCTTTTCACCTTCCCTTAATTGGATAAAAGAAAAGTCAGTGGCGACTCTTGCTATCCGCAACATTTGCAATCAAAAGCAAAATAATCAAAAGTCAGTTCTCCCACCGTATTACAATCACCATCTTCTTTTAAACTTAGTCTGATAACTATAAACTCTATTTAATATTCTTATCCTCAAATAAACTATCTTAAAAGTACTATAAACGAGAATTTTAAAAAGGGCACAATTCAACCCCCTTGTTGTGACACTTCTTTTTCCATCAATTGGTATAAGGGCTTAGGGCTCTAAATCTAAAAGAAACACTTAACAATGTTAGAGTAAGATGATCTTAACAAGAATGAATGAAACAAACTTTATAGAGGAAGGAGAATCCTCACACAGACCTCCATATTTTAATAGTTTAGACAACTACTACTGGAAGGGAAAGATAAGACTATTTCTACTCTCTCAAGACAACAATATGTGGTCTGTTGCAAAAAATGGAAACTATACTCATATGAATACTGTAACTGAAACTGCACCATTAATTCCAAACATTCACTCAACCTAGACAAAAGAGGAAAATGATAAGGTGCTCCTAAAATCTAAAGTTTAATTTATCTTATCATGTTCTCTTAGCAGGGAAGAATATGACAGAATTGAAGAATCTAGTCACGTTTTAAGCTCCAGGGTCTCAACCATCAACTTGGACATGTGAATATCTCGGCCTCTGAGCATAGCATGCACTGCATATCCCTCGTCTCTGGATGTCTGCAACTGAAATTTCAGCCCTTCAACCTCTTTAGAAAGGATAACCATCTAATTTTGTCGACCTTGGACTTCAGCTTCAAGTTATTTCTTTGGTCTGAGCGACTCTCTGGCATCGAATTCTTCCTTGCTAAGTTGCTTCTTCAAGCTCGATGGTCAATTTATCGGAAGAGGAAGAATTGCCACCTTTAGCCCTCTTGGTTTTCTCAAGTAAGCCATAAGCACTTAGAACTTGGTCCTTTTGTTCGATCTCGACGGATAACCTCTTCTTATCTTGTAGAGCAAATTCTATATCTATGGCTTGAGCTTTCACTTGTACCTTCAAAGCTGAATTCTCCTATTGGAGTTGCTTGTAGAGCTCGGGGTGCACAAAACCTGGTATAGAATTAACAGATGAAGAAGAGGAAGAAGAGACATCTAGTACAAGACCTTCAACTATGGAGTCAGGTTGAGGATATAACGGTGCTTCCCTCTAAAAGGGTAACAAAACCTTGGAGAATCGGTCCTTCAACCAGTTCGCATAAGAATCAAGTGCGTAGTTTCCCTTTTAATCAAAGAAAACCGTGCCCCTTCTATGAAGTAGGCGCCATGCCGCAACAACCCGTTTCAGCATAATCGGATCGTCGCCATTTGCAAAGAAAACACTTTCTATTACCTGACGCATAGTGGGCGCTTCTGTCAAAGCATATCCCAGTTGACGGAGAGCCAATGTAGGATTATAACTGATTCATCCCTTAGTTCCCATCAAAGGCATGTTTGTAAAATCCCCGTAACTGACAATTATTTCTGCTCCGCTTGACATCGTGTGCCACACTATATCATATGATGTGGGTGCAATGATCCAATTGGACCATTTCATGAACTTGGCATGGTCAACAAATGCACCATTCTTTGGCAAGTGCGTATTGAACCAACAATAAAGCAAAGGTATACTACAAGTGACACACCCTTTCTTGCCATGGCGAGAGTGAATAACATAATATGTGTAAGCCAGATCACCAAACTTCTTGCCATGGTAGCAAGATCCACAAACTTCTCAATAACAGGGAAGATCACCGTACCATATATCATGGTGGCTAAAATAGTGTTGAAGTTTCCCCAATAAACATCCCTAGAAAATTCATCAACTTTGGATAAGAGAAAATCCAAAGGGAACCCGCATGTGCGGTCTTCCAAAATCCAATTAGCCCTCACTTCACTAACACGCAAGTCAAGCGCCTTAGCAATGGCTTTGAAATCAGGAGTATCCGACACTTTGACAAAAGGCATACCACTTGTGATATTAATACCTAAAAGGAAAGAGTACTCTTCGAGAGTAGGTACTAACTGATAATCTTGAAAAGTGAAACACCCGAGCTCACTATCATAGAACTGAAGCAGAGATTGCATGGCGAAGAACTCATAATCTTCAATCAACAACGGCAATATGTTCCCATAATTCTCTCTGAAATTTCTTTCAATCGGACCTTCAACAAGAGCGCCTCAGGCTCTCACTTTGGAGATGTCAAATGAGCAGAAAGAATACACGGAAGTCTTCTTGAGAACCTTGGTGTTGGTCTGGTTATTGGTATCCATCCCGATGCTGACAATAATCATAGAAAGTCCTGGAAATGATATGCATGCAGGGTTAGATAAGTAACATATTTTTCTGACATTTCTTTTGGAAAGTAAACATGCTACGATTCAAGGTGCAAAGTGCATTGATCATGGATTTACTACTTCCATGACATTTCCTGAACTGTTGTGTTGTTTTTGATCTGGTTGAAGAAAACAGAGATCACGGATAGAGTAACGGCTAGAAAATACTATTGAATAGAACCATAGTCACCAACAGAAAATACCAAGTCACCATCAGTCACCAACGGTACCGGTAATAATCATGATGATCCCTCCCCACTCACGGGTAAGACTAAGGTCTGGGTAAAATCAAGGTAAATCCAAGATTAGGTCTGCCTAGGGATACTATCATCGTACAACTACATGATGACGATAGCACCCTGCTTGAAACCTCCCCTGAGCATCGACGACATGACGAACTACAAGATCAACATATGTATCTGTCATGTTCCACTCTAGTCCTACGTGTCCTATATGTCTCTCTAGCTGGGGTATGGGGCCTTTTACCTCTTGTAACACCCACCTAATCTAGAAATAGATCATAACACAACAAACAACCAATGTTTTAAAGCAGTAAAATGTCACATAGGATGCAATGCAAACATACAAAGGATAGTGCGATAAAGCGAGTAAATAGATAAACACCCATTAGAAAATAAAATCTAGGATCGACTCCTAATTGGACCAACAAGAGGTCAAGATGATCCCCAGTGAAGTCGCCAGCTGAAACTACCCGACTAAACATCGACTGATAGGATATATCAATGAAGTCACCATCGAACGTTTTTTATCTCGCGAAGGAGAAACGAAAACATCGAGTAAACCTGAAAGGGGAGAAATCATGGTCTTACGATCGAGAGATCGGGTTAAGGGAGTCTATTACGCAAGGGGAAGGGATTAACACCCCACAAGCCCGTAGTACTCTACGTGTCCACTTCTATTTTCTAGATAAGGGGTGTATTATATCTATCTATTACTTAATCGCTATAATGCATGAGAAAGAGAGGAAAATAAAGAAAACACGGGGAAAAGAAGGAAGTTTTTACAAATTTTTGCTCGATCGAGCCTGTTGACAAGATGCCTACGTATTCCCTCGTGCAATGGGAAAGTCAGAGCGCCGTAGTTCGGCTCACTTGGTTTGGTGGATTTTGTGTTTTTTACTTACAAAAAAGGTTTTAAATACCAAAAGAAAGTGCCCGTAGGAGAAAAAGAGTTTGCATTGGTTGGTTTCTTTTGCCTTTAAGAAAGGAGTTTTAAACCAATATTAGGTGTTTTAGTTTTCAAAAGAAAAAGAAAGCAAGTTTTAGTTTTAATTACATGCAAGTATGCAAAAGAAACAAGCAAAACAAAAGGGAAACTAATTAGTAATAGCCCTAATGTTGTCATGCAAAGATTGGACCTAAGGTTGAGGATGAAGGGGAATTTCTACCTATGTTGACATGCTAAGGATGTAAATCCTAATGTCTAGGCTCGAGAGCTATCCTAACCGAGAGGTCCTAAGGGAAAGTTATCCTAATATCCATCTTGGTTGTAGAACCAAGGGATGCAAAGGGATGAAGCAATCAAGTAGTTTTCCAGAAGCACACAAGCAATACAATGCACAAAGAAATGTCACACAAGCGCAGGAGAAGGAGGAAGTCCTATAGCCTACAATAGCATCGAGGGCCGGAAGCAACCAGGAGCCGACACATTTCAATTCCCGTGAATGGTATCACCACATGACATGAATTTTCATGTGTAAAGAGCAATAAGTGCGAGTATCAACACAAGTAATTGGAGAACCTACAAGAAAAGTGTCAATCCAAATATCACACAAGTAATGCACATTTGTATGCATACAAGCATTAGAATATGTGTTCGTACGCATTCAAGATAGGATAACCTGCAAGAAAGGTGTCAATCCGCAAAATATCAGACAATAGAATATACACATACGTGTACAAGCGGTAGAATGCACGTTTGTACGCATTCAAACAATCGGATAACCTGCAAGAAGGTGGCAATCCGAGTAAACATAAATAGTATGCACGTTTGTACGTATACAAGCAATAGAATGCGTGTTCGTAGGTATTCAAGATTGGATAACCTACAAGAAAGGTATGAATCCAAAAAACCAGACAATAGAATGCACATGTATATGTGTCAGCGGTAGAATGCGTGTTCGTACGCATTCAAACAATCGGATAATCTACAAGAAGGTGTCAATCCGAGTAAACACAAATAGGATGCATGTTCGTACGCGTACAAGCAATGGAATGCACATTCGTACGCATTCAAGATTGGATAACCTACAAGAAAGGTGTGAATCCAAACAACCAGACAATAGAATGCACATGTATCAGTGCAAGCGCAAAATAAGGACGCTATATGCCCAAATCTCAAGTGTAAAGGCTCCAAGTACCTTGCACATGAAATGAAGTGTCAAAATTAACAATGCAAGTGCTAGAAATAAATCACCAAAAATTAATAAAGTGTCAAAATTAACAAAGTAACCACTATGTTTTAGGCATGTTGCACTCAAAATTTAGTTCCAAACCCCCCAAAAACGGTTCCGGAACATGCCAAAACGTAGGGGACATGTACCGTTACTTCGGACTTTTGAGGAAAAGTGAGTGTCGGTGTTATAAAACGCTAAAAAATGCTTACAGAATTATAAAATCCATGTTTTGAATTAAATTTCGATTCGATTTTTTTGTTTGATTTTGAAATGTGAGATGAATCGGATTTTAATTCACTACATGTAATCAATAAGCCAAAACAAAATGAAACACAAGTTATGTTCAAGTTTGATTGAAATTAGAATCAAAAAGTGTGTAAAAATGCATGTAAATGCATGTTTTATGTACATTTTATGGTGTATAGATGAATCAAATGCAAGAAAGTTTCATACCATATGCAATCAACATGTACCCAATGTAAATCACCTCTAAATGCAATGCATGCCATGAATTATGTCATATAATAATCAAGTATGTGATATGTGTCGGTGTTGTGATTTCATACATGTGAACAAGTGTTGTCAAAATATGAAAAAGTGAGTGAAAGTGAAGTTTCGACACACCTAAACGTCATAAAAATTGATCACCGACACATGAAATGGATTTGATTATTCCCTATGCTTGTATGTCAACATGTGAGGATGAAAATTGTGTCATAGATGCAAGTTTAGATGCATTATGTACAACGTAAATGTTAGCTACACTTAAAATGCAATGAATACTACACTTCGACACAAGTAAGTATGCAAATTATGCTTTGATTCACATGATTCTATGTAATTTAATCAACCTATATGCTCCCTAATGCATGAGCATCTGATAGATGATGCGAAATGCACAAATAGTGGCCTAAATGCAAATAAAAATAACTACACAAGTGTATGTGTGTGTTATGTACAAGATTCCTTCACAGCGACACACATTAACGTCACAAAATCGAAATCGAATCAAAGGATTCACAATATAAATTCAAGAATCGGAATCCACACGGAAAATGTAATCAATTGACTATTCGATTTCAATTTAAGCCAAAATTTAAAAATCACTTAAAATAAGTGCTTAATTAAATTAATCACTTACTTGAACTTGAAGTTTGAGTTGAATTGAAGAGGAATTCCTTGCACTCTTCAAAGAAAATACCAAATCTACCTTGAATTGATGATAATAATCGAAATTGAAGCTTGAATCGGAAGAAGACCTTGAAAATCAAAGGAAAAGTGAAGAGGAAGGTCTCTTATGCCTTGGCCAAGCAAGATGATGAGAAGAGAGGTTGGCCATCCTTGGAAGTGGCCGGAATTGGCTTGAAACGGTGGGAAAGGGGTGGTCCGAGCAAGGGAGAAGATTGTCGGCCGATTGCTCCGTCGAGGAAGAGGACAGGCAGCGTGAAAGGCCGGTCGGGGGAGGGTTTGGACGTGGATCGATCGGTCCGGTTGATGGAGGAGGTCGGGTTGCTGGTGAAGGGTGGTCGGAAGGGAGGCTGAGTGGTGCTGTCGGTGGTGGCAAGCCGGTCAGGTAGGGGCTGTGCGCGGAGGTTGTGGAGGCAAGGGGTAGGCTTAGCTTGCTTGGAGAATAAGAAAAAGAACATTCCTCTTTTATGCTTTATGAGTTGAGAGAGAATTAGAGAGGATTAAGAGTGATTTAACGTGAAAATTGAGAAAATGATTGCGTGTCGTTGAAATGTGAAGGAAAAAATTTATTTATAGTGTGAAAATTTAGACCTTAGAGTGTCTTGGACCCACAATTAAGCCCAAATCACGATTATCCGAATAATTTTCGTAATTAGTCCAAAATAGCCAAATCCGTGCGGAATTTGAAGTCGGAATGTAAACGAAAAATGTTTAGAACGCAATTTTGCATAATAAAGTCCAAATTTTGACTCGATTGGTCAAACGGTCCAGGAGATACAAATTTTTAAAGTTTCAGCATAGTTTTCAGACGTTTATCACATGCAGAATTTTCATATGCGCTCTTCGAAGAAATTGCCTCGAACGAGGGTCTTATGATCAAAATTTAAACTTGGGTATCTATGAGACAAATGAATCCAACTAAATTTGTGAACTTTAGGCACCAGTCCCACCTCATTTCAATAAAAATTGAGCGAGATATGATTTTTCGAACTTCGCGTATCAGATGAAAATTGCTTGGTTCAACTCAAAATCAAGTCCGAAGAATAAAAAACTGCTCTTAAACGGTAAGGAATTGGCTCCCGACTTGTTTATGAGAGTTGTATAGTACTTCGATACGGATTTTTAGAAATAGGTCCCATTTAGTTTCGATTTTCCATATGGGAGTTAATAATTTTTTAGTGCGCAGTGTAACACCCCTTCTAATTTCCCTGCGAATTATATATTTAATCAGAGTTTAACATAACGAAAGGGTGTCACAATTAAAAAATTCAAATAATAAAACACCATAACAGTAGTCATGCTTTTACTGACTAACTTTATTAAATGATTTAAAACCAATGATTATGTTTTACACAGCAGAAATAACATAAAATCCGGAATAACTTCAATTCATAATTATTCCAAACATAAATCAAAAGAAACAAGTCAATTCGATGATTCCTAAACAATCGTTCCTCAGTGTTACAACTACCAGAGCATGACACTAACACACGGACAATCTAAATAGCACAACTCAAGGCTATCTTCACCAACTCCTAAACGGCTCACACTTCAATCTGAAATCATCAAAGTAAGGGTGAGATTTCATCAACAATTAAAATGAATTATACGTTTCTTTAAAGTAATAAAACAATCAATACGTTATTCCACCCTCAATAGTATATTCATATTCCATTTCACAAATACAATTCACACAGGTCAATATGCATATAACAACAATCAATGAAATTATAACACTGGAAGCCATCCTAACATGTTATAATTCTATATGCAATGCAGACTCAATGCACGTGGTACCAAAACGTGAACTAAGTCACCAACATCGATTCATCCATAATCACCCGGACACGAATCCAGCCTCACCACCCACAATCACCCGGGAACGGTTACTGGCAATACGAGCCAAATTCCACAAAATGGGAATTAATTCCACCAGAATGCATATGCATGCACATCCAAAAGCATGCCACATTCAATTAACGCAATATGAACACCACATAATTCCATACATAGTCAACACCATCAACAACACATGATAACAGCATAATCATGAACACATAACGTTAATTACAACACATGGGATTAACATCCATCAAGTATACACCACGTCAACGACGAACAATCACGAATTACGATAAATTCATCCTACGGAAAGCCATATAAATCCATCAAGATTCAGTTACTCGGTTTTAAAAATGCTTTTAATAGATAGTACGTGCTCTAAGCTTTCCAACGATACCAACTATGTCTAAATCGGAGTTACGGTCGGGAAGATATCACCAAAACAATTTTCAGAAAGTATCTATCCATTCCTGCCCAGCTTAGGTCGATCCATAAGCTCATGTGTCAATAAAAAACTTGCTTGTGTCGACACAAGCTTCGTATGAGTCGACTCATACATTTTCAAAATTTATTTTTTTCCATTTTTCTTCAGTATGAGTCGACACAAGCTTCTCTTGTGTCGATACAAGAACAGTTTGAGTCGACACATAACCCTCTTGTGTAGATGTAAACCTTCCAAAATTGCCACATGAATCGACCCAAACGATTTTCTATCGATACAAGCCTTATTCCAGCCTCTGTTTTCTCACACCAATGCAGTTTGTATCGATGCAAAGGCCCTTGTGTCGACCCATGCTGCGTTTTTCTACTAAAAATCAGTTTTATTTTCACTGTTTGCAATTCCAATTGATCCATTCATTACCAACAACCATAGTACAACAGAAACAATAATTCTTATATATTTTTACATCTAATTAACAACAAAATTATACTCTCTAATTAATCCACAATCAACCTACACAATTTCACCATTCTTATTCATTTCAATTGAGGTTTTTACGTCGGATCATATCATTAGGGCACAACCTAGAATTCCTAATTCGAGATTCCTAACGTATCAAATCATCCTATTGATTATCAAAATCTATAAGGCATATCAATCAGATCAAATCAGCCCTTACCTCGCGATGATTCTTCGAACTTCCGATGATTTGGCTTTTTCTCCTCTTCTCTTCTCTTCTCCAATGTACGTAGAATGAAAACTCTAATTCTTCTCACTTTTTCCCTTTTTCCTTTATTTATTCCTTTTATTATTCCCAATAATAAAAATAACCTAATTAGAATAATTAGAGCCTTTTACTCCATACACCCTCCAATTCCACTTTACACCCCCAACACATCCATTTATTTAATTAATTAATTAAATCCATTAATTCAAAAATAACAATAATTAAAACTTTGATTAAATTAATAATTAAAATTCTAATTATTTAACAATTGAATTATTTGGGGTGTCACAACTCTCCCCTACTAAAATGAGTTTTCGTCCTCGAAAACATACCTTAGACGAAATGTTCGGGATATGAGTCTTTCATCGGGCTCTCTAGCTCCCAAGTAACATTTCCACCTGTTGGTCCTCCCCAAGCTACTTTCACCAGCACTATCTCTTTACCTCGCAACTGCTTCAACTTCCGATCCTCAATCCTCGCAGGTAATGCTTCAATAGTCAAATTATCTTGCACCTGTATGTCATCTACCTGAATCTCATGATACGGATCAGCAATGTACTGCCTCAACTTAGATACATGGAAGACATCATGCGAATTCGCAAGCGACGACGGGAAAGCAATCTAATAAGCAACTCTTCCAACCTTTTTGGTAATCTGGAACGGACCAATAAAGTGCGGAGTCAACTTCTTTGACTTCAAGGATCGACCAATACCAGTCATCAGAGTAATTCGCATAAACACATGATCTCCTTCCCTAAACTCGAGATCTTTCCTCCTCTTATCATGACAACTCTTTTGACGACTCTGAGAAGCTCTCATCTTCTCCTGAATCATCTTAATCTTTTCTGAAGTTTGTTGGACAATCTCTGGTCCAATCACAGCACTTTCTCCAGATTCATACCAACACAACGGCGTCCGACACCTCCTACCACAAAATGCCTCAAATGGAGCCATACCAATACTCAAATGAAAACTATTGTTGTAGGTAAACTCAATCAATGGCAAATAACTATCCCATGCTCCACCTTTTTCCAACACACAAGCTCGCAACAAATCTTCTAACGACTGAATCGTTCTCTCCGTCTGACCATCTGTGTGTGGATGATAAGCGGAACTCAATCGCAACTTAGTACCCAAAGTTTCTTGCAACCCCGTCCAAAACTTAGACGTAAACCTCGGATCTCTATCCGACACAATACTAGAAGGAATACCGTGCAAACTCACGATCTTCTCAACATACAATTCTGCCAACCTTTCCATAGGATAGTCCATTCTTATCGGAATAAAGTGAGCAGATTTCGTCAACCAATCAACAATAACCCAAATAGAATCACAATTCTTCGCTGTCCTTGCAAACCAGACACAAAATCCATAGAAATTCCATCCCATTTCCAATCCGGAACAAACAACGGTTCCATCAATCCTGACGGTTTTTGATGTTCGATTTTCGACTTCTGACAAACCAAACAAGCATAAACAAACTCAACAATTTCCTTTTTCATTCCAGGCCACTAAAATAAGTTTTTCAAGTCATGATACATTTTAGTAGCACCAGGATGAATACTCAATCCACTACGATGTCCTTCTTCCAAAATACTCCTCCTAAGTTCTGCAATATCCGGAACACAAACCCTATCACCAAATCTCATAACACCATTCTCGTCAATTCGGAATTCACCTCCTTGACCTTGGTTGATCAATGTCAACTTATCCACCAAACCAACATCAGATTTTTGTCCAGTTCGAATTTCCTCAAGAATACCACTAGTCAGCTTCAACATACCTAACTTAACACTATCAGAAGTAGTCTCACATATCAAACTCAAATCTCTGAATTGTTCAACTAAATCCAATTCGCGCACCATCATCATAGACATATGCAACGACTTCCTACTCAATGCATCTGCAACTACGTTAGCCTTACCAGGATGGTAATTCAAACCAAAATCATAATCCTTCAGAAATTCTAACCATCTCCTCTGCCTCATGTTTAGCTCTTTCTGATCGAAGAGATACTTCAGACTCTTATGATCGCTGAATACCTCAAATCGAGAACCATACAAGTAATGCCTCCATAATTTCAAAACAAATACCACCGCTGCCAATTCTAAATCATGAGTCGGATAATTCCTTTCATGAATCTTCAACTGCCTCGAAGCATAAGCCACAACCTGCTTATCTTGCATCAAAACACCACCTAATCCCATCAATGACGCATCACAATACACAACAAAAGATTCTATCAGATTCGGAAGAATCAGAATTGGAGCACTAGTCAACCTCTTCTTCAACTCTTGGAATCCTTTTTCACATTCAGAATCCCAAACAAAGACTTGACCCTTTCTTGTCAACTTAGTCAACAACAAAGCTAACTTCGAAAATCCCTCAATGAACTTTCTGTAATAACCTGCAAGACCAAGAAAACTACGGATTTCAGAAGCATTCTTCGGCTCTTCCCACTGAGATACTGCTTCTACCTTCGTAGGATCAACATCAATGCCATTCTTGGAAATCACATGTCCAAGAAAGCTTACTTCACTTAACCAGAATTCACACTTAGACAACTTCGCACAAAGCTTCTTCTCTTTTAGCAATTCCAATACAACTCTAAGATGTTCTGCATACTATGCATCACACTTCAAATAAATCAGGATGTCATCAATAAATACCACCACGAACTTATCAAGATACGGATGAAATATCCTGTTCATATACTCCATGAAAACACCAGGTGCATTAGTAACTCCAAACGGCATAAAAAATACTCATAATGTCCATACCTCGTTCTAAATGCGGTTTTCTGAATATCTTCCGTCTTCACACGAATCTGATGATATCCAGACCTCAATTCAATCTTACTAAATACACAAGCTCCAACCAGTTGATCCATCAAATCATCAATCCTCGACAATGGATACCGATTCTTGATTGTAACTTTGTTCAACTTCCTGTAATCAACACACAGTCTCATCCAACCCTCTTTCTTTTTAACCAATAACACAGGAGCACCCCACGGTGAAACACTCGGCCGAATAAACTTCTTCTCAAGTAAATCTTCTAATTGTTTCTTCAATTCCGATAATTCAGATGTCAATATGCATTAAGGCGCCATCGACACTGGACTAGTTCCAGGAATCAAATCTATAGCAAATTCCACTTCTCTCTCAGGTGGCAATTCACTAACATCTTCCAGAAACACTTCTGGAAATTCATTCACCACTGGTAATTCATCACTATTAGCTTTTCCTTTCACTTCCGTCGAAGAATACAACATAAACACCATAGCACTATCATTAACCGCCAAATTCATCTACTTAACCGACATAGTCACATCTTCGACACTAACCTCTTCAGGAAAAATAACTGTCTTCGCAAAACAGTTGATATGAACCTGGTTGAATTCCAACCAGTTCATTCCAAGGATGATATAAAGTTGTTCTAATGGTAGGCACACTAAGTCCATACCGAAACCTCTACCAAAAATTACAATATGACAATTCCTACAAACAAATGAAGTAGTCACTGAACCCGACGCAGGAGTGTCAATAACCATACTTCCATCCATATTAGAAATATCCAAGTTCAATCTCTTAGCACAATCCAAAGCAATAAAAGAATGTGTCACTCCAGTATCAATAATCGCAATCAAAGGTATGCCATTAATAAAACATGTACCTTTAATCAACCGGTCATTTGGCTTAGTCTCAGACCCAGACAAGGCGAACACTTTACCACCAGCTTGTTCTTTCTTTGGCTTAGTACACTGCGAACGAGTATGACCTTCTTCGCCATGATTGTAACAAATCACCATTCTTACTCTGCAATCATTGGCCACATGCCCGAGTTTCCCACACTTGAAACACTTTTTATCATTACTCTTGTAGTCTATCATACGATGTCCCGTCTCACCATACTTGTAGCACTTAATGGAAGAACCAGAATCTCTCCCACTAGGCTTCTTCCAACCACTGGATCTTTGATTATTCTTATCATAAGGTTTCCCACGATCCATCTGTTGCTTACCCTTCCGATCAACATACCCTCGAGCATTCGTTCGAGTATTAGCAAAATCCTCTTCCAGAATCCTACCACTACCAAGTCAAGAACCTTCGGATACCGATACCGATACCGATTGATCTCATCACGAAGACCATTCTCAAACTTGATACATTTGGAAAATTCTCCATCTGCATCGTTGTTGTAGTGAGCATAGTACTTCGCCAACTCAGTAAATTTCGAAGCATACTCACTCACAGACTTGTTGCCCTGCTTGAGCTCCAGAAACTCAATCTCCTTCTTTCCCCGAATATCTTCAGGAAAGTATCTCCTCAGAAAAGCTCTCTTGAACACAGCCCAAGTCAGTGCAACACCATCTTGTTCCATTTCAGTCCTGGTAGCAATCCACCAGTCATCATCTTCCTCTGCTTGCATGTGAGTACCATATCTCACCTTCAGCTCCTCAACACAATCAATTACTCTGAAGATCCTCTCGATCTCCTTCAACCATCTCTGAGCACCTTCGGGATCTTGAGTGCCTTTGAACAATGGAGGATTGTTCCTCTGAAAATTCCCCAATTGTCTATCAGCACCAATACCATCTCCCAGCTGATTCCCTCCAAGCACACCAGCTAGCATTCCCAAGGCTTCAGCAATAGTAGCATCGTCTCTTCCGTTACCTCTTCTGACCATTGTTCTGTAACATTACAAAACAATCTCATTAGAACACAAGTATCGACAGTGTTACCTTGCACTAGTCGCATACGAAAGGGATAACGACACTAAGACACGACCGACTATGCTCTGATACCACTATTGTAACACCCCTTCTAATTTCCCCGCGAATTATATATTTAATCAGAGTTTAACATAATGAAAGGGCGTCACAATTCAAAAATTCAAAAAATAAAACACCATAACAGTAGTCATGCTTTTACTGTCGAACTTTATTAAATGATTCAAAACCAATGATTATGTTTTACACAGCGGAAATAACATAAAATCCGGAATAAATTCAATTCATGATTATTCCAAACATAAACCAAAAGAAACAAGTCAATTCGATGATTCCTAAACAATCGTTCCCCAGTGTTACAACTACCAGAGCACGACACTAACACACGGACAATCTAAATAGCACAACTCAAGGCTATCCTCACTAGCTCCTAAGCGGTTCACACTTCAATCTGAAATCATCAAAGTAAGGGTGAGATTTCATCAACAATTAAAATGCATTATACGTTTCTTTAAAGCAATAAAACAATCAATACATTATTCCACCCTCATTAGTATATTCATATTCCATTTCACAAATACAATTCACACAGGTCAATATTCATATAACAACAATCAATGAAATTATAACACTGGAAGCCATCCTAACATGTTATAATTCCATATGCAATGCAGACTCAATGCATGTGGTACCGAAACGTGAACTAAGTCACCAACATCGATTCGTCCACAATCACCCGGACACGAGTCCAGCCTCACCACCCACAATCACCCGAGAATGGTTATTGGCAATACGAGCCAAATTCCATAAAATGGGAATTAACTCCACCAGAATGCATATGCATGCACATGCAAAAGCATGCCACATTCAATTAACGGAATATGAACACCACATAATTCCATACATAGTCAACACCACCAACAACACATGATAAAAACATAATCATGAACACATAACGTTAATTACAACACATGGAATTAACATCCAACAAGTATACACCACGTCAACGACGAACAATCACGAATTACGACAAATTCTTCCTACGGAAATCCATATCAATCCATCAAGATTCAGTTACTGGGTTTTAAAAATGCTTTTAATATATAGTACATGCTCTAAGCTTTCCAACAATACCCGCTGTGTCTAAATCGGAGTTACGGTCGCGAAGATATGACCAAATTGTTTTCTAGAAAGTATCTGTCCATTCCTGCCCAGCTTAGGTCGATCCATAAGCTCATGTGTCAATACAAAACTTGCTTGTGTCGACACAAGCTTCGTATGAGTCGACTCATACATTTTCAAAATTTATTTATTTTTCCATTTTTCTTCAGTATTAGTCGACACAAGCTTCTCTTGTGTCGATACAAGAACAATTTGAGTCGACACATAACCCTCTTGTGTCAATGCAAACCTTCCAAAATTGCCACATGAATCGACCCAAACGATTTTGTATCGATACAAGCCTTATTCTAGCCTCTGTTTTCTCACACCAATGCAGTTTGTATCGATGCAAAGGTCCTTGTGTCGACCCATGCTGCGTTTTTCTACTAAAAATCAGTTTTTATTTTCACTGTTTGCAATTCCAATTGATCCATTAATTACCAACAACCATAGTACAACAGAAACAATAATTCTTATGTATTTTCACATCTAATTAACAACAGAATTATACTATCTAATTAATCCACAATCAACCTACACAATTTCACCATTCTTATTCATTCCAATTGAGGTTTTTACGTCGGATCATATCATTAGGGCACAACCTATAATTCCTAATTCGAGATTTCTAACGTATCAAATCATCCTATTGATTATCAAAACCTATAAGGGATATCAATCAGACCAAATCACCCCTTACCTCGCGATGATTCTTCGAACTTCCGACGATTTGGCTTTTTCTCCTCTTCTCTTCTCTTCTCCAATGTACGTAGAATGAAAACTCTAATTCTTCTCACTTTTTCCCTTTTTCCTTTACTTATTCATTTTATTATTCCCAATAATAAAAATAACATAATTAGAATAATTAGAGCCTTTTACTCCATACACCCTCCAATTCCACTTTACACCCCCAACACATCCATTTATTTAATTAATTAATTAAATCCATTAATTCAAAAATAACAATAATTAAACCTTTAATTAAATTAATAATTAAAATTCTAATTATTTAACAATTGAATTATTTGGGGTGTCACACGGAGAGTACACGGTACAACACTAAAATTCAACTTTTCCCACTTGAGAAATCAATTTCTTTGAGGTTTTTCGTCACGCAATTTGCTTCCGGCTTGTGAACGAAAGTTGTGTAAAATAACGAGAGGCACTTTCCAGTCGAAAATCATCAGAAAATACCCAACGAGCTGAGAGATATGCCTTCCAGAGCGTCCAAAATGCACCAAAACCCAAAATTCACTTTATTGAGAAATAAGCAAATAAAGTCTTTTTCTTGGCAAAACGAACTCCGATCTGAACAGATAAACTAGAGAATAAAATTATATGATCCCAATTCTTAGGGAACCAAACCAAAATAGCTTTCTGACCAGAATATGTTGTTTCAAGCGTACGAATCGAAGAATATCGATATCGGACTCGAAATGATCTGAGATAGCCAAAACACACAGTTTCTTCCACAACTCGAGGTATTTAGAACTTGGGAACCATGTGATGGATTCTATGAAAGTGTATACATGCATGTTTATGATAATGAGATTATAAGCCAAAAACACTAAAATAAGAAGGGTAAATTTTGTGGTACAACAGGTTGCAAGAAGAATTATGAGATATTTAAAAGGAACAACAAAATTTTTAATTCTATTTCGACGATATTCTGAAGGAAAAGAAGCAATAGTTAATTTCTTTTCAGATGCCGATTAGTAAGGAGATAAGGAAGGTTGAAGAAGGACAAATGGATTATTCTTTCAAGTATTTGGTGCCTCAATCTCATTATGTTCGATGAAGCAACCGATGATGGAATTGTCATCGTATGAAGCTGGATATATAGCAGGATCCTATGCTGCATGTCAAGAAATTTGGATCAAATCTGTACTTGAAGAAATCAAGGTCAATGTGAAGAAACATTTAGTGTTTCAAATTGACAGCAAGTCAACCACAAATCTGGCGAAGAATCCAGTTCTACATGGAAGAATTAAACATATCAAATCTAGGTTTAACTTCTTGGGGGGAAGGTAAATTGAGGTGAACTTGAAGTTAGACATTGCTCAAATGAAGCACAGTTGGCCGACATTTTAACCATGGGATTGATGATCGACAAATTCTTGAATTTGAGAAATAAATTAAGAATAGTTCAGATTGACAATGATTAACATAGGTTCGACAACTTAGATTATGGGGGTATGTTGAAATATTAGATTAAGTTTGATTAGATTTAATATTTAAATACAATTCAAGATGTGTAAGCCCAAGCCCAATTCTATTTAAATATAATTCAACTTGTGTAAGCCCAATTAGAATCGTATATAAATAGTCATAGTGTATATACTATAGATGCATGCTCGAGTTTTCATGATGTCAAAACCCCTGGAAAACCATGCGTGTGTGTGCTACAAGGCTGACTGATGAAGAAAAACAAAGAATCCAGAAAAGGGAGGGGGTTTAATCTTCTTCTATTTATATCATCCGAGAGAAAGAAATTCTACAACAAATTGGTAGAGATTTCAAGTATCACTAATCGGAGGTGTACTCGAAGTGATCCAAGGTTGGTTTGGTTCGAACCAAGGATTGTGAAGAAGATGGGTTCATCATCAATTGAATTGTGTGAAAATGAAACTATTTCTTCACTTGTTACAATTTTCAATTTTATGAAAAACTTCTCAACTCTAAATTTTAGAGTTGGGGGCAGCCGTACACCACGCAAGGATGAAAGGTGAAAGATGTGATACCCCGATTTAATTCGAATATTAAATAAATGGGAATTTAATATTTAATTAATTAAAGTCTTAAGTATTTATATTTTTGGATTTAATTGGATTAAATGATTAGAGAAGGGTTGGAGGTGTGCAGCGTAATAGTGGGTGTGAAGAGTAAAACACTCTACTATTTACTAATTAATTAATTATGTATTTTATTTGGAATAATAAAGGAGTATTAAAAGGAATATAAAAAGGAAAAGAAGGAAAAAAGAGTCTTTTTGGGAAAAAGCTATTTCACGTAGAATTGGAGAAGAGAAGAGAAGAGAGGAAAGCCGACGCCGAGGAAATCGAAGATCATCGCGAGGTAAGGGGTGATTTCATTCGGTTTTAATGCCTTATGGGTTTTGGGAATCAACCGGGTAATTGGGTATGTTAGGAAATTGATTATAGGTTTGTAGGATGAAACCCTATTTTGTGTCGGTGTATGGAATTAGGATCATTAGTATGTCGAATCAATAATAAGAATGATGAAACTATGTTATTTGATGTTATAATGGTATAAAATGGTTGTAAATTGGTGTCCCTAATGTCACAATTGTATTGGAATGTTCGAGGTGAATGAGAATGCATAATGTCACAAAAGTAGCGATTTTGTCAAGTGGGAACCGGTTCCTGGGGAGGAACCGGTTCCCATACAAAATTCCGGGAGCTTATTTTCAAATTGTGGGAACCGGTTCTCCCAAGGAGGAACCGTTACCACTGTATTTTTCCAAAACTTCTAAAACTTCAAAATTCATATTTTCCAAACCGAATCTCGATTCGAAAGTGCTGCTTTCGACGTTATTTCTTAAATTTAAAATACTATCTTTTAGGAAGGAAAAATATTATTTTCGCCGAAATTATTTTAAAAGAGTCGAGCTCCCGATTTTGAAGAGTACGAATAATTAAGGATAATGGGGAATTAATACAAATGGTCTAAGTTACCGGATGAGAACGAATGCGTACAATGTTATATTTTCATATTCATTATGATTGAATGTGATATATTGGTGAATTGGCATTATGTGAATTATATCGATATTATGATCTGTAAAGTGATGTTGCATGCTTTTATGATGCATGCATGAGCATTTGTTAAATTGGTTCATTCCCATTGTGCGGAAGTGAATTGGCAGAGCCAATAGACTTACCCGGATGTAGAGGTAGTGAGGCTAGATTCTTGACCCAACGGTTGTGGGCGAATCATGGATGTACGCTGTCTTTCCACATGTAAACGGAGCAGTGGGTGAACTCGGTTCACGTTTTGGTACCACATGCATAGAGTCTGCATTGCATATGGGATTGTAACATGCTAGGATGGTTTCCAGTGTTGCAATTTCCATTGTTTGTTATATACATGTTCCTTGTGTGAAATGTCTTGAGAATTGTATTCGATTAATGTGTTTGGTTGATGGATTAATGTATTCGATTATTCTGTTGTATTTAAAAATGTATAATGCATTTTATATTGAATTGAAATCTCACCCTTACTTTAACGATTTCAGATCCGAAGTGATTAGTTGCTTGGAGTTGGCGAGGATAGCTCTAGAGTCGAGTCAGTTAGTTAATCCGCGTGTCAGTGTCGTGCTCTGGTAGATGTAACACTGGGGAAACGTTTGTTTTGAAGTCCTTTGATGGATCCTTAATGATTTTGAATTATGTTTTGGTTTATTATTCTGGAATAACTATGAATGACATATTCGGGATTTTGTTATGTTTCATTTCCGCTGTTAAACATAACTTTAAGTTGTTTCATTTAATGATTTTTCTTCAGTGAAAGCATGACAACTGTGTTGATTGATTGAATTAATCAAATTGTGACGCCTCTTGATTTATGTGATTAAAAACTCTGATTATAATTTATAAAAACGCAGGTGATTAGAAGGGGTGTTACAATAATGGTATCAGAGCATAGTCGGTCTTGTCTTAGTGTCGTTATCCCTTTTAGTATGCGACTAGTGTAAGTAACACTGTCGATACTTGTGTGCTGATGTGGATTGTTTTGTAATGTTACAGAACAATGGCTGGAAGAGGTAACGGAAGGAATGATGATGCTATTGCTGAGGCTTTGGGAATGTTAGCTGGAGTGCTCGGAGAGAATCAGCAGGGGGCTGTGATTGGTGCTGATAGACAATTGGGGAATTTTCAGAGGAATAACCCTCCATTGTTCAAGGGTGCACATGATCCCGAGGGTGCCCAGAAGTGGTTGAAGGAGATCGAGAGGATCTTCGAGTGATTGATTGCTGAGGGTCAAGGTGAGGTATGGTACTCACATGCCGGCAGAGGAAGTCGATGACCGTGGGTTGCTACCAATCGAAATGGAAGAAGATGGCATTGCATTGACTTGGGCTGTGTTCAGGAGAGCTTTTCTGAGAAGGTACTTTCCTGAAGACATTCGGGGTAAGAAAGAGATTGAGTTTCTGGAGCTCAAGCAAGGCAACAAGTCTGTGAGTGAGTATGCAACGAAGTTCACTGAATTAGCAAAGTATTATGCTAATTACCCCAACGATGCAGATGGAGAATTTTCCAAATGTATCAAGTTTGAGAATGGTCTGCGTGATGAGATCAAGCAGGGTATCAGGTATCAGCGCATTAGAAGGTTTCCTGATTTGGTTGACTGTAGTAGGATTCTGGAAGAAGACCTTACTACTACTAAGTTGAATGCTCAGAGTTATGCTGATCGTAAGGGAAAGAGACAGATGGATCGTGGTAAGCCATATGATAGAAATAATCAGAAATCTGGAGGATGGAAGAAGCCTAGTGGGGGAGACTCTGGTTCTTCTGGTTCTTCCGTAAGGTGTTACAGATGTGGTGAATTGGGTCACCGAACTCCTGAATGTAAGAATGATGCAAGGAAGTGCAACAATTGTGAAAGATTTGGTCATTTAGCCGCTGAGTGTAGATCCCGCAGGATAACTTGTTACAACTGTGGCGAAGAAGGACATACTCGTTCGCAGTGTACTAAGCCAAAGAAAGAGCAAGCTGGTGGGAAGGTGTTCGCTTTGTCAGGATCAGACGTTAAGCCAGATGATAAGTTGATTAAAGGTACATGTTTTATTAATGGCATACCTTTAATTGCAATTATTGATACTGGAGCGACACATTCATTTATTGCTTTGGATTGTGCTAAAAGATTGAATCTGGAAATTTCTAATTTGGATGGAAGTATGGTTATTGACACCTGCCGGGTTCTGACTACTTCGTATGTTTGTAGGAATTGTCCTATTGTTATTTTCGAGAGAGGTTTCGGTATGGATTTAGTGTGCCTACCTTTAGAACAACTTGATATTATCCTTGGAATGAACTGGTTGGTCTTCAACCAGGTTCATATCAATTGTTTTGAGAAAACGGTCATATTTCCTGAGGTAGCTAAAGTTGAAGATGTGACTATGTCGAGTATGAATTCCGTTAGAGAGGGTGCTGTAGTGTTTATGTTATATTCTTTGACAGAAGTGAAAGGGAAGGCTAAGAGTGGTGAATTAACTATTGTGAATGAATTTCCAGAAGTATTTCCGGAGGATGTTAGTGAGCTACCACCTGAGAGAGAAGTGGAGTTTACTATAGATTTAATTCCTAGAACTAGTCCGGTGTCGATGGCGCCTTATCGCATGTCGACATCTGAGTTGTCTGAGCTGAAGAAACAGTTGGAAGAGTTGCTTGAGAAGAAGTTTATTCGGCCTAATGTTTCGCCGTGGGGTGCGCCGGTATTGTTGGTTAAGAAGAAGGAAGGTACGATGAGACTATGTGTTGACTACAAGCAATTGAATAAAGTGACAATCAAGAATCGGTATCCATTGCCGAGGATTGATGATTTGATGGATCATTGGTCGAGTCAGGTATTCAAAAATTGATCTGAGGTCTGGATATCATCAGATTCGTGTTAAGACGGAAGATATTCAGAAGACTGCGTTTAGAACGAGGTATGGGCATTATGAATATTCTGTTATGCCGTTTGAAGTTACTAATGCACCTGGTGTTTTTATGGAGTATATGAACAGAATATTCCATCCGTATCTTGACAAGTTTGTGGTGGTGTTTATTGACGACATTTTGATCTATTCAAAGAATGATGAAGAGCATGCAAAGCATCTTAAGATTGTATTGGAATTATTGAAGGAGAAGAAGCTTTATGCGAAGTTGTCTAAATGTGAGTTTTGGTTAAGCGAAGTAAGTTTCCTTGGTCACGTAATTTCCAAGAATGGTATTGCTGTTGATCCTACAAAAGTAGAAGCTGTATCTCAGTGGGAAGCGCCGAAGAATGCTTTAGAGATTCGTAGTTTTCTTGGTCTTGCAGGTTACTACAGGAAGTTCATTGAAGGATTTTCGAAGCTAGATTTACCGTTGACTAAGTTGACAAGGAAGGGTCAAGCGTTTGTTTGGGATGCAGATTGTGAGAAAGGATTCCAAGAGTTGAAGAGGAGGTTGACTAGTGCTCCGATTCTAATTTTGCCGAATCCGGAAGAATCTTTCGTGGTGTATTGCGATGCATCTTTCATGGGTTTAAGAGGTGTTTTGATGCAAGATATGCAGGTTGTGGCTTATGCTTCAAGACAGTTGAAGACTCATGAAAGGAATTATCCGACTCATGATTTGGAGTTGGTAGCTATTGTATTTATTTTGAAATTATGGAGGCATTATCTGTATGGTTCACGGTTTGAAGTATTCAGTGATCACAAGAGCCTGAAGTATCTCTTTGATCAGAAGGAGTTGAATATGAGGCAGAGAAAATGGTTAGAATTTCTCAAGGATTACGATTTCGGTTTGAATTACCATCCTGGTAAGGCAAACGTTGTGGCAGATGCGTTGAGCAGTAAGTCCTTGCATATGTCAATGTTAATGGTTCGTGAATTGGATTTAGTGGAACAATTTAGAGACTTAAGTTTGGTATGTGAAACTACTCCGAATAGTGTGAAATTGGGCATGTTGAAGCTGACTAGTGGTATTTTGGAAGAGATTCGAAATGGATAGAAGTCTGATGTTGGTTTGGTGGATAAGATGACATTGATTAACCAAGGTCAAGGAGGTGAGTTCCGAATTGATGAGAATGGCGTTATGAGATTTGGTGATAGAGTGTGTGTTCCGGATGTTGCTGAGATCAGAAAGAGTATCTTGGAAGAAGGACACCGTAGTGGGTTGAGTGTTCATCCTGGTGCTACTAAGATGTACCATGATCTAAAGAAATTATTTTGGTGGCCGGGAATGAAAAAGGAAATTGCCGAGTTTGTGTATGCGTGTTTGATTTGTCAGAAATCAAAGATTGAACATCAGAAACCGTCAGGGCTGATGGAACCGTTGTTTGTTCCGGAGTGGAAATGGGATGGCATTTCAATGGATTTCGTGTCTGGGTTGCCGAGGACAACGAAGAACTGTGATTCTATTTGGGTTATTGTCGACCGATTGACAAAGTCGCTCACTTTATTCCGATAAGAATGGATTATCCGATGGAGAGGTTGGCAGAATTGTATGTTGAGAGGATTGTAAGTTTGCATGGTATTCCGTCTAGCATTTTGTCGGATAGAGATCCGAGGTTTACTTCTATGTTCTGGACAGGATTGCAGGAAGCTCTGGGTACTAAGTTACGATTGAGTTCCGCATATCATCCGCAGACAGATGGTCAGACGGAGAGAACGATTCAGTCGTTGAAAGATTTGTTGAGGGCTTGTGTGTTAGAGAAAGGTGGAGCTTGGGATAGCTACTTGCCGTTGATAGAGTTTACCTACAACAATAGTTTTCATTCGAGCATTGGTATGGCTCTGTTTGAGGCATTGTATGGTAGGAGATGTCGGACGCTGTTGTGTTGGTACGAATCTGGAGAAAGTGCTGTGATTGGACCAGAGATCGTTCAACAAACTTCAGAAAAGATCAAGATGATTCAGGAGAAGATGAGAACTTCTCAGAGTCGTCAAAAAAGTTATCATGATAAGAGGAGAAAAGATCTTGAGTTTAATGAAGGAGACCACGTGTTCATGCGAGTTACTCCGATGACTGGTATTGGTCGAGCTTTGAAGTCAAAGAAGTTGACTCCGCGCTTTATTGGTCCGTTTCAAATTACCAAGAGAGTTGAGAAAGTTGCTTATCAGATTGCTTTACCGTCGTCACTTGCGAATTTGCATGATGTTTTCCATGTATCTCAGTTGAGGAGGTACATTGCGGATCCGTCTCATGAGATTCAAGTAGATGATGTACAGGTACGGGATAATCTGACTGTTGAAGCAGTACCTGCGAGAATCGAGGATTAGAAAGTGAAGCAACTGCGTGGTAAAGAGATAGCACTGGTAAGAGTAGCTTGGGGAGGACCAGCTGAAGGAAATGTCACTTGGGAACTAGAGAGTCAGATGAAGGACTCGTATCCCGAACTTTTCGTCTAAGGTATATTTTCGAGGACGAAAACTCTTTTAGTGGGGGAGAGTTGTGACACCCCGATTTAATTCGAATATTAAATAAATGGGAATTTAATTATTTAATTAATTAAAGTCTTAAGTATTTATATTTTTGGATTTAATTGGATTAAATGATTAGAGAAGGGTTGGAGGTGTGCAGAGTAATAGTGGGTGTGAACAGTAAAACACTCTACTATTTAATAATTAATTAATTATGTATTTTATTTGGAATAATAAAGGAGTATTAAAAGGAATATAAAAAGGAAAAGAAGGAAAAAGGAGTCTTTTTGGGAAAAAGCTATTTCACGTAGAATTGGAGAAGAGAAGAGAGGAAAGCCGACGCCGAGGAAATCGAAGATCATCGCGAGGTAAGGGGTGATTTCATTCGGTTTTAATGCCTTATGGGTTTTGGGAATCAACCGGGTAATTGGGTATGTTAGGAAATTGATTATAGTTTGTAGGATGAAACCTTATTTTGTGTCGGTGTATGGAATTAGGATCATTAGTGTGTCGAATCAATAATAAGAATGATGAAACTATGTTATTTGATGTTATAATGGTATAAAATGGTTGTAAATTGGTGTCCCTAATGTCACAATACGTATTGGAATGTTTGGAGGTGAATGAGAATGCATAATGCTGTCAAAAGTAGCAGATTTTGCTGTTACAGGTCGTGGGAACCGGTTCCCTGTCGGGAGGAACCGGGTTCCCAGTGTTGAATTTCAAAAATTGGCAGTTTTGTACGTGGGAACCGGTTCCTTGTGGGGAGGAACCGGGTTCCCCATACAAAATTTCAGGGGGAGCTTATTTTCAAATTGTGGGAACCGGGTTCTCCCAGTGAGGAACCGGTTACCACTGTGTATTTTTCCAAAACTTCAAAAATTCATATTTTCTAAACCGTAACTCCGATTCGAGTGCCGTTTTCGGCGTTATTTCTTAAATTAAAAATACTATCTTTTAGAAAGGAAAAATATTATTTTCGCCGAAATTATTTTAAAAGAGTCGAGCTCCCGATTTTGAAGAGTACGGATAATTAAGGATAATGGGGAATTAATACAAATGGTCTAAGTTACCGGATGAGAACGAATGCGTACAATTTTGTATTTTGATATTCATTATGATTGAATGTGATACATTGGTGAATTGACATTATGTGAATTATATCGATATTATGATCTGTAAAGTGATGTTGCATGCTTTTATGATGCATGCATGAGCATTTGTTAAATTGGTTCATTCCCATTGTGCGGAAGTGAACTGGCAGAGCCAATAGACTTACCCAAATGTAGAGGTAGTGAGGCTAGATTCTTGACCCAACGGTTGTGGGCGAATCATGGATGTACGCTGTCTTTCCACATGTAAACGGAGCAGTGGGTGAATTCGGTTCACGTTTTGGTACCACATGCATAGAGTCTGCATTGCATATGGGATTGTAACATGCTAGGATGGTTTCCAGTGTTGCAATTTCCATTGTTTGTTATATACATGTTCCTTGTGTGAAATGTCTTGAGAATTGTATTCGATTAATGTGTTTGGTTGATGGATTAATGTATTCGATTATTCTGTTGTATTTAAAAACGTATAATGCATTTTATATTGAATTGAAATCTCACCCTTACTTTAACGATTTCAAATCCGAAGTGATTAGTTGCTTGGAGTTGGTGAGGATAGCTCTAGAGTCGAGTCAGTTAGTTAATCCGCGTGTCAGTGTCGTGCTCTGGTAGATGTAACACTGGGGAAACGTTTGTTTTGAAGTCCTTTGATGGATCCTTAATGATTTTGAATTATGTTTTGGTTTATTATTCTGGAATAACTATGAATGACATATTCGGGATTTTGTTATGTTTCATTTCCGCTGTTAAACATAACTTTAAGTTGTTTCATTTAATGATTTTTCTTCAGTGAAAGCATGACAACTGTGTTGATTGATTGAGTTAATCAAATTGTGACGCCTCTTGATTTATGTGATTAAAAACTCTGATTATAATTTCTAAAAACGCGGGTGATTAGAAGGGGTGTTACAAAAGAGCCTTAACAAATTCTCGAGTTCTTTTTCGCATTTACGTTCATTATTTGATTGATCAAATTTGTTAGATTCAAATTATCAAACTTCCATAAACTGAATTTGTGTTGTGTCGAGCTTTAACAAACACATTCGTAACTATCCGTTTGATTGTTACGTGACAATTATCGACAACGCAAATTTGTTAGTGAACTTTGCTTACAAGGTGTTTGATAAATTATCTCCCCAACAAATTGCTTATTGCGGTTAAGTTTGTTTCTTACTATTCACATTGGAAGTATTTGATACTCGAGGTAATAGCTAAGACGATTAATAAAGTGTATTCAAAGTGCATTGATTAAAGCTATTTTTCTCACTTTTTCTTAACAGTTCGCATATCCGATCTTCTCAATAGTGGATCGTTTAGACGATTGAAAATTCAGGAGACTTTCGTTATAAATTCTTTAAAAACTCGCATATTTTAAAAACCCGATCTATTCAACCCCCATTCTAGATCGAGCACATCGTCTAACATATTCTTATTTTGTCCAATTAGGAATGTATTTCAAGTAAATAACATAATTTTTATTTCTTTATTATTCTCTCTTTCTCTTCTCTTCGCATTAAAAGTGTCTCACGCACTAACTAATTAACATGATATAACAAATCTCTTTGTACCTTTTAACAAGTTGATTTTTTAGAAACAATTTGTTAAAAGTTTAAATAATTAAAAAAAGAATAAAATGATATTTATAATAAAAGATACTTTTTTAGAAGATTTGTATTTTTTAATTGAATTAATTTCATCAATATTTTTTTAAACATATTAATTTAAAATTGAATATTTTTTTTATCTCTAAAAAGTTATCAAAATTTATTATTTATTTCCATAAAAATTGTCACATTTTTTATTTACAAAAATATTTTATAAGGATTTAATCACTATCATTAAATCAAAACATATTTCATTGAAATAAATATATACATTTGAATGATTTATTGGAGAGTAGTTTAAAACATTATAAGAAGACCCACCACAAAAAGAGAAGAGTTTTTAATTTTTAAATTACAAACAATAGCCAAACTCAGCAATTGGACCTTTGCTCATGCATGGTTTGTGGTTGTATGAAGTAATTTTTATTTTTAAATCTTTTATTTTATCTTTTCTACTTTAACTTTGTGTGTTTTGTTTTAAAAAAAAAATTTTAAATTTATTTAAGATAAATTATTTTATATATAATATTTTAAATATACTAAAAAAATTCAAAATATATAATGACTTAATGATAAAATTAAATTTTTTAATATGGTAAATTCGTATAACTTATAAACAAAAAAATCAATTATCTTATAAAAAGTTTAAAAATAGTTAATATTTTTTCAGATGATTTTTGTAAGAAAAAATATAGTAGATTCTCTCAAAACATTCTCCTTCATAAGAAAGATTTATATGTTGAGACTTGGTGAATTGTAAAGACTAACAAATCGTAACAACTAAAACTTTTGACATATTTCACTATCATTTTAAATTCTTGAATTCTTAAAATAATATTTAATACCATATTAAAAACTAATAAATATTTTACACGGTGAACAATATTCGGAAAAAATATCTGCTAAAATATTATAAAACATTAATTTTTAAATCACATATCTCATAGAAAAAATCTAATAAATTTAATTAATTTCATTTTTATAATAGTCAAGATTCCATATTTCACCAATATATATCAATATAATAAATAATTCAAATTAACAAAAAAATCAGATAAAAATACTCAAAATAATAATTAGAAATAAATAATAATTAATTATTTTATCCTTTTATATCTCAAAAATCAAACTTGAGAAATAGGGATCGGCTCCATATAAACAGAAATAACACTCATCAATTCCAATTAATTCAATTCTGCTTATTATTTATATTTATTATTGTTAATTATAAAAATAAGTATGCATATATATATATATATATATTTATTTTTTTTTGGTCAAGACTTATATATTTGTTTTACTATAAATATGCATATATTTGTTTTTTTTAGTCAAGACGTATATATTTGTTTTACTATAAATATGCATATATTTTTGACTGATTTATTATGAAATAGAAGATACAAGTGAAGAGTTATTTTCACTCTTTCTGAAAAAGAATTCAGAAAATAAAAAATTCGAAGATTAATAGAAGAGAGGTTTTTTTAGCTATTTATTAATTTTTCATTTTTTCTTCTTCTCATGAAGCATTAAACAATAACGTATATTGAAATACAATTATTTATTTTCTTCCCAATCCATAAACAAAGTTTATACTCCTTTTTTCTTTTCAGAAATAGTTTCAGAATTTCAAAAGGTATATCATACATGGCTGAACAAAACTCAAACCTTCCCTTTATTTTATCTCTGAGTTCAACCAAAGATGGATCTGAAAACACCATCGACCCTAACAACACCTTTTTAACGGAAGTTATTGAGATTGATGCTGGTTCAGATACCAGAGAGAAATCCAAACCTAAAAATACAGGAGGTTTAGACTCTCAGGTGAAAAGACCGAGAGGTAGGCCTAGAAAGTACGAAGTTGATAAAAATAAGTTGTCTCTTATGTCCGGATCGGGATCGCTTGAGCTTGCTGATCAACCTTTTGAAAGTGAAGTAAAACGTGGAAGAGGACGTCCTCGTGGTTCTGGAAAGCTTCAGATTTTAGCTTCTTTTGGTATGTATGAATTTCTTTTACTTTTCATCGTTTTGCAGAGTTTTTGATTTTGTTAACAACTGAGAAGCCGCATTTTTAACGTTTGTGATTCATATGAACGATTGTGAGGTATTTTTTAAGGAGTCTTATTGGATTTGAGATCAAACGTTTCTTAATCTATAAAACAATCCAACACAATTCGCATTTTTTAATTTTTATTTGAAATTGGATAATTTTGTTTACTAATGGGTGTTTTATTTTTAAAACTATTTATTTTGTTATTGTGTCTCCAATTTTGGATTAGTTTTGTTTGGAATTATTTTTTAGACAATAGTGTTAAATATTTGTTTTTATTTCATAATATGATTAAAATTATTATTAGGTAAATACTAGGTAACGGATTAGTAAACTTAGTATTCAACTTTTCAGTATTGGATTCAAAATATTGGAGTTTTCCAAATAGTTTTTGTTAAAGAAGAAATCTTTTATTTTTTATTTATTTATTTTATATTAAATAATAAATAAGAAAAATCTTCTGTTTTATTTTTAGTACTAATATTTTTTTTGAACATCTTTAGAATTACTTATTATTAATTTGCCATTTAATTTCGGTTTTTAGGGTCGTGAATTTTAGGATGTTAGGAAGTCGTTACTACTTTTTGTTGAAATAAAAAAATCTTAAATTTAAAAATAATAACTTAAAATATAATAATCTCTATAAAATTAATTATATCGAGTAAATAAATAATTTCTTTTTGACGATCTTTAAGTTAGGTCCGTGAGTGATAGCTTTTTTTTTAATTTAATTCTCAATTTTTTAATCTGTTGAATATAAAATTTAGATATAAAAACTTTTTTTATTTTCTTTATTTTAATAAAAATATATACTATAAGTAATGTCCAAAAATGTATTTTTCTGATGAATTCAAATTCTAATATCATAATAAAATAATAAATAAAATTAATATCGAGATCTAAATCTTAAATAGAGAGGTAATATTGTAATATCAAAAGATCCTTGGAAAAATTAATTTTTCATACGCTATTAGATTTATAATAATTTTTAATTACAATAAGAATATATAATTAAAAATTTTGAATACATAAAATCGATATGATGAATAAAAAAAATTAGAAATCTATTACTAATTCTTAAATAATATTGGAATTCATTGCAATGTCTATTATTTATACGAGTGGCATATATACTCTTATAGTAAACTATTTAATGAAATGGTTTTTTTTTTTTTTTGGTATACATGTATTTTTTTAAAAATAATTTTCTAATGCTTGAAAAATGAAATTTCTACTTGTTATAGGTGAATGTGTTGGAGAAACTGTTGGAGGAAATATGACATGTCATGTGTTAACTGTGAATCCTGGAGAGGTAATATCAGATATATAAAAAAAATTATTTAAATTTCATAATTTTAAAAATAAATTATTGTAAATTGCGAATTTTGGTTTTGGTAATTTTCAGGATGTGGCTGAAAAAATATTTACATTTTTTCATAAAGATTTTAAAGGAGTTGTTTGCATACTTTCTGCTATTGGTTCTGTATCAACTGTCATCCTTCGTCAACCTGGTGCTTCTGGTGGTTCTTTAAGATATGAGGTACATTTATATATACTATTAAGGTCTTAAAAAATAGTTAGTTACAACAAAAATGGTTGCGACAAAATGTTATTGTGACGATATCTAAACAATGTGTGTGTTTGGATGGTAAAATACAGGGTCACTTTCATATTTTATCTTTAAGTGGATCATGCACCTTCACTAGTGGTGTTGTTGTTGGTGCACAGAGGAAAATTGGCATGTTGAGTGTGTCATTAGCTAAACCTGATGGAGGAGTTTTTGGAGGTGCTGTTGAGAGCTCATTGATAGCTGTTACTCCTATTCAAGTAAGAATTTTCTTAACATCCATATGTAGACAAACAAATTACTACATTAATTTAAAAAAAAATGTCAGAAGATGTCTGACTATGGTGTTAATATCAGACACTAGACATCACACTCAGACACCAAATATAAGGTGTTAGTGTCAAATATCAATATCAACATTCATACACCAAATATAAAATTTTAGTATCAGATACCAGATACCAACACTCAGACACCAAATATAAAGTGTTAGCATCAGACACTAAATACAGATACTCGAACACCAACAATCAGACGCAAAATATAAGTTATCAGTATCAGACACTTGACACCGCCACTGAGACACCTAACATAATCTTAATTTAAAGCATTCGTGCTACATAAATATCAATTTGCATTTAGTGTCATTCTCTAAACATATTGATAATTATTTCCACCCATTTCTTTAACATATATTCTACATATTTCTAATAATTTGCATACACTAATTTCGTGTCTCTATTTTTCCGTTAGCTTATTTTGGCAACTTTCAAGAAAAACATAAGCAACCAAATCAAGAGAAAGTACTCATCTCCACCTTCAACAGCTCCAAACATGGAGACTAATCAAGATTCCTCAAGTGATAATAACTTGAAAGTTTCGAGGTTAACCCTAGAAGGAGAACCCAGTTGCCTAAGAGAAACAATAACAAAGAAAACTAATGGTGTGGTAGGAGCAGATGATAAAGTGAAAGTTGAAAGAACAACTAATGCTCAATCTTATTCTGTTGGGGATGAAGTTATTGACCTTGAAAGCCAGACAATAGTGGATCCTGTTAATGCCAACAGTGCACCTTAATTATGTAGCCGAGATTTTCTATGTTTTATTTCACTATTTACATATTTAGCAATAAGATTTGTCTAGTGTTTGAAAGTTGAATTTGTTGATGTTACTTTCTTTGGTTGCAGAGAAGGTACTAAATAGATATTACTTTGGCTGAAAAGGAATATTTCCAAACTGATTAATTAGGTTTCTTTTTATTTCTAATTTTGGAAAGTTATGATGCTTTTATGGATTTATTTATGTTAAACATCAATGCATTGGTAACTGGCCTCAACATAGAATCTTTATCTCATTCACAAGTGTTGAACATATGACTCCACGTACAAGAGAGATAAGTGAGTTGTGGTGGTTTGAAAAACCATAGTTTAGAATAAAATTATTTCTAATTTCATAGTTTAAAAACATTTTTGAGAATACCTTAGAATAATAGTAGTGGAAAGAAAATATATTGAAAAAAAAACGGAAAAGAGATGACACCATAATTTATAGAGGTTCGGTCTAAATAAAGTGACTTTATGATTTCCCCAAGATTTGAATTTGGTAGTATTCAGTAAGGCTTTTGAACTTTTAGCATGTTGAACTTACGAACCCTCTTATACAAAAAAAAAGAAGAAATTTCAATCCAACCAAACAACAAACAATAAACTAAAGTAGTTAGTCTTCCTTCGAAACATGAACAAAGCTTTAAGTGGTCAGTCTCCAAGATTTAAACCTTGTGACTTTATACCAAATTATCTCGAACCAAAGTGAAGTTTTGAGCTGGCTATCCTCCTAACCGAAACGGGATTTTACACCGGTTGGCCATAAACCAAATCGAAATTTTACACCAGACTGATCTCAAACCAAGTTGAGCTTTAACATCAGGCTAAGTTAAGGAACCAAAGAGAAGATTTTTCACTAGGTATCTACATAAACCCATAAAAGAGATTTTTCTTAAGTGGCTCAACTCATGAACTAAACGAAGACTTAAGATTAAATCCATAAACAAACAAAGCTTTTAACAAGTTTATCTTTGAATCCACAATAACATTTCTTTATAATGAAGTATTCAACCAAGAAAAAGTTTCTCTTGGTGAATTTACAAATATACCATTTCTAGAATAAATTTTTCTTACATAAACACAAGGACTTTCCCAAAGAATTACGACTAAATTCAAGTGAGAGAAAGTATAATTTTTTTAGATTGAGTGGGGATAATGATATAAATCACGTTTAAGGATAAGAAATAGTAAAGGGGGAGACTTCTATTTATAGGCTAAAGGTTGTCACAAAAAAGGAAACAATCCATGGGACAATTTAATGGTCTAATTGATTGAGTCGTTATCCCAATCGATTGAATGACCTAAAATAATTGATTAGAAATGTTCATTTTAGAAATTTATGAAAGATAGCCGTTGATATTAATTAAGGTACTCTCACGTGAGATTATAAACACAATTTTCACTTACCTAATTGATTAGGAATATGCTCCAAACGATTGGATAGTAAAAAAATTGTCAAAATTTTCTAACAATTCTTGGTTTATCTGGCTAGGTTCCAAATCATTTTTATATTACTTTATTTGAGAAATATAGGCTTTAAAAAATGTTTTTAGTGAGTGTGTGATTTATCCATGTTACTTTATGAAAACACCATTGTATTTTTACAAAGTATTGAATACTTAATCACAGTCTAGTGAGCTTTTAAAGTCTCTCTCTTTCACACATTGAAGCTTAAAGATTTTTTATAATACACCAACCATATAAGAATTTTCTCGAGTCTTCTTGGAGACCACCATTAAAGGACATCGCTTAAATCATCAAACTCTAGTTCACCAACTTGGTTCAAAGGAAGAATTTGAACAAAGTATCTTGTGCATCATTGAGTGTTTGAAATAGTTTTAGTACTTGCTTTGTGTTATGCTTTGTTGTCAAGTTGTCATCAATGCATATCCAAGAGTCTTCATCAAGAATTTATCGTCTTAAGTTTTTATCATCAAAACAAAATGATGATATAGATGACTATCTTTGTCTTTGATCACTTCTTGATTAATCCTACAAGCATATAGTTCCACATTCTCCAACTTTTTAAATGATGACAAAATATCTCTCAGGGAGATGGTAAAAGAAGAAATAGTTAGACAAATTTGGAGTGTTTAAACTCCCCCTTAAATGAGTGGAGAATATACTACACTCTCTTTAAGAGTATACTTCTCCTTACTTATCATAATAAAAAAGGAGGTTAAAGTTGCAAGGAATGAATTTAAATATGTAAGCACATAGTCATATAGGAATTTTAGAAAGGAAAAATAAACACACTTCATTGATTCAAATTATATTGGAATTAAAATTACAGAAAGCATAAAATTCTAGGAATTGAAATAATGCAAAAACTAAAAAAGCAAACACACTTAAAGACTAAAACACATAGGTGAGACTACTCATTTCCATAAGTATCATCATTCCTTTATATAATCATCTTGATCTGCAATATCTTTGGCTAAAGATTGCATGGCTAGACTATTTTGCTGGCATATCCACATGACCATGTTTATTGTTGTGTTTTTTGATTATTTAAAGTCATCTTCTTCATCTACCAAGTCGTGTCTTAATTTTCAATGTTGGATGTGAATCTTTATTTTTCTAAGTGAAGAGTGTAACACCCCAATATTTAGAATTATTTATTTAATTGATTTTGTGAGATATTAGATCGAATTCTATTGGGTCGAAGAGTAACTTCCGGTTCGATAGGATTTATGCATGTCACCGAAGTATGTTCACATGCTGGTGTCGAAGACCTACATACTGTAGTCGAAGTATGTTCTAGTATGTGAGTGTGATAATGCTAGGGTTTTTAGTATTTCGAATTGGGTCTGTTTGTTATGTCCAATTGTTTAAGTTAGCTTGTACCCTAAGTTAGCTTGCACCTACGTTAGCTTGTAATAGATATTTGTAAAAAGCCCATTAGTTTATTATGTTAGGTTTATTATAAATAACATACTAGTTTCTCATCATTGCATACTGCAAATACTAATTTAGAGTGAGAGGGTTATTTGTTATTCTTGTGCACTTGTAATCTAGTTTTAAGAGAAAGTAAAGAATAACAGTTATAATCAATATTTGTTGTTCTTCATTCTTTTCTACCCTAATTTTTTTTATCATAAAGAAACAAGTTTATACTTTATTTCTACGACATATATTTTCACAACAAATTGGTGCGGTGAGAATGGAGAAGAAGCCTTAAATAAAGTATGAGATTTAAAATTTCACTAGAGTGAACGATTTTGGTATGTGGCGCTTGAAGATGAAAGCCCTACTAATTCACTAAGGTTGTTTGGAAGCGTTGAAGGGAGAGGAAGCCATGAACATTGCGTTAACTGCAACTAAGAAGACAACGATGATAGAGAATACCCATATCGCAATCATGTTGAGCCTTGGTAATAAGGTTTTTCGACATGTATCAAAGAAGACAACAGCAATAGGGTTATGGGTGAAACTTGAAAGTTTGTACATGACTAAATCGCTGGTAAAGAGACTCTACCTAAAGAAAGCTTTGTATTCATTCAAGATGATTGAAGAAAAAGTCGTAATTGAGAAGTTGGATATGTTCAACAAGTCGATTCTTGATCTTAAAAATATTGATTTGAATATCGATGATGAAGATTAAGCGTTGTTGTTGTTGTTGTGTGCTTTGACCATAACACATACTCACTTTAAAAAAACTCTCTTGTATGGAAGGGAGACCCTGAACTTTGAAGAAGTTCAATAAGCCTTGTATTCGAAGGACTTGGACAAACAAAAGGAGCATAAACTTTCAACGGTTGGTGAATGTTTGGCAGTTAAAGGAAAATTCTTGCAAAAGATGGTAAGTTCGACAAGAAGAAAGGTAGAAGTCAGCAGAAATATTATAGTGGCGAAGCATCTGGTATTCGATGTTATCGTTGTGAGAAGGAGGTTCATACAAGAAAGGTGTCCCCTGAACACCTGAAATATCATAGAGGTAAGAATAATGGAAATGCAATTGTTGTTCAAGATGATTTTGAATCATCTGATGTTCTTGTGGTTTCGAGCAATAACTCGTTGAAAGAGTGGATTGTGGATTATGGGTGCACTTGGCACATGACTCCAAACAAAGACTTGTTTGAAGAGATATGTGATCAAGATGGTGGATCTGTATTTTTGGGAAACAACAAAGCTTACAAGATTCTAGGTGTTGGATCCATGAGATTCAAGCTCCATGATGAGTCAATAAAGTTGTTGACTGAAGTTAAGTACGTACCTGATTTGAAGAGAAATTTGATTTCTCTTGGTGAATTCGACAAGAAAGAATATGTTTTCAAAGGAGAGAAAATTATCCTACAAGTCATGAAGGGGTCGAAGGAAGTCTTGAGGCCGAAGTTGTAAGAAGGATAACTTGATTCGAGGTACTTGTTTTATTAACGATGTTGCTTTAGTTGCTATTATTTATATCTGTGCTACATATTCATTTATTTGATGCCAAGGGAAGATTGGAAATTACAAGGCTTTTAATACTCTATTTAATGGAGTGAACAAAAATGTTTTCAGGTTAATTAATACATGTAATATAATCAAGGATGCTTGGGAAATTTTCAAGACAACTCATGAAGGTACATCCAAAGTTAAAATGTCAATACTCTAACTTCTCACTTTTAAATTTGAGAATCTAAAGATGAATGATGATAATACATATAGGACTATCATATGAAGGTTATTAAAATATCTAATTCATCTAGTGCCTTCGGAGAAAAAAATGTCAAAATAAAAGCTTGTTAGAAAGATTATTAAGACTTTACCTAGGAAATTTGACATAACAATTACAACTATTGAAGAAGCTCAAGATATCCATAGAATGAGAGTTGATGAAATTTTTGGGCCACTTTAAACTTTTGAATTTTCTATTAGTGACAAGTATGAGGAAAAGAACAAGAGCATATATTTGTTTCTAATGCTGAAGATGAAAAGGGTCATGCTGGTCTGGATACTAATAAAGAACTATTCAATACCATTGTGTTACTTGGAAAATAATTCAATAAAATATTGAAGAGAATGTACATAAGAGGGAGACAAGATATCAAGAACATCTCATATGACATCAATAATAACCTTGACTCTTAGTGGAAAACAAGAACTGAAGAAAATTCAAGTCAAGGAAAAGGCCTTTAGTGTAATTAGTGTATAGGTTTTAGACACCTTTGAGCAGAATGCCCAACGTACCTCAAGAAACAACATAAAGGAGTGTCTGTTTCTTTGGCTGAGAAGGATTCAAATATTGAATCTACCAAGCATGTTAAAGCTTTTTCAGGAAGATGCAATCCTTATAAATATCTTGGTAAGAAGAGGGAACTTCTTATCAATGTGTTTGATATTCATAATGAACTAATACTACTGACATCCAAGCTTGAAAACATGACTAAATACTTCTGAATGTTAAACAATGGAACAAACTCATCAGGTAAATTCTTCAAGATGGAAATGATGTTAGGAGTTCAACAGGGATTGGATTTTATAAAGCCTAATAATCAGTTTATTCATCCAAGGAAAGAAAAATATGTTATAGTGTCAAAAAAAGGTTCCAACATCCAGTGAGACTTCAAAAACCTTTCATCAGACCCATAAGTCATCTCAGGAGATGTCATCATTATGGGAAATATGGTCCCATAAGGCCCTTCGACTACAAGTTGTATGATTATCCTAAAAATTACACTCATCCTGAGAGTAGTTTAAGGAGTAAGATTAAAAGAAAATATAGTTCCAAAATGAGAACATTTGTCTCATTGCTCATTTTCCTCTCACATCTTATTAATAGAAGATGAGTGTTTAGGTAATGGGTGTTCAAAAATATTGAAAGAAAGTGAAAAAAATGACAATTGTCATATATGGACACCTCAAGAAGTCTCTAAAACCTACTAGGAAGGGTTTCAACTTGAGCAGAAAATTCTGAAGGAATGTAATGTCAAATAGAATGTCATGATATTATATTGTGAGTATTTGTGGTAGTCTTCATCATGGCATCAATGCTCTAATAAGGAACAAAGCTGATACTGTTAAGGGTTCTATCGTGTGGAAAAATAATTCCAAATGTTTTACCAAAGTGATGGTTGTAATTAAACTTAAGAAGAAAATGGGTGAAGTTTTCATTTCTAGGAAGTTATGGCAATTAGTAAGGTGGAGGCATGCAACAGATAATTTTTTTCATATCCATTTATTGGCATATGAAAAATTAAAAAACATCATTATAAAGCCTTGACATCTCCAAAGTTACACACTATATAAATCATTGCCTAACGCATTACTAAAAATACCTACTTCTTCAATTCTCAGGGAAAACATCACTTTACTCGTTCCAAATAAGTTATTCAAGACTTTATTCTGAATATCTCATTCTCAGGTATTCAAAACCTAATATGTCTAACAAAGAAGGCATGTCCAATTACACGCTTTATAACCCTAAGGAATCTGAAGGTATTTCTAACGTGATAACAAATATTGTTCCTCTCTTGATCATTCCTAGTGGAAATCCATAGAAAAGAAAAACAAATACTCTTGCAAGAAGAAGACTACACTCCTCTCGTATAAGTGCTTATGATAAGTCTACTATATATGTAGAAAAAGAACTTGTTGTGAATCGGATGCCTTGGAAACAAAATATAAACTTGTTGCTCAATATAAGGAAAAAGAATGAAGAACACGATGAACACAAGGATTGGTTATTAACTGCTATTCTTTCCTTTATCTTCAAAACAAGATTACAAGTATACAAGAATAACAAATAACCCTCTCACCCTAAATTAGGATATTCATTATGCAATGATGAGAGACTAGTATGCTATTTATAATAAACCTAACATGCTAAACTAATGGGCTTTTATCACAAATACCCATTACAAGTTAACTTAGGGTACAAGCTAACTTAACCAATAAGACATAACAAACAGGCCCAATTTGATGCTAAAAATCCTAGCATCCTTCGACCCAATAGAGTTCGATCCAATATCTCACAAATCTCCACCTTGGAACAAACATGCAACTAGGCAATGTCTTGGTGATCATATCAGCAACATTATGATCTGTCGAAACCTTCAGCACTTGGACCTCTCCACGCTCGATTACCCCTCTAACGAAATGCAGCCTCACATCAATGTGCTTGGTTCGCTCATGATAGGCTGAATTCTTTGACAGGTGTATTGCACTTTGACTATCACATTTAACAGTGATAACTTCGCCTTGAATTTTTAGCTCCTTAGCAAAACCTTCAAGCTACAATGCTTCTTTCACAACTTTAGTTAAAGCAATATATTCCGCTTCAGTGGTTGATAATGCAACAACCTTCTGAAGTGTTGCTTTCCAACTAATTGTTGTACCAAACAAAGTGGAAACATATCTAGAAATAGATTTTCTAGAATCCATACAACCTGCATAATCAGATTTGACATATCCTTCGATTACTGCTTTACTATCTTCACCAAAAGCTCCACCATAAATTAAGACTCTGTTTAGAGACCCATTTATGTTCCTTAGAATCCACTTCAATGCTTGCCAGTGAGCCTTTCCAGGATTCACCATGTACCTGCTTACAAGACTTACTACATATGCTATGTGGGGTCTAGTGCAAACCATAACATACATCAAAGAACCTATTGCATTAGCATATGGGATGCTATTCATATAAGTTATTTCGACCTCAGTACTGGGACATTGATCTGTACTCAACTTGAATTGGGGGTTTGTTGGAGTCACAACATGCTTCGAATTCGACATACCAAACTTTTCGAGAATCTTTCCTAAATATGCCTCTTGAGATAAGCACAATCTTGACTGCTTTGTATCTCTTAGAATGTCAATTCAAAGAATCCTAGAAGCTGCTCCTAGATCCTTCTTTTCGAACTCCTTATTGAGTTCTGCCTTCACCCTCATTACCTCTTCAACATTGTTACTTGCTATGAGAATGTCATCAACACAAAGTAACAAAATAACAAATGAATTACCAGGACGAAATCTGAAGTAAACACAATGGTGTTTACAGTGATTTCTAGTAAACAACCGCTAGTCTTCCAATTGATTGATTGTTATTGGTTACTTGCAGGATCGACTAGATTGATCCTGGGACACATGTGTCATAACTCGTTTCTATGTTCATACCCATTATCTTGATAAATTTATATTGTATGTTAATGTAGAATGTAAGATTCTTAAGAGATTTCTCTAAGATTGTCTATAGAAATATGCTGACTGAATGTATAAAGGAAAGACTTCGAATTAAACTTAAGTTGTAACACTTGAAACGTAAAAATAAAGAGTGTCTGAGAATATAAAAGTTTATGGAAATATAAAGCGCTTGAGTGAAAGGACAAAGTAGAAATGGAGTTTCTAAAGAGATAAATGTGTTTGAAAGCAAGTAAAATAAGGACATGAAAGGGAAATCGAAAGATTCTAAGAGCAGAAATACTGTAAAAGTGAAAGAAATATAAAAAGACTTGGATTTAAATTATAAAGGATCATGATGTTCAGTACGTACATTTTGTCTTCTGACTCGTTTCCCTTAAATCACGGTAATTTGAGTGTTTGAGATTTTTTAGTACACGAATGAACACACTAAATCTAACATAAAAACACCTATTTATAGTGTCCTGGCCCTAACGGTCCTACTCTAAAATTATGCCACGTTCGAAGCATGTAGGCTTCTTACGTTTACTGACTTCCACGCGTCTTCTACGAATGACGCTCTTATTTGAAATTCGAATCCTGTGCCAACAAAGTGTTTTGCTAGTTTTCTTCGATTCGAACTAAATCATTTGCTTGGACCACTTCCAACTCTGGCACATTCTCACAAAGGAACTCTTTATTTCTAAACACTAAAAATCCTAAATCGAAATCCACCATCTATCACTGGAAATCGAAGAGTCCTTTAGAACAATGGTTCTATATTTCCAACCAATAGATATCAACCTCTTTATATGTTTATTCGAAATATCCCTTTGATATCCAGTAATTTGTTTATTCGAAATTGCCAGCTAACAAATTGCCCCTCAAGAACATGCGTTTCGATAGATATAAAGAAATACTTGTTTTTGAATTACCCATGCAATTTCAAAAACATCAAAACTCATGATGACTACACTGCACACGACGTCAGAGTAAGTGTCCAACTTTCTGCGAAACGTCCAATCACCACACCTAAACGTGCAATCATAACAATTATAGCAAACAATTAGCAGAAAAAACGTCACTTCCCTAGGAAGTTTACAAATCCACCTTTTCTCTTTCCAATGAGGAAGTTACACGTATCCAGCCTTTTTGAAAGGTTAAAAAAAAAACTCTTTAAACCGTTGAGGAAAGCTATAAAAGCACTTCATCTTCTACATTCCAAACTTTTCCAAATTCTCTCAACCTTCAGACAACCCAGATTTCTCATTTTCAGCAAAACCTTTAACTTTCACAATGTCTTCTCCTTCAACACCATCTTCATCCAAGAAGTCTGAAAAATCCAAGCAAGTTTCTTCTTCCATTCTCAGACCAGCAAGCAAGATTATCAATCTTGATAATCAGGAGTTCATCTCAACTCCCAAACTCACTCAAGAACAGAAGGCCATTTATGCTTCCCAAGTAATCATTCCTACTACTGTTCTTGATAAAACCCTAGGGGTTATGGGTCCCTTAATCTCTACAGATCGTCTAGAAAAGACAAAAGGATTTTTTCCCGCGTATTCCGAAACTAAACCCATTGTTAATAAATCCACCCCTCTAAAACTTAAGGAAGATGAATCGGTTGTTAGGTGTCATACCCCAAAATACTACGCATGAAAGAGACCCGCTAGGTCGACGAACCTAGGCAAAAATAAGGGCATCCTGGCGAACCAAAAAGGTTCGGGCAAAAGTTAAGGATATATACAAAACATGTACACCCGGCAAGTCGAAAACCTGAAAAGGCGGCTTGGGCAAAAAGGGTATCCCGGTAGACTGAAAACCCGAAAGGGCGGTCTAGGCAAAAGTTAGGGATTTAAGCGTACGACTATGTCTCTTCGGATCACCGCTTCGGACTACTATCAAGATTCAAGATTCAAATGGCGAAGATCAGTCTACTCACTTTCTACTGACAGCAAGGAGATGAGATAGTCGAAATATATGAGTACTAGCATAGTTGGGACTTAACGAGATCGTTTCCGCATAGCTTTTACCTTTCTTGTGTACAAACTACTTGGCCATACGCCACCTTTCAAAATAAATACAACTTCTTTCTCTTTACAATTTCTGTTGTTGTTATTTGCAATAAGTCCAACATTTGCTTTGAATGATTATACGCATTTGACAGTAAAAATCTCTCTGCAAACATACGAAAAGTGAATATGCAAAAGTACTTACTACAGGCTCTAGGATTTGGGACGACGACGAAAGTCACCCATACAATTCCCCACAGAGCATAAAGGTGTCACCCACAACACACCTTCCCAATGAGTATAAGGAATCCACGAGCAACAATTTCACTCAACCAAGCAACGTTACATCAGTCTCCAAGCAGTAACACTTCATCCCCAGCGGACATTTCTCAATCCTCCCCTTCTCCCGGCAGCAGTATCCAGACTCGAAACTTGGTCAGATAGTGCATCGGAGGAAACATATACCTTTTATTCCCCAGCCAGAGATTACAACGGACTCTAGACTCTTCAAGCCCGGTCTCTCAGTAACCATCAAATGCTCTCCAGCGAGATCTACACTCGGAATCCCCAGTAGAGCATCTCTCAAATTTCCTCAGCAGGATCTACATACAAGGTCCCCAACGGATCGCCTCCCAGATTCTCCTCAGCAGGGTCTATATATGAGATCCCCGACAGCGAGCTTCTCAAATCTCTACCTTCCTCAACAATGTCTAGGCCCAAGACTTGGTCAGATAGTGCATCGGAGGAATCCAAGATATCTTTCTTCTCCTTCAAAAGCAGGGTTCTCACCTACTCAATTCCCCAGGCAGAAGTTAGAAATCTTCAAGCAGAATATCCGCATCTTCTTCAAGATGGATATGTTTTGAAATATCACGACATTCATCATAAAGTCATAATTCATGCATATGTCATTCATATACACTGTCATGCATCATGCTTTGCATAAAACTAACCAATTTTCTATCAAAGTTTTTTCTTGTTTTCTCCAAAACAGGTAATAGTCACTCGACGCAAACAGTCCAGATTAAGCCCGAGCCGACGGAAAACTATCGAAAGACCATGAACAGGTCCAGATTAAGCCCCGAGCCGACGGAAAACTATCGAAAGACCGCGAAGGTCCAGATTAAGCCCGAATCGACGGAAAACTATCCGAAGACCGCCTCGGTTATCCTCCGATAATGTGCAATGGATCAACACCGATGCACAACAGGAAGCTATCCACATTCTTGCCAACTACAATTTCCTCGAGTAATCAACACGAAGATTTATTCTGATTATCAACAGCAACTACAGAGTCTAGCATACGACTCAGTTGCCTTGGATGGCACCTTAAGCCCATCTCCGACTATTTGTCAACATCTCTTCACTATCAGAATGCTGCATATATGGTTAAAAATCAATACAGACCAATAACTTCATTCAAGGTGAACACGAAGTCTAACGTACGACTCCCTTCGGATGGCATCTTAAGCCCATCTCCTCTCCATTCCAGGAACATCTACAGAGTCTAACGTACGACTCACTCCCCAGCATCGACCTTTCCAGATGGCATCTTAAGCCCATCTCCGTCAGCTATCCTATTTAACAAACTCGAGTCTAGCGTCGACTCGTTCCCCAAGTCTCCAACTTCTCCAAATGGCATCGTAAGCCCATTCCCACATCATCCACCAACCGAGTGCAAATTTTTGTACTTGTTCAATCATCTTCTACCTGGTCACGAAGACAAGCATGTCAATCTAACCCTTCCAAAGACAAGAAGATTGAGCAGGGCAGTGTCATACCCCAAAATTTGCCCTCCATCTACTCAAGAGATTTCATACATCCATACTCAAGGATTCCTCAAGAGTTGATCGACAAACTCTCTCCTAGACAATCAACCCAAACTAGGGTTTGGTATCTCTCCGATCAAGATGGATTTCCAACATCTCCAATGGCCTTCATGCCTCCTCATATGCTTCAAAGATTCTCCATGTCAAGTTTCAAGTCTCAAGTCAAGTTTCCTCGACAATGGTTCGGATGGTTGAAAATGGTGTATTGGACAAAAGTCAACTGTGGTCAGATACGTCAAAACTTCGATTTTTGGTCAACATCCTCATTTTGAAGTTACATTCATCATTTGATCAAGGGTTGATCATGATTCATCAAGAAAACTCAAGATTTGCCCAAAAGTCAAACTTTCTAAATTAGGGTTTCTAGATGAAAAGTCAATCGAACTTTGATTGGTCATAACTTTCTCGAAATTTTCCACCACCTCTTGTTTTGAAGGAAATTCAATTCTCTACAACTTCATGTCTCACAAGAATGTCCAAAAATGCTTCATTTGAGAGGTATAGCTCAAAACATTACGTGTCATTTTCAAAGTCAACAAAAAGTCAACTTTTTGTTTTGAAGATATTTTGAGCATGGTAACTCCAATTGAGATGAGACCAAAGACATTGTTTAGAGGACTCTTAGAGCTTTCCAAAAAGTCCAAGAACACTCAAAAATGTGGAAAATTGAGCAAGATACACTATTCAGAAGTTGGGGAATTTTGGACAATTGCACAAAAGGACATATTGGTCAAAATGCAAAATTTTCCAAATGGGCCTATAATCTTTTGATCCAAACTTGTTCATAATGCTATTCTTGACCCATAAATTCTTGGCCTTGGTTATTTTCTATTTTTATGATTTATATTTGAATTTTATAACATTTAATTCAAAAATAAATTATATAAAATATGAAAATTAAACATTTTTCTCAAAAGGAATGATTTTATATCTTCCTAAATGTCCAAGAAGGCCCATGACCCTTACCAAATTCGTGATAGCCTTGCATTCATGAGAAAATCATATATTTTTCAATATTTGATTTTATTTTAAATGGAAATATTTGCACATTCAAGAAGCAATCTTTTTTCACTCCTTTTGCCATCCAAATTTCTTCTATAAATTGCCAGCAATACACACAAGCCTGAGGAACGAAACCCTAGCTCAAGCCAAACCCTTATTTTGTCAAAATTTTCCAAGAATCTTTGAAATTCGAATTTCAATTTCCAGCAGGTTTCAGCCTCCAAACATCATTCCATCGTGCTCAGGAGGTGAGTTTGAGTAAGTACACACTCATCCCATGGTTTAAAACAAGCCGGATCGATGCATATACATACATACATATTCAATATTTCTTGATTTTTGCATTTGATTGTTCTGCCTGTTTTAATCGATTCTAACCGTTCTAATGTGTTCATGAGGCTCTATATAGTTGATCTGGGCAATCGTTTGTAAGCTTGAACGTCAGAAACTCATGATGCCATGTTTAGGGTTTCAGAACTGTCGAGCTTCGAACTGGCATTTAGAGGAACTTTTAGGACAAACTGAGACCACCATCGGATTCGCAGACCCCGATTTAGGGGGGGTAGCCTTAATCCCAGCTCTCGAATTTTCGTATTTTTGCAGGTTAGCAAATCGAGCATCCCGGAGAAGATGACCGGAGCCCTAGCTCGGCCACGACTGGCGTGGACCGAGGAGGCGCGTGGCGAATGATGCGTTCGATTCGCTCATTCAAAATCAATGGGCCCCACGACGTGTTTGATTTTTTCAAAATATCCCGACGTCATCACTTATATTGATTTGTTTCCAGCTTTTCAAACACCAAGTGCATCATGGCGTAGTGGTCAGCGTGCTGGTTTTTAAGGTTTGAAGGGGATGTCTCCAGTTCGATTCCTGGTTCAGACAATCCCTTTTCCTTTTTCCAAAACTTGCATTATTTTCCATGTTTTCATATTTTTTTAATATTTTCTCTTATTTTAATTTATCTTCATAATTTTTATTCTGCATTAAAAAAATTACCAAAAAATATTTTCTTTTTATATTATTTTCATAAAAATCTTTATTTAATTTAATAAATTAAAAAATATAATTTTTGCATGCATATTTATTTTATTTTTATTTTAGCATTTAAATCATTATAAATTGCATTTTAATTATTAAATCTTTTCCAAAAAATCCCAAAAAATTATTTTAACTTATTTATCTTATTTCCAGCACATATTAATTTTCTCATATTAAAAATTGCATTTTTTCTAACATTTTTCCTCTTATTCAATTCATCTCGTATTTTCCGATTTCCCATTCTTTCACAGGTTGATCCGATTCAGACGATTCTTCCGTTTTTATTTTACTTTTCAATAATGTAATTGCTCATGGGTTGTAATAGTTTAATTTAGGACTTTTACTTTCCGCACTCCTAATTATGTATCTGCCCCAAAGCCATGTAATAGCGTAGGTTTATTTTCCGCATTTTACATTCCGCACTTTTACTTTCCGCACCCTTATCAATTGCTAGTAATTAGGCGTGTATGGCAAGATAATAATTGGACATAGCTCACACTAATCTTCAAGATAATATATTCTGAACTCAACACACTTCTTTCACACACGCACCCCTTAGGGTAATTCTCTCTCGATGCCTATGGTCATGTCCCTCGAACGTAGAGGTATTCTAGCACCGTTGCTTTCCAAACAAATCATCATAGTCCCTTCGATACAAAGATCATAAGACCCACGATGTCGCCTCCGAATACGTGATCTTGACCCTCGATTGTCGCCTACGAAAAATGATGATAGTCCCTTCGATATGTGCTAGGATACTTCCTACAAGTTGCTTTCTATGACCATCCGATGTCCCTTCGAATGTCCCGCTTACATCCAACGAATGGAGCTACCTACTAACTAATGGTATGGCTAGCGCTATTCTAAAGGAATGTAGAAGTACAACAAAACGACCAATTCTGAGTGGGTAAATAAGTCTCTTAGTTGCTTGCTCTATCAAATGCTTTTCACACTACACACTCTTTTTCAAAAGTTCAATTTCTTTTCAAAACAAACATTTCCGAACACTTTGTATACACTCCTACATGAGTCATTACAAAGTCAAAGCGAAATGCCTTTTCAAAACATTTTTGTCAAACACACAGGAAGCAATTTTAAAAAAGTTATCTAAGAGCGACTAAGAGCCCGTAGAATAAACTGCGGATGGAAAGGGGTGCTAATACCTTCCCTTTTCATAACCATTCTCCCGAACTCAGAATCTAACGAAGGTCTTTTTCTGTTACTTTTACCTTCCCTTAATTGGATAAAAATAAAAGTCGGTGGCGACTCTTGCTATCCGCACATTTGGATACAAAAATCCTACAAAGTCAGTTCACCGTATCACATTAGGCTGTCAAAAACCCTAAAAGAGAAAACCTGTGAAACGGAAACGTCACAACCTATGAGGGGCGCTTTTAGTATGGACTATGTTACTGGGAACTTTAAACCTTTTCGTTCATGCCCCTCCTCCAATCAATTATACCAGGACTGGCTCTCAAAAGTTGAAAATAAGATATCCCAGGAATGGGAAAGTATAGGCATCCTAAATCTGATTCGAATGTCAAAATTAGGATTTAGTTATAGCCAACCCTTCTTGCTATCCTCCTTATACTTTTGGGACAACACCTATAACACTTTCCACCTCCCTTGTGGAATGATGACACCCACGTTCTTTGATATTGCTGCTATCACTGGACTTTCCCCTATTGGGGAAACTTTTGATCCAAATGAAGATGCAAATAACCTTATCGACTTTGATGTTAAGAATTCCAACTTCTCAAAATACATCAATTTTGGCTTTATGGTTATCGAAATACGTCTTCTGCAGCAAGTCTCTTCAAGTTTCTAGCAGGTTCATCACCCTCGCAAATCAACTTCATCATGGTCGAAGGGTATGTATCAGTGAGTTACTGTTAACAAGCTTATATGAAAGCATATGTGTTGCAGTTTCGAAACTAAAAACTTATGAAGCTGGCACTAATCTGCTTCTCGCTGGCCCCTTTTGGCTACTGCAACTTTGGTTGAATGCCACTTTCGAGTCATCTCTTTTGACCTTTGGGATAATTAATGAAGAACACCCTGATGTTGTAAACCGCAGCATTGAGGGTACTAGGTTGTTAAAAGTAACTCTAAACGATGAAAGAGAAAATTTCAAGACATGTTTTGTTAACTATATGATGATTTTCTCTAAAAGGCATAGGTTCGTCCCCTCAATGGCCCCTTTCGCCAATCGAAATTGTGGTCCAACTTGGTTTACCATGCCCCTTGAACAAGCCATCGAAGAAGAAATAATCAGGGATATTTGGTGTGCCTTTTTAAATCCTAGGCTTATCATTTCTAGGATTACTCCTTCCAAGTGTGTATCCTTGCTTATGAACCCAATTTCGTGGCCCGTCAATTCGGATTATGCCAAATCCTACCTGAACCTCTTTTTAACAAGAAAAGGGAGATATGTCTAGCAGGGGTACCCTACTCCTTCAAGGAAGTTGAGACTCGACAAAAACAATATGCTGGCTTTTCTGACTTTTTACTAATCTCCTTTACTCCTTCCTCTTATATGACCAAAGATTTTTATACTTGGTGGACGGCTTATTACTCGAATGATATGTTCAGCACCATCCAAATTCAACAACAACTGACGACAACTTTTTCCCTTGTGCAGGAGCATGTAAAAAAAGGTAGACTTACTCATGTCAAGGAAATTCGAGCCTTCCAAAAATATTTCGAAATTGTCTATAATCCTATGGAAATACATCGAACCGTCTGCGAAGCAGCGAGAACTTTGAAAGAAAAATTTGAAAAACAACTTTCAAAAATTTGATTTCCTCCTTATGTAAAACCTGAAGATAGGTATCGATGGGCTTTTAAACATCAACCACCAAAATTTCCAAACCTACCTACTTCAGAGCTGGCTTTGGCCTTTTTTCCCCCATATCCTTGGTGGTTGGTTTGTAGGGACATTCTTCATAGATATGAAAATGATGCCAAGAAACCTGCCCAAAGGGTAGTGTGGGCTAAATGTGATTTAGACAATTTCAGGGGGCACCTTCGCTATGACTTGTCATCCATGTCTAGCACGTCTCGAAACAGAGAAGGTGCGGAGCTGAAGAAATTCGAAGTTCCCTTATTCTTTCTAAACTTCATTTTAAACTTAACTGTTTCATATTTTTTTCCAGCTGTTGATCTAAAATCCTTGAAGAAGGATAAAGTTGTACCCAAGGTAGGCTCAACTGAAAATCCTCCTTCTGAACAAGAAGATGACTCCCCAAAAAAGAAAAAGAAAAAAGTAATACTTCACCCACTCCTTTCTTATTGTCGAATTTAGTCTTTAAATTGACTAATTATCCTCTCCATTTCTCCAGGCGAGTGGATTACCTCCTAAGTCTCCTAAGAAACGAAGACGCGATGGTGCCCACTCTGAGAACGAATCAGAGAAGGATGAAGACGTTTCTCCTCTTAAACGAAAGAAGAAAAAGAAAACCAAAAAATCTGGCGAAGGCTCTCAATTCGTCAGTCCTTCCGGCAGCGAAATACATGCAACTGCTCCCAAACCTAAATCTAAAGGACCTTCGAAGTCTCAATCTTCGAAGAATGTAATTTCAGAACGTATTGGTAGCAATGCAACTTCTGATGAACAAAAGGTAAATCCCACTTAATGATTTTTTAGATTGACTGTGTGACCTTCTTTATGTTAACTCCTTGCTTATGCGCAAAGCGTTCCTTTTGCTTCTTCGGATCCTCCTACCATTCAAGGCCAAGGTTCAAAACCTGCAGCCTTTCCTCAACCAGAAGGTTTCCACGAAGCCATTTTAAACAAAGGCTCATCCACTGCTGCTACTCCTGCAGGGACTATCGAAGCCTTAGATCAACAAGCAACTTCACCTCCATTGGTTGAAGCTTTAGAACAACAAGCAACGTCACCTCCTCCAACAGAAAATCTTATAGCTGGCGAACCAACCACTGTGGTCGAAACTCCTATCATCGAAATTCCTAGTGACTCTTCTCCCAGAAGGGTGCATTTTGCTGACCAATCTGAAGAAGAAAGCGAAACACACAGCGTGAGCCGTTATTTCGCAGATGGGGAAGACGACGAAGCAAGGCAAGAAGAAGTGGAGATTTCTACTCCTGTAGGAATCACTTCCACAAGAAACCAAGATTCTTCCTCTTTAACTGAAGAGCAGAAAGAGGAAATTAAAAGAAACAATCCCCTAAAATACATCAAATTAATGCTAGCTCAACGGGATTCTTCCTCTGGCAAAAATCAATCTGAAGATTCGAACCAAACGAAGGATAATGCCCCTCTTACTTCTATCGACCAAGTTCTTCAACAAGTCAACAAAACCATTCTTGAGGCTGATATTTTCACCATTCTGAAAGAGGACACTATAGCCTATTTTTCAATGAAAAAGTTGCTTTCTCAGATAGATCTCAGCATCTGTCCATCTGAAGTAGGTGAAACTATATATGATCTGCAAATCTTGCTTAATGAGGTTAGTGGCGAATATATTAGGGCAAATGATATTGATTCCAAAATTCGAACCAAACAAGATGCTTTGTCTAAAGCTTATGACCAAACTTCGAGACTTTCTGAAGAAGCAGAAGTGTTGGAGCGTGCTAAAATCTAGGTCAAAGACAAGCATGATGTTTTGGCTCGATCAATCCTATTTTGGGAATCCCAGATCGAAGAACTCAAAAAGAAGATCGAGGGTGCTCGAAGTGAGCAGGAAACTTTGAAGCCCATTGATGACAAAAAGCTTGAAAATCTTGTCACACAAAGTCTTCAACATATGGAGGTAGCTGAAGGAATAAACGCAGAGATCAAGGGGCTCGAGAGCGTCAGAAATGCTACCCAATGCAAGATCAACTTATGCAAGAGCAAGTTTGCTAAGCTGAAACGAGACGCCCCTTTCTGACTTTCGAATGTATTTTGTTAATGCTTTTTTTTATTGTTAAGGATATTTACTACGTACTCTTGTAATTTGAACACAACCATTTTGGCATTTATGTAATACCATTTTGGCTTGATTATTTGTTTTATTTTAATTATTCTGTAGTGATTCGAACCTCGTGCAAGCATGGCTTATACCTTTTTAAGTACTTCCCATTTACCTTCAAGATTCTTCTATCTCCCGCTAATTCCTCTATTTCATAAGCATTATTCGAAAACGTTTTCAAAACACGAAAGGGTCCCTCCCAATGGGGTGACCATTTACCTAAGAATCTATTCTTTTTATCCATGGGTAATATAACTTTCCATACCAGATCATTGGTTGAGAACAACTTACTTTTAACTCTTTTGTTGTATGCTCTGGCTACTCTTTCTTTTTGTCTTCTCATAACTTCTAAAGCATGTAGCCTACTTTCATCTACGTCCACTAATTCATTCATCATCATTTCCCAATATTGGTTAGATGGTATCTCATTTTGTCTTTGGATTCTAACTGACTGTAAATGTATTTCGACTGGCAGCACGGCATCGTGTCCAAATGTAAGTCGAAATGGAGTAGTATTTGTTGCCTGTTTAGGAGATGTTCGACATGCCCATAAATCTTGGTCCAAAGTTTTATGCCAATTCTTTGGCTTTCGCCCTACATGTTTCTTTATCAGACCTATTATGACTTTATTGGCTGCTTCCACTTGACCATTTGCTTGAGCATAATAAGGCGTTGACGTGAGTAACTTAAATCCCATTTCTTGTGCAAACTCTTGCATTTTTCTCCCTATGAAAATTGAACCTTGATCTGTTGTGATACTTTCTGGTATTTCGTACCTGTAAATTATTTGCTTATGGATAAATTCCATAATAGCCTATTGATCAACATTCACTAGAGGAATTGCTTCGACCCATTTTGTAAAATAATCTATACCCACAAGAATATATTTCTGTCCTTTGGATGATGTTGGTCGTATTTCACCAATTAGATCTAATTCCCATCCTCTAAAAGGCCACGACTTAATAATTGAATGTAATTCACTTGCAGGAGCATGCTGAATGCCTGCATGAACTTGGAATTCTTCGCATCTTTTAGCAAATTCTATGCAGTCTTTGAGCATAATGGGCCAATACATTCCATATCGAAATAGCAACCATTTCATTTTGTGGCCTGCTTGATGTGCCCCACATGCCCCACTGTGCACACTAGACAAGGCTAGATACGCTTCATTTTCTCCTAAACATTTGAGTAAGATTCCTTCTGGGGTTTTCTTAAAAAGTTCATTTCCTATTAGCACATAAGACAATGCTCTGTATTTGATATTCTTCTCCGTACTTATTGAAGGTTCTTTCAAGTAATTTATTATAGGACTTCTCCAATCTGTATCTGCCAAAGTATCTATACTTATCACTTCGAATTCTCTCTGATTTGCATAGCCCATTTTTGAATTCTCTAAGTCTAATGGTGATAATTTGGTTGCCATTATTCTACCTCTTGTTTCTATGAGGTATTGGAGTTTTTATTTGGATGTCTTATACCCTGAGGCTATTTGAGCCAAGTCATTTGACTCCTGATTATCAATTTTGGGAATATGTTTTATATCCACATATTCAAACTTCTTGAGTAATCTGTTAGCAATAACAAAGTACATGATCAAATTTTCTTTGATACATTTGTATTCTTTGGTTATTTGTTTGATGACTAGCTCTAAGTCCCCTTTAATTTCGACTATGTTTTCCCCCAATTCCAACAAAGCTTCAAGTCCAGCAATTAATGCTTCATACTCAGCTTCGTTGTTCGAACAGGGAGGCCCTTCTAACTTGTACTTGAATTTTTGTTGGAATTCCTTCAGGAGAAATTATAAGTACACCAACCCCACTTCCGTTTTTATGTGTTGATCCATCGAAGGATAATTTCCATGGGTGGATCTCAACATAATCTAATGCGAAGTCCTCACTTACAGAGTGATCCACTATGAAATCTGCAACTACTTGTCCTTTCATATCCTTTAAAGGCTTGAAGGCTAAATTATACTCAGTGAGCACTAAAGCCCATTTGCCAATCCTGCTGTGCATGATTGGTTTTGAAAGCATATGTTTAATAACATCAAAGTGAGATGAAACGCAAACATCAATTGGTTTAATATAATATTTAAGTTTTGTACAAGAGAAATACAGGCAGAGACATAGTTTTTCTATGCTACTATACCTAGTCTCTGCTTTATTTAGGACCCTAATAATATAATAGATGGCTCTTTCGACGCCATCATCGGTTTCTTGGGCCAACATACTACCTATGGTTAGATTGGAGGCAGAGATATACAGTCTCATTGGCTTATCTTTAGAAGGGGGTGCAAGTATAGGAGGATGCATCAAATAGGCTTTGATTTTCTCGAATGCCTCCTGATGATGTGCCGTCCATTCGAAATGCCCTTGATTGAGACGGAGGAGAGGAGAGAAAGCCTGAGTTTGCCCACTCAGATTAGATATGAATCTCCTTAAAAAGTTGACTTTACCTAATAGAGATTGCAACTCTTTCTTTGTTGATGGAGGTTTCGTCTCCATAATAGCCTTTATCTTATTCAAGTTAATTTCGATCCCCTTCTTGTGGACCACAAAGCCTAGGAAATCCCAAGCCTGCACAAAGAAAGCACATTTGAGAGGGTTCATTTTTAAGCCATGTTTTCGCATTCTTTCGAATGATTGGAAAAGGTGATTCAAATGATCCTCATCAGAAACAGATTTGACTACTATGTCATCTATGTAAATTTGCATAAATGATTCAATGAAATCATGGAAAATGGTGTTCATTGCCCTCTGATATGTTGCCCCATCATTTTTTAGTCCAAAGGGCATAACTACCCACTCATAAGTGCCTAAGGCGCCTGGACATCTAAACGCAGTTTTGGGAACATCTTCTTCAGCAATGAAGATCTGATTATATCCAGAGTATCCATCTAACATACTCAGATATTCGAAACCCGCAGCAGAATCAATCAACATTTCTGCTATGGGCATGGAATATTCATATTTTGGGGTTGCTGTATTTAAATCCCTAAAGTCTATGCGAATTCGTAAAGAACCATTTTTCTTAATAACAGGCACTATGTTAGCAAGCCATTCTACGTACCTTGTGGTCCTGATAAACTTGCATCGAAGGAGCCGTTCTACCTCTGCCTTTATTTTCGAGAGGATTCCTGGGGCGAATCATCTAGGCATCTGCTTGATGGGCTTCTTGCCATCCTTGATTTGGAGCCTATGTTCCACCAGTTCCCTCTTTAAACCAAGCATTTTGTCTTAGTCCCAGGCGAAGCAATCTCTATTTTGTTTGAGCATTTCGACCACCTTGCTTTTTAGACCGGGACTGAGTTTCGCACTGATGTACGTGAATCTTTTTTTGACGCCACCCCCAATATCAACTTCCTCCAAAGGATCTTGTGCCAGCATTTTAGCACTTGTTGCCTCTGGATCCTTTTCGAACCCCAAGGGCTCTTGATCATAAATGGCATCTAGCCGTTGTTCCACTAGTTCAGAAGTTTGTCCATCACAGGGTGGGGGTGAGTAGTTTCCCTCAGGATTTGCTATTTCTTTTTTTGTTTTTTCTTTTTTATCTATGGCTTCGATAGCCATATTCTACATTTCGGCTTTGAGAGCCGTCTTTTCGTTTTTTCTCAGCCAGATAGGCCGAAATCTTTTTGTAGTAACTTGCTTCAGTCATACTGATCTTCGCTTCCCCAGCCAGTTGGCCGTATCGTCGAAGTTTCTCCATCCTCTTCAATCTCTTGCCCATCCCACATAATTTCTCTATCCCATTGGAATCCATTAGGACAGAGGGTTAAAGAATAATAAGTGTTTTCATTGGGCTCGAAATATTCTTCAGGCGGGTGACATGGCCCTATGCTGGCCATATTTTGATCGAAGTTTCTTTTATCCACATTGTTGATCTCTGTCATGTAGTAACTTTGGTCTGCTTCTATATTTTCGACAATTCCATCGTCTCTCCATAACACCAACCTTTGGTGCATGAAGAAGGTACTGCACCAATTCCATGAATCCATTCCCTGCCAAGCAACAGATTGTAGTTTGCCTTCGCCGCTATGACCATAAACATTGTTGGTCTTGTGAGGGAACCAACTGTTAAGTTAACTTGTATTACTCCCAAAGTCTTACCAACCTTTCCTTCATAGTTCAAAAGCACCATGTTGTAAGGTCTAACATCTGAATCATGCATGCCTATCCTTTTTAACATGAAGCGGGGCATCAAATTAACAACAGCTCCACCATCCACCAGAACTTTGTTCACACCATATTACTCCACCTTTGCCCTGATGAATAAGGGTTTTAGATGGTTCTTCATTCCCTCCTCTGGCTTCTTGAAGAAAGCGTTTTGCTCCTCGACCGCTCCATTGTTTATCACATAATAACATACTGGCCTGTGTCTGGTCATTTCGTCCTCATCAGTTTCCTCACTAGTGTAAACTTTTGTATCCTGATTCTACTCATAGGGTAGTATTGAAACTACATTGCAGTTTGCATTAAAGAGGGATTCCCCTCCGATTCGAAGTCATCAGTCATCAAGTCCTCCTCGTTTTAAGCCACCTTCTGTTCCTTATTTTCTCCAGTGTCTTTTTGTGGTGAAAATAGCCTCCTGGATACTGGGGGTTTGCCCCTAGTCTGGGTCACTGATGCTGGATTATTGGTACTGGATTCTCCTATCTCCATGGGCTTCGAATCTCTTTCAGCCTTTTTGTTTCTCTGGTGTCTGCGCCACTGAGAGCGAGACATTGGATTTTTGCCTTTGTAATTCTCCAATCTTATTTTTTCCCTCCTGTTTGAATTGAATTGCTTCCTGTAAGCCATCGCAGTCCTACCTCCTTGGTCATAGATTCGCCACTTTCCTTTCCCCTTATCAGCCTTCACCAGTAGCCATCTATCAATGGGGATTTTTGTAGGTAGTTTGAAGGAAACTCTCTTTGCTCCTCAGGGATAAGGGCTATCTGGCCTCCTTGACATGGTTCTGCCAATGTTAACAGGATTCGAAGGCATTCTATCTTGATGCCCCCAGCCTGATGCAAACGGAATTCTCTCGAACGCTTCAGCCATTTCTCTATCATATACCGCTGAACATCTGGGACATATTAGACACTCTGTTCCAATCTTGTGGCAACGAACCAAGAATTCGAGCAGAGTCTCATCAGCTTTCAGATAAACTTTGTACAGTTGGTTGTCTTGCCTTCAGTTGACCCCTGTTCTTTCGCGCTGGGCCCTTTCAAACTCAGCAGCAATTCTGGGGTTGCAGATGATGCTGCACCTTGGGCACAACAACTTATCCTGGTTCCTCTTATGACAGTGAAAGAGATATTCGCGCAAACTCGCGTCTTTCCTAGGTAAGTTCTCCCTTCTTTGTTCTCTCTCCTTCTCCAAACAGCATTCCACTTCTTCCATTTCAGTGTTGGGCTGTTTGAAATCCACCATATTCACTCCCAACGTCTGTCCATCAAAAATTTTAAACTCTTCGAACTTCATCCTGAGACCCTCAGTAGCCTGAGTCAACTCTTTGTCAGCAACAAGTTGGCCATCAGCAGCCTTTATTGCTTCCCTTAGTAACTTTGCTTTGAGCACCTTTGGGAGGCCATCAGTAGCCTCTGTTTCGTTCATGATCAAGATGAAGTCCCTATCCTCTTCGAATTCTACTTTCACCAAACCTTTCTCTCAGCAATCTCCACTACGTTGATATCTAGAGGCTCAACATAGTTGGTCTCCGCCATCAGCAACAGATCCGTATCAACTTTCATTGGATTCTTCCCTTTGTTTGAGAACTTCAGCCTGCCATCTTCGATTGCATGTTGTATTAGATCCCTGAAAAGAAAACATTGTGAGGTTTTATGGCCTAAAAAGTTGTGATATCTACAAAATCCCCTCTTCTTCCTTTGTTCCAATGGAGGAATCTTAAGGTTAGGAAGAACTATTAACTGGCCATCTTTAACAAGAAGATCAAATATTTCATCACATTTAGTTATATCAAAAGTATAGATTTTCTTAGGGAATTTATCATTCCTTTCACTTTCGACAGGATCTTTTCCATTGGAAGGAAGCAAAACTTTGCAAGCATAAGGGGGTGCTTCTTTCAGTTCTGCAAGATCTACTTCGAACTGATCGAAATCGTAAGGGTCTTGAGAATCATTAATGTTCTCCCCTTCAGCCTCTATGTAGGCTATCCTTTCTTTCTTATGATTTTTACTAGCCCTAGCCTTTTCAGCTTTTAATCTTTCGACCTGACGAACCCTGTCTGCTAGTTGGGCGATGTCTCTAAGATACTGTGTATCCAATTTCTTTCGAATGGAATAATCTAGGCCCCCTGCGGCCATTTCGACCAATTCGTGTTTAGGAACTACTGTGAAGCATCTAGATTTTAACAAACGAAACCTATTCAAATAATCATCTATTGGTTCCGTGAATTTTCTCTTGATGCTTGCTAATTCTTTCAGGCTAATTTTAGACTGACCCATATAAAATTGTTCATGGAAAAGTATTTCTAAATAAGGCCACGTGTCCACAGATCCAGGGGGTAGGGTGGTGAACCAAGTAAAAGCGTTCTTCGTTAAAGAACTTGGGAAGTATTTTATCCTAAGATTTTCATTATTTGCTATATCTCCTGCTTCGGTTAAATATCTCGTTATATATTCCACTGTTGATTCACTCGTGTCTCCAGCAAATTTCGTGAATTTAGGGACTTTAAAGCCCCTGGGTAATTCTGTTTGCAGAACATAGTCTACAATAGGACATGTGTAATTTGGCCTCCTAAATCCTGAATTTAAACCATTCTGGGCCATTATTCTTTCGATCATGGTGGTGAGGTTATTTTCTGCCACTAAATTGTCATTTCTAATTCTATGAACAATTTCGTCTGCATTTTGGTCCCTATTCACCATCATTATGGGTCTAGGCTGTTCGTCCTGAACTTCCTGGTTCCTTAACCTTGCCCCTTTATTTCTCTCTTCGACCACTTGTATAGGGGGTCGAATCTGTTCGATTGTGGGTTCTTCGTTTCGAATCACCACTGGGTTTTGCCTACGTCTTACAGGCGCATCAGGGGCACCAAAGAAGTCTGTTATTCTTGCCACCTGGGTTGCATTTTCTTGGTTCGTTCTATTTATATTCTGGATTAGGGGACCAAAAATAGCATTCATTTCACGGGCTAGGATTCCTACCATATCATGATTGCTATCATCCATCTGCTGCCTAAGCGCTCCCCGACTATAAGTTGTAAGGGTAGGCAATTGGGAAAGGTTTCCCAGGTTCTGGGAATTTGTACCCAAATTATTCATTCCTGAACCAGATCCTTGGCCTGGGGACGAATTCGATGCATTATGTAAACCTGCCATAAATGAAAGTGGCATTCCATATGAAGGGTTTCTGGGTCTCAAAGGCTCGAAGCCTGGAGGCCTAGTAGGGGCCGAATACTGTTGATTCCCTATGTGTGGCATAGTTTGTATTGACGACATGTTAGATGGTATTTCTAATGTACTTACGGGGACCGTATTCGAACTGCCAACAGGGATGGTATTGGAGGCATCAATCGAACTTGAAACGAATGTCGCAGCCCCCCGTGGGGGATTTTGTCCCCTATCTTGGTTAGTTGTGTTAACCATTGCTTTGGTACGTTGTCTTCTGGGTATATGTGGATTATTATTCTTTATTTTGCCGTTTCGAAGGTTCATATAACGAAACGCGCTCCAAACTCAGAAGATCCTAAAATTTTCTAATAGGTTTGATAAAAAATTCTATTATGACACTGTCCCACCGGGTGTGCCAATTTGTTTACAGTGATTTCTAGTAAACAACCGCTAGTCTTCTAATTGAGTGATTGTTATTGGTTACTTGCAGGATTGACTAGATTGATCCTAGGACACATGTGTCATAACTCGTTTCTATGTTCATACCCATTATCTTGATAAATTTATATTGTATGTTAATGTAGAATGTAAGATTCTTAAGAGATTTCTCTAAGATTGTCTATAGAAATATGCTGACTGAATGTATACAGGAAAGACTTCGAATTAAACTTAAGTTGTAACACTTGAAACGTAAAAATAAAGAGTGTCTGAGAATATAAAAGTTTCTGGAAATATAAAGCGCTTGAGTGAAAGGACAAAGTAGAAATGGAGTTTCTAAAGAGATAAATGTGTTTGAAAGTAAGTAAAATAAGGACATGAAAGGGAAATCGAAAGATTCTAAGAGAAGAAATACTGTAAAAGTGAAAGAAATATAAAAAGACTTGGATTTAAATTATAAAGTATCATGATGTCCAGTACGTACATTTTGTCTTCTGACTCGTTTCTCTTAAATCACGGTAATTTGAGTGTTTGATATTTTTTAGTACATGAATGAACACACTATGTCTAACATAAAAACACCTATTTATATTGTCCTGACCCTAACGGTCCTACTCTAAAATCAACCCACGTTCGAAGCATGCAAGCTTCTTACGTTTACTGACTTCCACGCATCTTCTACGAATGGCACTCTTATTTGAAATTCGAATCCTGTGCCAGCGAAGTGTTTTGCTAGTTTTCTTCGATTCGAACTAAATCATTTGCTTGGACCACTTCCAACTCTGGCACATTCGCACAAAGGAACTCTTTATATTCTAAACACTAAAAATCCTAAATCGAAATCCACCATCTATCACTGGAAATCGAAGAGTCCTTTAGAACAATGGTTCTATATTTCCAACCAATAGATATCAACCTCTTTATATGTTTATTCGAAATATCCCTTTGATATCCAATAATTTGTTTATTCGAAATTGCCAGCTAACAAGTGGTTGAATTGACTTCTAACGAAACTTATGCATGTCATGAATTTGTCGAATCTCCTATTGCACTGTCGAGGAGATTGTTTCAGCCCATACAAAGATCTATTCAACTTGCACACATAATCTTCCTTTCCCTTTTCGACATACCCTTCAGGTTGCCTCATCAGGATTGTTTCATCTAGATCACCATACAAGAATGTAGTCTTCACATCCATCTATTCCAGTTCAAGATCAAATTGTGCCACCATGGCAAGCAACATTCGAATGGTCCTATGCTTCACAACAGGAGAAAACACATCATTGAAATCTACACCTTCTTTCTGAGTGAAACCCCTTGCAACCAACCTTGCCTTGTATCTTTTCGACGCCACTCCTTCGATTCCTTCCTTAACTTTGAAAATCCATTTACAACTGACTAACCTGGCTCCAGCAGGTTTCTTGATCAATTCCCAAGTGTTGTTATCATGAAGAGACTTCATATCATCATCCATGGCCTTTAGCCATTCAGTCTTATTTCGATTCCTCATAACTTCCTTATGGTCTCTTGGTTCTTCATCTAGAACCTCACTTGCAGAGATTAAGGCATAAGCTATACGATCTGCATACCCAAATCTTTGAGGTGGTTTGATGACTCTTCGTGTCCTATCTCTTACCAATAGATAGTCATCAACAATTTCCTCAACTTCATCAGCATCCTCTGCTTCTTCGACTTTATTTGGGATGTGCAATTCAACATCAACATGCTCCACCTCAACAAGAATCTCTACCTGTTCCAGCTCCTCGTCAGATACTTCTGCACTTCGACCAACATCATCCGTTTTCTTGAAAGCCATTTCATCTTCATTGAAAACACCATCTCGACTGATGATAATCCTTCTGTGACCTGACTCTAGGCACCATAGCCTATAAGCTTTAACTCCTTCAGGGTATCCCATGAACATGCATTTAAGAGCTCTAGGTTCGACCTTGTCTTGCCTAATGTGAGCATAGGCTACGCAGCCAAATACTCTCAGTTTGTCGAGATTTGGTGAATGTCCCGACCAAACTTCGTCAGGTGTCTTCATATCTAACGCAGTCGAAGGACATCTGTTTATCAGATATGTTGAAACCTCAAAAACACCTTCTTTAACCCAGCACTAGTCAACATGCATCTAACTCTCTCCAAGATGGTTCGATTAAACCTTTCAGCCAAACCATTTTGTTGTGGAGTCCCTGCAGTAGTTTTGTGTCTTGCAATACTAGAGGCAATACAAAAGCTGTCGAATGCCTCATTGCAAAATTCAAGACCATTTTTTGTTCTCAACCTCTTGACCTTTCTGCCAGTTTGATTTTCGACCAGAGTCTTCCAACCTTTGAAATTCTCAAAAGTTTCATCCTTAGTCTTCCAAATGAATACCCATAACTTTTTGGAATAGTCATCTACTATGGATAGAAAATACCTTGCTCCTGAATGTGATGGACACCTTGCAGGCCCCCAAAGATCAGCAAGGATGTAATCAAGGGATCCATGTGTTCTTTGTTTGCCTTTGTTGAACTTCACTCTGCAAGATTTTCCAAGTACACAGGGTTCACAAAACTTCAGCTTTTCAACTTTGTCTCCACCAAGCATATTTTGTTTCCCCAATTCGACCAGACCCCTTTCACTGACATGGCCTAATCTCATGTGCCAGATTTCTGTCTTCAACAAAGGTTTAGTGGATGCAACATTTGTCGAACCACTTACAACTTCAGCCTCAAGGGTATACAAGCCTTGTTTCTTCATGCCTCTCAAGACTTCCTTTGACCCCTTCATGACTCTTAGGATAATTTTCTCTCCTTGAAAAACATATCCTTTCTTGTCGAATTCACCAAGAGAAATCAAATTTCTCTTCAAATCAGGTACATATCTGACTTCAGTCAATAACCTTATTAACTCATCATGGAGTTTGAATCTCACAGATCCAACACCTGCAATCTTGCAAGCTTTGTTGTTTCCCAGCAATACAGATCCTCCATCTTAATCACATAATTCCTCGAACAAGTCTTTGTTTGGAGTCATGTGCCAAGTGCACCCAGAATCCATAATCCATTCCTTCGACGAGTTGCTGCTCGAAACCACAAGAACATCAGATGAGTCGAAATCATCTTGAACAATAGCTGCATTGCCATTATCCTTTCCTCCATGATCTTTCAGGCATTCAGGGAACACTTTTCTTGTGTGACCCTCCTTCTTACAATGATAGAATCGAATATCAAATGCTTCACCACTGTAAAACTTCTGCTGACTTTTGCCTTTCTTCTTGTCGAACTTATTATCCTTTCGCAAGAATTTTCCTTTAACGGCCAAACCTTCACCAACCGTCGAAGGTTTATGCTCCTTTCTTTCGTTCAAGTCCTTCGAATACAAGGCTGATTGAACTTCTTCAAAGGTTAGGGACTCTCTTCCATACAAGAGAGTTTCTTTAAAGTGAGCATGTGATTTGGGCAACGCGCACAACAACAACAATGCTTGATCTTCATCATCGATCTTCACATCAATATTTTCAAGATCAAGAATTAGCTTGTTGAACATATCCAATTTCTCAACCAACACTTTATCTTCAATCATCTTGAATGAATACAAAGCTTGCTTCAGGTAGAGTCGATTCACCAACGATTTGGTCATGTACAAACTTTCAAGTTTCACCCATAACCCTGCCGCCGTCGTCTCCTTTGATACCTATCGAAGAACCTTATCACCAAGGCTCAACAAAATTGCGTTGTGGGCCTTCTCTATCATTGTCTTCTTCTCGGCTGCCGTTAAAGCTTCGTTCATGGCCGATTCTCCCTTCAACGCTTCCAAACAACCCTGCTGAACCAGTAGGGCTTTCATCTTCAAGCGCCACAGACCGAAATCGTTCACTCCGGTGAACTTTTCAAAACTCATATTTTGTCAAAGGCATCTTTTCCACGCTCGCCGCACCAATTTGTTTGTGAATCGGATGCCTTGGAAACAAAATATAAACTTGTTGCTCAATGTAAGGAAAAAGAATGAAGAACACGATGAACACAAGGATTGGTTATTAACTGCTATTCTTTCCTTTATCTTCAAAACAAGATTACAAGTATACAAGAATAACAAATAACCCTCTCACCCTAAATTAGGATTTGCATTATGCAATGATGAGAGACTAGTATGCTATTTATAATAAACCTAACATACTAAGCTAATGGGCTTTTATCACAAATACCCATTACAAGTTAACTTAGGGTACAAGTTAACTTAACCAATTGGACATAGCAAATAGGACCAATTTAATGCTAACAATCCTAGCATCCTTCGATCCAATAGAGTTCGATCCAATATCTCACAGAACTATATCATGTAAGTGCTTTAGCGAATATGCATGATGGTTTTATTGGACCTAATATCACTGAAATAATCAAGGAGTATGGAAATCTAATAGTGAAAAAGCTCCCAGAAATACATTAAAATTGAACAAGGCATTCTAAGGTTATTGTTTGACATTTAGAGTGAAAATGCTACTATAAATTATGCACTTAATGTTGGGACATCTTTGGCTAAGTCATCTAGTACTAAGATGAATGAAAATATGAATGCATGTGAAATTGGGCTTGAGGTTTTTATTGCACCAGATGTTGAAAAAAATGCTAATGAGGATAAGATACTCAACATTGAAAATTTTAATTCTAATAATGAACCCATTAGCAAGAGATTAGCTCTTGGCATTTCCAAGAGATTAAAAAACAGGAAAGAGAAGGTTGATGGTATAATTAACAACACTTCCTCAAATAAAGATGTGAGTGTTGTATCCCAAAATTTACCCTCTTCATTTTGACGTTTTTGACTTATATTTTCATTATCATAAACATACATGGACATACATGCATATCATTGATCATGTGGTTACGAGGTTCAGAGCACCTCAAATTGTGGAAGAAATTGTGTGCTTCGGCCATCTCAGATTATTTCGAGCTAGAAGTCAATCTTTTTCGGTTCGTATGCTGGAGGCAAGATTATCTGGTCAGAAGGTCTTCTCGGGTTGATTCCACGGATGATAGAACCATTTCAATATGTTCTCTAGGTCATCTGTTCAGATCGACGATCATTTCATCAAGAAAAAAAGACTTAACGCCTGTTTGAAATAGTTTTTGTTTGGAAAAATACCCTTTTTGGTCCCTTAACTATACCTCAAGGTACATTCTGGTCCTTTATCTTTAAAAAGTGTCAAAGTGGTCTTTTAATTGTTCCAAAAGGTCAACGTTGGTCCTTTGCGCCAAATTTTCATAATCTCCGTCAACTTTTGCTTGCGTGACATCCTACATGTCCATTATTAAATTCCACGTATTGTTTAATTTTCTTTTTTATTTATTTTTATCTTAAACAATTTCTAGAATTAAAAGAATTCCTAAAACAATTTCTAAAATTTTGTAAAACCCAGGACTCAAACCCTAATTAGAGAGGTTGCTAGAAAATGTGTGCTACCACTAGTTCACTCAACATTTTCTGATAAATTTCACACATTAAATATAATTGAATTCTTCAATTTGGGTTGTTTAATCTGGGTTTCACAGTATGCAACAAATATTAAACATTTTCCACAAAAACTGTTATTAAATATTATTTTCATATTATCATATTAATAAACATAATAATAATCATATTATTTTTTATGATAATATTATCTTAAATATATTAATATAATATTTATATAATCATATTAATAAACATAATAATAACCATATATTTTCCCACATAATAATAATCATATATTTCCCACATAATAATAACAAAATAATATATTAATCATAATTATGAAAAGTAAATATTAATATAAATATTAATATAATCATATTAATAAACATAATAATAACCATATAATTTCCCACATAATAATAATCATATATTTTCCCACATAATAATAACAAAATTATATATTAATCATAATCATGAAAAGTAAATATTAATATGAATATTAATATAATCATATTAATAAACATAATAATAACCATATAATTTCCCACATAATAATAATCATATATTTTCCCACATAATAATAAAAAATTATATATTAATCATAATTATGAAAATTAAATATTAATATGAATATTAATATAATCATATTAATAAACATAATAATAACCTTATATTTTCTCACATAATAATAATCATATATTTTCCCACATAATAATAACAAAATTATATATTAATCATAATCATGAAAAGTAAATATTAATATGAATATTAATATAATCATATTAATAAACATAATAATAATCATATATTTTCCCACATAATAATAATCATATATTTTCCTACATAATAATAACAAAATTCTATATTAATCATAATTATGAAAAGTAAATATTAATATAATCATATTAATAAACATAATAATAACCATATATTTTCCCACATAATAATAATCATATATTTTCCCACATAATAATAACAAAATTACATATTAATCATAATTATGAAAAGTAAATATTAATATAAATATTAATATAATCATATTAATAAACATAATAATAACCATATATTTTTCCCACATAATAATAATAATATATTTTCCCACATAATAATAAAAAAATTATATATTAATCATAATTATGAACAGTAAATATTAATATAATCATATTCACAAACATAATAATAACCATATATTTTTCCACATAATAATAATCATATGTTTTCCCACATAATAATAACAAAGTTATATAATAATCATAATTATGAAAAATAAATATTAATATAATCATATTAATAAACATAATAATAACCATATATTTTCCCACATAATAATAATCATATGTTTTCCCACATAATAATAACAAAGTTATATATTAATCATAATTATGAAAGTAAGTATTAATATAAATATTAATATAATCATATTCATAAACATAATAATAACCATATATTTTCCAACATAATATTAATTATATATTTTCCCACATAATAATAATAATAACAAAATTTAATATTAATCATAATTATGAAAGTAAGTATTAATATAAATATTAATATAATCATATTAATAAACATAATAATAACCATATATTTTTCCACATAATAATAACAAAATTATATATTAATCATAATCATGAAAAATAAATATTAATATAATTAAATATTAGCATTTTCAAATATAAATATTATATAACTAAATAATTTTTTTCGGATACAAAACTTCATATATAACGTTTTATTTATATATAATTGCGGTGTATAGTTTTCCCGTTAATATATATATCATTTATATAATAAATCAACAAGACTTAAGTTGTCTAGTGGTTAAATGCTTTGAATCAACAAGACTTAAATGGTCTAGTAAAAAATGGACGGAAAGGACTAAGGTGGACATTTTTTTAACAATTAAAAGATCGCTTTGGAACTTTTTAAAGATAAAGGACCAGAATGGACACCAAGGTATACTTAAGGGACTAAAAAGAGTATTTTGCCTTCTTGTTTTTAGTTTTCAAAACTGAAAAGTAAAAGTCAAAACACAAGTTAGCTATTTCAGTGTTTTGCTTTTAAAAACTGAAAAATTGTGAAGAGTTTTTAAAAACATATTTACAAAATATTGTATTCAAACAAGTTTTTAATTTTTAAATTTCCAAAAACTAAAATAGAATTTCTTAAAAGCCTTTCAAACAGTCCCTTAAATAGTTCGTTTTTTAATAAAGTGAATTTCTTGTTTATGGTGCGTTTCGGGCACTCTGGAAGGCGTAACTTTTAGCTCGTTAGGTATTTTCAAACGAATTTCGACTAGAAATTCCCTATCAATATTATCTACAACTTTCATTCACAAGTTTGAAGCCAATTATGTCAAGAAAGTCTTCAAAGAATTCAATATTTCAAGTGGGATAAACTGAGTTTTATGGGTGAGTCGTGTTCACGGTACACTAAAAAATTCATAACTCCTGACTGGAAAATCGAAATTGAGCGGGGTCTCTACGAATTTCATTCACAAGCCGAGAGAAGATTCCTTACCAATCACTACCAGAATTTTGTTCTTTGGAGTTGATTTTGAGACGAGTCGAGCATTTTTCATCTGGCGTGCAACATTCAAAAAAATTATACCTCGCTCGATTTTTATCAAACGCGACGGGACCGGTGTCCAAAGTTCACAAATTCTATTGGCTTCAATGTTCATTCACATCCCGAGTTTGGATCTCGATCAGAAGATCCCCGTTCGAAGCAATTTCTCCAGGTGACGCAATAAAAATTCTGCATGTGTCAGATGCTTGAAAAGTGTGCTGAAACTTCAAAAACTCTTATCTCATCAACCGTTTGTTCGATTGCGTCAAAATTTTGTCTATTGCAAGCAATTTTTTGTTCCGGATGTTTTTCGTGTTGTGGCCGAGTTTAAATTTTGCACGAATTTTGACGTTTTGGGCTGTTGAGGAAAATAATTCGGATAATCGCGATTTGGACCTAATTATGGATCCAAGGCACTGCAAAGCCCAAATTTATCACCTATAAATAAAATTTGCCTCTCACAAATTAGAGGAGAAAAATCATTTGCTAAATTTAACCTTCCAAACTCTCTCTTTCTCTCTCTCTTTTTTCTCTTAAATCTTCAAGAACAAGTAACTTATTCTTCAAGCCAACCACCACTCTTCTCTCTTCTCCAACTAAGCACCACCCTCCCTCCTCCTCGCACCTCCCTTATAACCACCCTACCGGTCTTCCTTCAAACCGGACCGTCCTTCTGCGTGCGTCCCCTTCCCTTCCTCCCTCACCTCACCGAAAGAATCGGTCGGTTTTCATCTCCTTCAAACCGGACCGCCCTTCTGCGCGCGTCCCCTTCCCTTCCTCACTCAAGTTCCAATTGGAACACTTCAAATTCCATCCTCTCCTCCTCACCGCTGGTCTTCCCCTCCCTTTCGCGCTCTTCTCCTCAACCGGCCAAGGCTACCGGTTGGAATCTTCTCCTCTCTTCCTCCAAGAGCTCGATTTGCTCATCCAAACACAAGGCAAGGTTTTCTCTCCATAAAATCAAGGATTCTTCAAGGCTTATTATCATCAATTTCTTCATTGATTCACCGATTAAGCTTCAACAAGTAAGTGCTTCTTCACATAATCACTTATTTTAAGTGATTTCTGAAAAGTGATTATTCTTGAATTTGATTTTAGGAATTATTTGCAATTGTTTTGTTGAATCCGATTGTTGAATATTTTTTTGGAAATTGATTGACTAAGGCCTTGACATGTGGACGTTATTTTGTCGAGATGGAGCATTTTTGCACATACACTTGCATGAGGCTATTTCTTTGTACATAGACCGCTTCTATTGATTATTTGGGTCATCAATTATATGTTCATGCATTATGTTTCATTTGTATCAAATAATTGATTTGAATCCATGTGTTTAGGCTTGATTCCATGAACGTTAAGGTGTGTCGAGGCCTAGTTTCATGCACACTTTCATGTGTTGTGTGATGCATTTTTGATTGTTTTACTTGTTGCATTATAACATGCGAATTCTTGATTCTTTTGATCTTAATTCATACCTTGCATCATGATTAGATGTGGCATAGGTTGATTGATCATTTACTTGCATTTGTATGCCATACATTTGCCTTTCATTCATATTCATGTAGCAGTTCATTCATAAAAAAATGCCTTAAATACATGAATAAATATGCATTTTCATGCATTCGAACTTGTAATTTTCTTGAATATTGTTTGCATATGTAATTTTCTTTGAATTGTATATTTGTTATACCCCAAAATTTTCCCTCCCACTTCTCAAGACAATTCACATCTCAATACTCAAGGATTTTACAAGGGTTGACCAGACAAACCCTCTCCTAAGCAATCAACCCAAACTAGAGTTTGGCCATTCTCTAGTCAAGTTGGGCTTATAATGCTTCAAGTGGTCATCATACCTCATCATATGCTTCAAAGAATCACCATGTCAAGTTTCAAGCCTCACAGGTCAAAATTGCTCAGATAGTTGAAAATCAGCTGTATTGGACAAAAAGTCAACTGTGGTCAACATACAATCAAACTTCATAATTTTTGGTCAACACCAATATTTTGAAGTAATATTCATCATTTGATCAAACTTAGTTCTGAAGATTATCAACAATTCCTCATTGATTTGGTATTTTCTATGAAGAGCACAAGGAATTCCTCTTCAATTTGACTCAAACTTTAAGTGCAAGTAAGTGTTAGGTTCAAATAAGCACTTATTTTTAAGCTGTTTTTGACTTTCAGCTTTTCTTGAAATTGAATACTGAAATTGGATGCAAATTTAATGTAGATTCTAACTCTAGAACTTGTACTCATGAATTTCTTGATTTGAATTGAGTTTTGCCGCCTTATTCGTGTCGGAGTGAGGATTTCTTTGTGGATAGCATGCATATACACTTGTGCATTTATTTTCCCCTTGCATATAGGACATAAACTCATACATTTTGCATCATCTATTGCATGTTCATGCATTGGTGAGTATTTAGCTTGATCAATTTCATTGATTCATGGTGATTTGAAGCATAACTTGCATTCAACATGTAGATATCTAAGCATCTAGTGCATTGTGCATGAATTTGTTGCATGTGCACTCCAAATGTTTGTGTCAATGCATGACTTAGATTCTTTGAAAGAAAACCTCAAAACGTCATGGCTAGCTTGCATTATCATGTCATATGGACATTGGTTTTATCGATTCGATTTACATTCCTCACATGTTCATGCATCTTTACATGTATGTGAACATTGGTTTTATCGATTCGATTTGCATTCCTCACATGTTCATGCATCTTTACATGTATGTGAACATTGGTTTTATCGATTCGATTTGGATTCCTCACATGTTCATGCATCTTTACATGTATGTGAACATTGGTTTTATCGATTCGATTTGCATTCCTCACATGTTCATGCATCAATACATGTATGTGAACATTGGTTTTATCGGTCGATTTGAATTCCATGCACGTTCGTTTAGTTCTCATTTGTTGATGGATTATGGCCTAACGATATGGATCGGACTCTTGTATGGAAATATCACAAACAGGTGGTTCGGATCAAAAAATAATTTTTCTGCAGGTTGCAGGTCGCGCTTACCGCGGTCCAGAGCGCGCTAAGCGCCAAATGTTCTGACTTTTTGGGTTGCAGGTCGCGCTTAGCGCGTATACCGCTTAGCGGTCCAGTTCATTTTTCGATTTTCTCGATTCTAATGGTGAACAGTAGTCACCCTAGCTATGCCCGGCTACTGTTTATGCTCCATTTCGTGCAGGGACATGCGTCACATACACATGCGACTCATTTCTTGGATACTCGCATACTTTTCTTTTACTTGCTTTTTGGGTGTAACTCCCTTCTTGCAGGTTTTGTTTGAGCTTGTATACCCATGTGTGCACCATTCCTATCTTGTGTTGCTTGCCTTAATCTTGTTCTTGCAGGCATTGTCGCTTCGGATGCGTATCAACACGCTTTCCATTTATTTCGATGCTTTGAACAATTCTCATCGGTTTATTCTTGTTGCATGGCGGCAGTACTTGAAGTTTTTCGGAGTAATTCTACCGCTTGAAGTGCTCTTCAGATTCTATATCCGTTTGGTAGTTTCTACACCATTTATCGCATACTCTTATAGCTTTCCTAGATATCATGAGAAGTAGGGCTTTACAACTTTCTTTTGCCATGAGAAGTAGGAATAGAGATGCATGATGGGGTTTCCGTAGTTGGAGCATGTTCAGGAACCACTCTGGTTTATTTAATGACCCGCTTAGGGCAATTCTACTTGTGAAGTGTGTTTGCTTGTTTGTTTCTTGTAGGTTCCCTTGGTTAGGTTTGGTTCTTTAGCCTAGACATGAGGATCCACATCCTTTGCATGTCAATGTAGGTAGAGATTCCCTTGCATCCTAAACCATAGGTCCAACCTTGCTTTGCTAGTTTCTTTTGCATGTTGCATGTAATAAAACTAAAGCTTTCTTTCTTTTTCCTTTGAAAACAAAACACTTAATAATGGTTTAAATTCCTTTCTCAAGGTAAAAACAACCAACCAACACAAAATCTTTTCACCTTTGTGCGTTTTTCTCTTCTTTTTGTGTTTAAAACCTTTTTTCATAAGTAAAAAACACAAAACCCACCAAAACAAGTGAGCCGAACTACGGCGCTCTGACTTTCCCATTGCACGCGGGAATACGTAGGCATCTTGTCACGGGGCTCGATCGAGCAAATTTTGTAAATACTTTCTTCTTTTCCGCGTGGTTTATGATTTTCTCTTTCCTTTTGCATTCATGATTAGCAATTAAGCATAGATATAACACACCCTCTAGCTAGAATTAGAAAGTGGATACCGTAGAGTATTACGGGCATGTGGGGTGTTAATCCCTTCCCCTCGCGTAACTAACTCCCTTACCTAGATTCTCTCGATTTCACGGTCATAGGACCGCGATTTCTCCCCTCAGGTTTACTTGATGTTTTCCTTTCTCCCTCGTGAGATAAAAGACGTTCGATGGTGACTCTATTTGATACCAGTTATCATGTCGGAGGTTCCGCCGGTGTCTTCAGGTGGCGACTCTGTTGGGGATTGTACAGACCTCTTGCTGGTCCAATCAGGAGTTGATCCTAGCTTTCTTTTTTCATGTCTATTGGGTGTTTATCTGCTTTATCGCTTTATCATCCTTTGTATGCCTTGCATTGTATTCTATGTGGCATATGTACTGCTTTCATATATCCTGTATATGGACTGCTGCTGTGCTGGTTTATCTCTTGAGCTGGGTGGGTGTTACTTGAGGTAAAAGGCCAGCTACCCCGGCCAGTGACACATAGGCTAGATGGATGTCCATGTTGAATCCCGTATCCCATGGTGCGTGTGAGGAGGCATGGAGTACCGAATTTAGACGAGATTTGATTGACGGTGCTTTCGCCCTACACCCTATTGTGTAGTCAGCGAAGTACTTGATAAAGGATCGTCGACTCTGACTATCATTAGGGACCCCCTGTTGAGTCTAGAATCACCCTGTGAGTTGGGGCGGGATATCATTACTACAGGTACTGTTGGTGACTTGTTACTGCCGATGACTTTGTTATTGATGGTGACTTGGTATTTTTTGGTATTTTCTATGGGATTCCAGTTTGATGTCGGACCTTTGAACCTGTGACATTCAGCTCTAGTTTCTATATGATATCATGGTTGAGTGACAAGTTTCAGACTTTGTGATACTTATCTGGGAGTTCAGTACAACAGTGGTTCCGATATACAGGATACATGATTCAAAAAAAAAATTTCATTCATGAATTTTTAATTTTTGCATATTTTAACATGCATATTTCTCTATTTCCAGGATTTCAAACCTTTGAGTCCGGTCGATTGGGTTGTTTTGGAAGATGGATACTGAAAAGAAGAGCAATCAGAGACGTCATCCAGTGTACAAATTTCCCACTCCTACTCTTGAGAATCTCCTCCTGATGGCCAATAAGTCTCCACCAGAGAATGTTGTTGCATTTACCCGGGATTATGGAAGGATTCTGACGTGGTTGAAATCTCCTTTGACCGATTACCAGAAGGACGGGCTACAGACCCTTTTCCAGTTCTATGACCGTGAATTGAGGTGCTTTGTATTCCCCGATTACTTGCTGATGCCTACATTGGAAGAGTATTCCAGTATCCTGGACATTCCTATTCTGCATCAAGTGCCTTTTCATGCCTCTACTGATGATCAGATTGCCAGAGCTCTTCATTTGCAAAAATCTGTGGTATCCGCCAATGTCGCAAGCAAGGGTGCCGTGAAAGGCTTTCATATAGGTTTTCTTCTCCGGGAGGGTAATGCTAAAATTGTCAAGAAGGATTGGAAGAGCTTCAACGCTATTTTAGCCTGCTGCATCTACGGGATGTGCTTGTTCCCGAATGAGCCTAAATTTGTCGACATGAACGCCATCTCCATTTTTATCCAACGGAATCCTGTTCCGACTTTGCTAGGAGATGTTTATCACTCTCTTCAATCCAGAAGCTTCAAAGGGAAAGGTGTAACACCCCAATTCTACCCAAAGTTTTATATGCAAAAATCAGAGTAATTTTAAAATTTCATAAATTAAATACTGAGGCGTTACACCATCAAAAACAACTCACTTGAAAACAGTTTACTTTAAAGTATAAATTTCGGATACATAGCATCGCAGGAAAACATAAATTGATTCATAGAAATCAAAACATCTCCTTTATTAAACTTCCTCATCAACATCATGTTTTTATGAATTATGGTTCTTATTCACAAAAGGAATAATAATAAAACAACAACAACAAGACGACATAAATATTCCCCCCGAGTGCTACGTATCATAGCGACACCGACTCGACTAACAGCAGCTAAAAACTCCATCTTCATAACCTGCACGTTACCAATATATAGGTAACGGCGAAACAACTAAAGGGTGAGATACTCCAAAACATATAATTAAAGGCATGATAAAATATATATATATATATATAGTTTCGGAATTATAAAGGGTATAGGTTAATAAGTGTAATTCCAACACATAATCAAAACTCACTTACTTTACTCGTCGTCCTAATGTGTATAATCTACACTATATCACCATAACCTCATCGGCATAAAACGTCGCAACAACACATAACCCTCCGTCACCATGAAATCATTACGAGCTAATACATCACTAATTAACACGGTAGTCTTAAACAACAACATCAACCAACAACATTAATTAATGCTAGTAATATAAGCAACATAAACAAATCATCACAAATTGGCTAAAGGTCATCTTCGCTTTTGGCAAAAAGCCCATCATCGCTTGTGGCATAAAGCCCACCATCACAACATCATCACAAACATCACCACATCATATATCATCGCAATTCAATATCATCCATCAATCAACGAAAACCCAACGCCAAACAACTCAAACATAAACATAACCGACTCCATGAGACACGACTATGTTATGCATGTGGTACCCATCGCTTTATCCGTAATTAGGGACACTTGGCATAAAGCCGATCTTCGCTCGGCATAAAAGCCATCATCGCTTGGCATAAAAGCCATCATCGCTTGGCATAAAAGCCCCATTCGCTTATGAAATGTATGTGACTCGACAATAAAACAACACAACACAAAAACATCATCATCGCTCATCCAAATTGGCATAAAGCCCACATCGCCATAATTTATCCAAAACAAGATAAATATATCATCGCATCATAATTGCATTATGCAAACATCACTAATAAATTCACCAAAAATCATGCATTCACAAATCGGAAGCATTTGTTAACAACATCAATTTAATCATCACATCATCATGTGCAAAACATATAACATCGCATTGCATATCAACAAATATTCATTAATAAATACCCCGTCGCGAATCTTACATTTATTCACACCGTAACATCATCAATTAATTCACTAAATTCCGAAAACGGGAAAATAGTCAAACACCTATAATAGTCGCGAAATCCATTCCTAATAACCGGTATTAATCCTAATCGTCAATGTCGAAAACGGATTGCTCATACGTGCCTTAAATCTACTAAAACACAATCCTATACAATTTTACCGTAAATTGGCTTATTTCGGGTCGTCTAGTAAAAAATCATAATTTCTAAAAACACCACTACGTTCTACACGTCAAACTTAGCTAGCACGTCAATTTTCGTTGAATTCGGAGCAACTTGCTCCGTCGTCAAATTTACCGAAATCGGAAAATCGAAACATAATCGGGTTCTAAATTTAATCGGCTAACTTATACCCTAATTATATTTTATATAAACCAAGGGTTGCTAGGTGGAATTGTATTATTTGAAATAAACAGAAGCTACCAGCAGAAAAATTATGCAGAAACTCATTTTCTGCAAAGAACAGCAAAACTACATGCATACAGAAAATGGAAGCTACGACAATGGAATTTCCACATGTCCATTGCAGGACAAGGGGACGGATGTCCCTGGCTACTCTTGCCAATGGAGGCGGGGGCCTCAGTTAAGGGGGTGGTCGCCCCACACTAGGAGGTGGGCGCCTCCCCCATGAAACAATTCCCATCCAATTTCTTTGTTTCCCTGCGTTTTTACTGTATATCATTTTCTTATTTTTATTTTCTGGTTTTCTATTCTACTGCTATAATCTTCTTCATTCCAAACCTTCCATTTTTGTTACTTCTAATTATGCAAGCTAGCACCAAAACACTCACACTCTATATTTCTAACTCAAATTTTCCAAATCCTTTCAACCATCATACAACCAAAACTCAAAAATCAACCTATTAATTTTTCCCAAATCTAACATATATCATCAAACCCTAACTATATTGAAATAGAAAATCAAACCCCTTACCTCTAGCTTGGTTGATTGCAAGGTGCTCCATCAAAGCCCCAACCTCAAGCTTGCTCTTGCTCCTCTTCTTCTTCTCCAAACCCTCTCTTTCTCTCAAGCACCCAAGTTTCTATTCTTGGCTTTTGTTTTTCAAATGGGAGGAAATGAGGAAAATGACTTATATAAGGTTATTTCCCCCTTCTTGCTCTTGTTTGGCTATGGTGTGCTAGGTTGGAAAGAAAAACATATAAAGTGTTTCATAGGTTGTTTTCCTTACTAGCAAACAAGGGTGTAAAACCCAATTCTAACAATTAATCCTCACACTCCTAACCAATTATATCATTAATATAATTAATTCAATCAATTAAAATAATCCGGGGAATTAAAGTATCGGATTCGAATAATATTTTTACCGGACCGAACGGAACGTCGCCAGATAAATTAATAGATATATTAATTAATATAATTATTTTCGTCGCCAAAACAATCGTCAAACGGTAATTCAAAATATTAATACTACCTCCGTTCCTATATATAAGAGACAATTCAATTTTTAGATTCATTGAATAATCAATGTACCTAGTCTATAAATTGACCAAATACATTGATTATTCAATGAATTTAAAAAATGAATTGTCTCTTATATATAGGAACAGAGGTAGTATAATATAATATTAAATAAAAACGGGCGTTACAAAAGGAGGAGTTGTAAATTGTTGTGCGCCATTGCTATATCATTGGTTTCAAGTTTTCTTCCTCGAAATGGTGCTTTTGTTGACACTCGGCATACCATGAGGTGGATTCCTAGATTGATGGGTCTCACATCTCGCGACATCAATTGGAGTCGACGCGATATGTCCAAGACCTAGTGTGAGAAAATCATCATCCGTTGCGGAGACTTTCCTAATGTCCCTCTCATGGGCATAAGGGGAGGCATCAATTACAATCCGACTTTTTCTTTGAGACAATTGGGTTATGCTTTGGTTGGACCTCCTGACGCGAGTTTTGTGCGGGAAACTCTATACTATGATGTGCCTGATGCTATCGGGATAATGGCTAGAGCTGTTCAAGCATAGAAGAGCATCCGTCTTGAAAGTGGTCAATATTTTGGTAAGAAAGACCCCACGGCTTACGCTTCTTACATCCAATGGATCAAAGACAAGAATAGTGACCGCCAGTGGCCTTCCATTACCGGAGCAGCAGCTTTTTATCCTCTAGAGTCAATTCCAGATGTTGTTTCTAAAGGAGATTATGAGCGTGTGCTTGCTCAGAATTGCATTTTGCTTGAAGAAAAGGAGACATTAGCAGTGAACTGTCTTGTCGCGACTTAGACAAAGAACCAGTTGGCTCATGAGCTCAGGTATTTCAAAGGAGAAGCATCTGATTCAACCAAGAAGAGGTCTAGAGTTGAAGATTTCTCCATTCCCATGGAAGAATACTGAAAGGTTGTCATCGGCTGGGAAAAGAAGTACAAGGCTCAAATCGAAGACTTGAAGAAGCAAATGCATAATCAGAAGTTGGCATATGAATCCCGCATCCAAGAGAAAGAAGTTCAACTATCCCTTTTTGTCGGAGAGTTGGAACGTCTCAAGATTCAATCGGATGCGCCAGAGGCAGAAGGATTTCCTATGTCTGATGTCTAGATTTATGCTTTATTTGTCTTATGTGGAAATCACCATCAGGCTTGTTGATGGGATTATTCCTTTTTCTATGATTTACAAAAAAACAAGTGTTCAATTGCTTGTAATCTTCTCTGATTCAATGATATTAGACTTTTTAGTATTCATTATCTTGCTAAAACCTGAAACTTGAGTCAAAGTGTTAAGAGTCCTGGAAATGTTCAAATATGCCATTACATGCATAACATGCATATCATTCACATATGTACATACCATGCATAACAGGTTTTGTCCGGAGTTCTCATCCTCGGCTTCTTCTTTTATTTAGACGAAAGATTGCAAACTTCCACCGTTACCCGACTCGAAGCAACGAGAAACGACGGATGGAACAACTTCAGGCAGACATGGCCGCGATGAAAGCGCAGATGGCTCAATTCATGGAGGTCATCACTAATATGAATCAGGGTCAGCAAGAGCTGAGGGCTTTGGTTGAGAGGTCTCGTTCAGAGGATGGTCGACGCAATCCATTTGATGACGCTTCTGTGGGTCAGCCCCGTGTTGAAGCCAATAATGCTGATTTGGGTGTCAACGACCACCCTCGTGGTCCAGGTGTACACGTCACTGGTCGGTTTCCACCTCCACCACCTACTCCACCTCAAGGACAGTTCTTCTTTGATGATGGGATGCAAGGGCATCGTGTTCGGGATCATCCTCATTCCCAAGGCTCAGATTTTGATCAGAATGATGAAGCTTACTTTGTGAATGGTAGTGAAGTTGACTTTCTTGCAGATGATCACAGATACCGTTTGCTTGAAGAGCGGTTGAAGGCTGTTGAGGGTCAGAAGTTGTCTGGGCTGGATTTGTCTGATTTGGGATTGGCACCTCGAGTGAGGCTTCCTCCATAGTTCAAAGTGCCAGTGTTTGACAAGTACAATGGGGCAAATTGTCCCAAAACTCACATCACTGTATATTTCCGCAAGATGGCGGCTTACACGGAAGATGAGAGGCTGTTGATGCACTTCTTTCAAGAGAGTTTGACTGGGGAATCTCTAGAGTGGTATATACATCTGGAACGAGGCCATATCAGAACATGGCATGATCTTGTGAATGCTTTCCTTCTGCAGTATCAGTTTAACATTGATATGGCTCCGAATCGCATACAACTGTTGGGTTTGTCTCAGAAGTCGGGGCAAACATTCAAAGAGTACGCTCAGAAGTGGAGAGAACTTGCTGCTAGAGTTCAACCACCCATGGTCGAGCGGGAAATGATTGATATGTTCACCAGTACTCTATCCGGACATTACTATGTTACATGCAGTACCTCTGCAAGCTTCGCTAAGATGGTCCGTTACGGTGAGCAGATCGAGAGTGAGCTGAAGTCCAGTAAGATCCAAAAGGCCGAGGGAAGTTCTTCCGGTGTTAAGAAAGCATACAGTGGCTACCCCAAGAAGGAAAAGGGAGAAGCCATTGTTGTGTATGGTGGTAGAAGCAAGGCTTAGGTCAATGCAGTAACCATATCCGCTTCTCAACCTCAAGCTCAGCAAGCACCTCATCAACAGAATCAGAGGCAACAAGAGAATCGTACTCCTAGGAGGTTTGATGCCATTCCTATGAGCTACACTGATTTGTTTGTCTGCCTGAACGATCTTAAACTGGTTGTTCCCAAGCCTGCATTTGCACCCCCTCCTCTGGATAAGCGCCCCAGAAACTATGATGCCAATGCTAGTTGTGAGTTTCCAGAACCTTGGGGCATGGCATTGAGAATTGTTATGCATTCAAGTGCAAAGTGCAAGACCTCATCGATTCAAAGACCATTGAATTAGAGGCTCGACCACAGGTAGCTGGACCAAATGTCACACATAATCTGATGCCGCGTCATGGGGCTGTTCAAGCCGTAACGGAGGATGGGGAGGTCCTTAATCTGGTAATGGATGTTGATCTGGTGAAAACACCGCTGCCTTTTGTCAAGAAGTATTTGATTGAAAGAGGTGTCTTTCCCGGTTGCAAAGCTGTTTGTGATAGGTGCGAACATTGTTCGAATGGGTGTGCAAATCTGAAGGTTGGTATTCAGAGTTTGACTAATGACGGTCAGCTGCAATTTGATCGAACCCGGAATAATGAGGAGGTAGAGACACGAGCTGTATCTGTGATTACCATTCCTTATACTCCAATTGTGATATCTGCACCAACAAAGCCTATTCCCCTAGTAGTTACCTAGCCTGGTCCTTTGCCATATGAGAGTGATAAAGTTGTGCCATGGCATTATGGATCGAATGTTTATTACCATGGGGTGAACTAGGAAGATGTCTCCTCTCCAACAGAGAAAGACGATGTTCCAGATGTTGCTAATACTGATGATATTGCTAGAAGTGGTGGTATGACCCGAAGCGGGCGAATTTTCTCTGACCCGGCAATACAACTCAAGGCAGAAGCTTTTGCCAAAGCCAAGGGCAAGCAGCCTATGAAGCAGCCAGAATTGCAAAGTGCCAATCCTGACTTTGAAAAGGATATAGAGGAGATTATGAAGTTTATCCGTAAGAGTGACTTCCGGGTAATTGACCAGCTTGCTCAGACGCTTGCAAAAATTTCTATCCTCTCTCTGCTCCAAGATTCAGAGGTGCACCGCAATGCCTTGATGAAGCTGTTGAGCACCGCTTTCGTGCCACAAGAGATCTCTGTTGGACAGTTTGAGAATGTGTGTGCAAGCATATCGGCCAACAACGGATTGGGTTTTACCGATTGTGATCTTCCGCCAGAGGGTCGGAACCATAACAGAGCTTTGCATATCTCTATGGAATGTCGGGGCACCACTTTGTCCCGAGTATTGGTTGATACTGGTTCCTCTCTCAATGTGATCCCCAAATCCGCAATGATGAAGATTAACTATGGTGGTCTCAAACTCCGTCCTAGTGATCTGATTGTAAAAGCATTTGATGGTTCAAGACGATATGTTTTTGGAGAAGTAGATCTCCCCATCAAAGTCAGCCCTCAGCTTTTTGTTACAACATTCTTTGTCATGGACATTCAACCTGCCTACTGTTGCCTCCTAGGCCGTCCGTGGATCCATAAAGCTGGAGCGGTCACATCCACTCTTCACCAGAAGCTGAAATATCCCGTTGAAGGGAAAACTATCACAGTCTGTGCTGAAGAAGAATATATCGTGAGCCATATTGCTTCCTTTCGCTATGTCGAGGTCGATGGTGAGATTCATGAGACCCCGTTTCAAGGCTTTGAGATGGTACACATGTTGAAGATCCCTCAACGAAAGGAAACTAAGAAAGATAAGCCGGAATCTTCCATGGCATCTTTGAAAGATGCGAAAGCTGTGGTTGGGGCTGGACGCCCTGAAGGCTGGGGCCGTGTGGTGGAGGTAGCACCCAAATTCAACAAGTTCATGTTGGGCTTTGACCCTGTTTTGCACCGTCAGAATTTGAAAGCGCCCAACTTGGCTACTCCTATGAGGTTTTCTAGTGCTGGCATCGGTTCCGGGCAAGCAAACACCGTGGATGATTCTGACAATGAGTTTGATATTGATAGATGGATTCGTCCCAGTGTCCCTGGCATGGAGCTTAACAACTGGACCTCAGAAGAATGCGTCCCAGTCACGATGGTCAAAGAGTAATTTTCTTCTGTTTCTGTTATCATGCAATAATTCCTGTGCTCTACCCAAGGCACAGTGAATCATATGTAGGGCCACCTTGTTTGCATATGCAACATTTTTATCATGAAATAAAGAACGTCTTTTCATTCAAATGTTCTATTCCTTTTCCTTCAATTTTACATCATAATTTTGAAACGCAAAATGGAAATGCTTTATTTTTCTTTTATCATCTAAAAAAAAACTAAAATAGGCATTAAAATCAATCATGCAGATATAATCCCACACTCCTAATGGATCCCTTTGATAACAACTCTGCTATCACTCTTTATGACTTTGATAATTCGATCAACCAAGCCGAAGAAGAAGGTGAGGAAGATTGTGAACTCCCTAAAGAGATAGCAAGAATGTTAGAGCAAGAGGAGAAGGTTATCCAACCGCACCACGAAGAGATTGAGAAAGTGAATCTGGGCAGTTCTGATGTGATTAGAGAGGTTAAAGTTGGGGTCGCTTTAGAAGATAGTGTGAAGCAAAGAATGATTGAACTACTCCAAGAGTATTATGATATCTTCGCCTCGTCTTATGAAGACATGCCTGGGTTGGATACCGATATTGTGGTGCACAAGCTGCCTTTGAAAGAGGAATGTCCTCCTGTTAAGCAGAAACTTCGAAGGACTCATCCTGAGATGTCTAAGAAGATCAAAGAGGAAGTCCAGAAACAACTTGATGCAGGCTTTTTGAAAGTAATTTCTTATCCCCCATGGGTTGCCAACATTTTTCCTGTGCCCAACAAAGACGACAAGGTTAGAATGTGTGTGGATTACAGGGATCTGAACAGAGCAAGTCCGAAGGATGACTTTCCTCTTCCCCATATTGACATATTGGTGGAAAATACAGCTCATGCAAAAGTGTTTTCATTCATGGATGGCTTTCCCGGGTATAATCAGATCAGGATGGCACCGGAAGACATGGCTAAAACAACTTTCATTACCCCATGGGGAACTTTCTGTTACAAGGTGATGCCTTTCGGATTGAAGAATGTCGGGGCAACGTACCAGCGTGCAATGGTAACTCTTTTTCATGATATGATCCACAAGGAGATTGAAGTATATGTCGACGACATGATTGCTAAATCTCAGGACGAAGAAGAGCATCTGGTACACCTACAGAAGTTATTTGATCGATTGAGAAAATTCAGACTGAGGCTGAATCCGAACAAGTGTACGTTCGGTGTACGATCCGGAAAGCTGCTAGGCTTTGTTGTAAGTGAAAGAGGTATTGAGGTTGATCCTGCTAAAGTAAAAGCAATTCAAGAAATGCCTGAACCAAGAACTAAGAAAGAGGTCCGTGGCTTTCTAGGGAGGTTAAACTACATCTCTAGATTCATCTCTCATATGACTGCCACATGTGAACCTATATTCAAGTTACTAAGAAAAGATCAGATGGTCAGTTGGAATGGCGATTGCCAAGTCGCATTCGACAAGATAAAAGATTATCTGCAGGAACCTCCGATTCTTATGCCTCCCATGGAGGGTAGGCCATTGATCATGTATTTGACAGTGCTTGAAAGCTTGATGGGGTACGTGCTGGGCCAACATGACGAGTCTGGTCGAAAAGAGCATGCAATATACTACCTAAGCAAAAATTTTACCGACTGTGAAACAAAATATTCACTACTCGATAAAACTTGTTGTGCTTTAGTGTGGGCTGCTCGCCGACTAAGGCAGTATATGTTGACCCACACAACCTTGTTGATATCCAAGATGGATCCGATCAAGTACATATTTGAGAGGCCAGCATTGACAGGTCGGATCGCTAGGTGGCAAATGATTTTAACAGAGTATGACATCCAATATACTACTCAGAAAGCTATCAAGAGTAGTGTGTTGGCAGACTATGTTGCTCATCAACCAGTGGACGATTATCAGCCGATGAGGTTTGAAGTTCCTGATGAGGATATAATGTACATTCGGGATTGTAACATCCCAAGGCCAGCTGAGGGACCCGAACCAGGATCCAAGTGGTCCTTGGTCTTTGATGGAGCCTCTAATGCGTTAGGCAATGGTGTTGGTGCAGTAATCACTACTCCGGACGGTCATCATATCCCGTTCACGGCTCGAATCTGCTTTGATTGCACCAATAACATGGCTGAATATGAGGCTTGTATCTTTGGTATCGAGGCGACGATTGATTTGAGAATCAAGTATCTAAAAGTGTATGGAGACTCTGCACTCGTGATTTTCCAGATTAATGGAGATTGGGAGACTCGTCACCCAAATTTGATTCCTTACAGAGAGCATGTGATGAAGTTGATTCCTTACTTCGAGGAAATCACTTTCGATCACATCTCCCGGGAAGAGAATAACTTGGCTGATGCTTTAGCCACCCTAGCATCTATGTTTAAAGTCAAATGGGCTAATGAAGCGCCTTCGATAACCATTCAGAGATTGGATGAGCCAGCCTTTTGTTTTGAGATTGAAGCAGAGAAAGATGGCAATCCTTGGTTCTACGATGTCAAGCGATATCTTGAGACTCAAGAGTATCCAGAGGAAGCTTCTGTGACGGATAAGAAGTTCTTGAGAAGATTTTCAATGAAATTCTTCCTCAACAACGATGTGCTATACCGTAGACATCATGACGGGCTATTGCTCAGGTGTATTGGTAAAGATGAAGCTGCAAAGATCATCGAAGAAATGCATGAGGGCTCATTCGGAACTCACTCTAGTGGGCACACTATGGCTAAAAAGATCTTGTGAGCTGGGTATTACTGGTCAACCATGAAGGTTGATTGTTTCAATCATGGACGGGTTTGTTACAAATGCCAGGTATATGCTGACAAAGTGCACGTGCCACAGTCGCCTTTGAATGTTTTAACCTCTCCCTGGCCATTTGCTATGTGGGGCATCGATATGATCGGAAAGATTGAGCCGACAACGTCCAACGGACATCGCTTCATTCTGGTTGCAATACATTATATCACCAAATGGGTGGAAGCAGCATCCTATGCAAGCGTCACGAAACAGGTGGTTGCTCGTTTTATCAAGCACAACATCATCTGCCGTTACGGGATTCCCGACAAGATTATCACAGATAATGGATCGAATCTTAACAACAAGTTGATGAAGGAGCTTTGTGAGTCCTTCAAGATCAAGCACCACAATTCGTCCCCGTACCGCCCAAAGATGAACGGAGCTGTTGAAGCGGCGAATAAGAACATTAAAAAGATTATGTAGAAAATGGTAGTAACCTATCGGGATTGGCATGAGATGTTGCCTTTCGCCTTGCATGGATACAGGACTACCATTCGTACTTCAACAGGGGCAACCCAGTTTTCTCTTGTTTATGGCATGGAATCCGTGCTTCCAATCGAAGTTCAGATCCCTTCATTAAGAATCATGAAAGATGCCGAGCTTGATAAAGATGAGTGGGTACAGAACCGCTTAGACCAGTTGTGCCTCATTGATGAGAAGCGGTTGGCGGTTGTCGGTCATGGGCAGATTTACCAACAGAGGATGAAAAGAGCATTTGACAAGAGGGTGCGACCTCAAAATTACCAACCTGGTGATCTTGTGCTAAAGAGGATAATCCTTCCCCAAGGAGACCCGCAGGGCAAGTGAACACCAAATTATGAAAGGCCGTTTGTTGTGAAGAAAGTTTTTTCGGGTGGCGCCATGATGCTCACAACAATGGACGGAGAAGACTTCCCACTACCCGTGAACGCGGATGTAGTCAAGAGATATTATGCATAGCCATGCTTAACAGATCGGTGGTCGCACTCTATGGTGACATCTCGAGCTACTCCGAAGGGCAGTGATCAAGCCAATCACCTTTTTGAGAAAAGCAAAGTGATGAGATAGTTGGAGTTATAAGACTGATAGCAGGGCTGAAACCCAATGAGGATTCATTGTCGCATTGCCATGCGTTTTAGTTTTCCTCTTATTTTACTTTTGCAATTGCCTCATTTCAGGAGTTGCTTCCTATGGTACTTGCCTATTTACAGGCACACTTTCAATCAATAAAATGAGTTTTTGTTTGTCAATTAATTTCTTGCATTTACTGATTTTTTGCAAAAGACGTTCAAAGTTTTGTGGTAAAATTTTGCATATATAAACATTGTTGGTTTTACCATGATCAGAAACTTTTGAATATTGCTTTGAGACTTGAGTGATCTGGATGGCAGACGGACTTGTCATATCATGCCAGGGTCACTTTGTTAACACTATATTGCAGGATATCTGTTTGCTCTAATGTGGAGATGGGTCAGGATTCTCCTTGATATTTCCCCAGCTGCGTCCTCTCGGTGGAACCGTTTCTGAATGGAAAAAGATCTCCAGAAGTTCTTTATCCCCATCGGAGTCCTTTCTCTTGCCCAGCATTGCCACCGTACGACGTTGATCCCTAGCATGGGTCCGTCGTATCCTTCCCAGTGGAAACTCCCCTGCATGGTTATCCCTAGTGGGTTCGCCTCTCACAATATTCCTGATATGAATGCTAGTGTATCTTGACTTCTCCCCAGTAGAGTTGAGGTATGTTCCCCCCTGATTCTCCTAGAGTGCGAGTGATGGTTGTCGCTTGGCCACTCAGTTTCCCCAGCAGTCGACATATCTTTGTCTCCCCAGTTGTAGTCTTGATGGATAAATGGTGGAAGGTATTCTTCGACCACCTCTCTTATTCCCCAGCGGACTTCTGTCAAATAGACAAGTTTCCTGTGGCGTCAACTCTTCAACAGGTTTATCAAGCAAGATTCAGATTGCTTTGAGCGATTTTTTGGGCGTTCTCTAATGCTCTAATCCCCGGATGAGTTTGTAATACGGTGAACTGACTTTGTAGGATTTTTGTATCCAAATGTGCGGATAGCAAGAGTCGCCACCGACTTTTATTTTTATCCAATTAAGGGAAGGTAAAAGTAAAAGACCTTCGTTAGATTCGAGTTCGGGAGAATGGTTATGAAAAGGAAGGTATTAGCACCCCTTTCCATCCATGCTTATTCTACGGGCTCTTAGTTGCTCTTAGATAACTTTTTAAAATTGCTTTCTGTGTGTTTGACAAAAATGTTTTGAAAAGGCATTTCGCTTTGACTTTGTAATGACTCATGTAGGAGTGTATACAAAGTGTTCGGAAATGTTTTTTTGTTTTGAAAAGAGTTTGAACTTTGAAAAAAGTGTGTGGTGTGAAAAGCATTTGATAGAGCAAGCAACTTAGAGACTTATTACCCACTCAGAATTGGTCGTTTTGTTGTACTTCTACGTTCCTTTAGAATAGTGCTAGCCATACCATTAGTTAGTAGGTAGCTCCATTCGTTGGATGTAGACGGGACATTCGAAGGGACATCGGATGGTCATAGAAGGCAACTTGTAGGGAGTATCCTAGCACATTCGAAGGGACTATCATCATTTTTCGTAGGCGACAATCGAGGGTCAAGATCATGTATTCGGAGGCGACATCGTGGGTCTTATGATCTTTGTATCGAAGGGACTATGATGATTTGTTTGAAGGCAACGGTGCTAGAATACCTCTACGTTCGAGGGACATGACCATTTGAATCGAAAGGCATCGAGAGAGAATTACCCTAAGGAGTGCGTGTGTGATAGAAGTGTGTTGATTTCAGAATATGTTATCTTGAAGATTAGTGTGAGCTATGTCCAATTAATATCTTGCCATACACGCCTAATTACTAGCAATTGATAAGGGTGCGGAAAGTAAAATGCGGAATGTAAAAGCGGGAATGTAAAGGTGCGGAAAGATAAACCTACGCTATTACATGGCTTTGGGGCAGATACATAATTTAAAATGCGGAAAGTAAAATCCTAATTAAAACTATTACAACCCATGAGCAATTACATTATTGGAAAAAAAATAGAATGATAAAATGCTAAAGAGAAAATCGTCTGAATCGGATCAACCTGTACAAAAGGAAGAAATCGGAAAATGCAATATGAATCGAACAAGAGAAAAAATGTTAGAAAAATGCAAATTTTAATATGAGAAAATTATTATATGCTGGAAATAAGATAAATAAGCTACAATAATTTTTTGGGATTTTTTGGAAAAGATTTAATAATTAAAATGCAATTAAAAGTGAATTAAATGCAAAAATATAAATAAAATAAATATGCATGCAAAAATTATATTTTTAAATTTATTAAATTAAATAAAGATTTTTATGAAATAAATGCAAAAAGAATAAATATTTTTGGTAATTTTTAATGCATAAATAAAATGTGTAAAGAAATTAAAATAAATGGAAAATATTAAAATAAAAGAAAATATGGAAATATGTTAGAAAATATAAGTTTGTGAAAGAAAATAGCAGAACCAGCCCTGGAGTGAATCGAACTCGTGACCCTGAGGGGTATCTACACACAGTGAGCGCCTTAACCATCAGACCATTTGACACTTGGTGTTGGGAAAGTGAAAAACAAATGCATAAATACGTTGACACGTCCTGGATATATTTGAAAACGAGTCAGCTATGCGTGGGCCCCGGTTGACTGTATAGACGAATCAAAACACACGAAATTGCCACGCCTTCCCCTCGCCGATCTTCGCCTGAGTCAGCGCCGGAGCTAGGGCTCCGGTCACCTTCTCCGGCTTGCCTGAAATCGAAACATGGAAAACACGCAAAATAAATGGGAAAGGGGAACCCTACCCCCCTAAATCGACCCTCCTGAGTCCATTGGTGATATCGGTTTGCCCTAAAAACAACTGTATGAACCGGTTCGAATCAAACAGTTCGAAATGCCCTAGCTATGGTGATTTGAGTTCTACGCGTCTAAGCTTGCATGTAAGGCTTCATTCATGACCTAACAAGCATCCTGAGTCCATACAAACACACGAAAAACATTAACAATGCATGAAATATTGAAATCGAAATTAGAAAAATTACAAACCGGTGAAGGTTCAAGCACGCGATCTGGGCAGTTGTAGGCTCGAGTAAGAGTATGGTTCGACTCCTGGGAACCTCCTGAGCAAGACTGGGTGGCTGGAAGAGGTTGAGAAAGGCTGGAATTTGAAATTCGAATTTCTTGGATTCTTGGAAAATTTTGCAAGAGTTTGGGTTTGTTTTTTGGTTAGGGTTCGTGTCCTTGTTTGTACATAATGCTGGCAATTTATAGAAGAGATTGGAAGAGAAAAAACAATGAAAAAAGATTGGAAATTGAATGTGCAAATATTTTCCAATAAATACAAATCAAATTTTCTTTAAAACTTGATTTTTTCCTTCCATATGCATGAGCCACGAATTTGGTAATGGTTGTGGGCTTTCTTGGTCATTAAGAAAGATATAAATCCAACTTATTTGAAAAAGAAACTTAATTTTCATATTTTACATAATTTATTTTTGAATTAAATGTTGTAAAATTCAAATATAAATTATAAAAATAGAAAATCACCAATGCCAAGCATTTATGGGTCAAGCATAACATCATGAACAAGTTTGGATCAAAAGATTATAGGCCCATTTGGAAAATTTTGCATTTTGACCCAAAATGTCCTTTTGTGCAATTGTCCAAAATTTCCCAACTTCTGAATGGTGTATCTTGCTCAATTTTCCACATTTTTGAGTGTTCTTGGACTTTTTGGAAAGCTATAAGAGTCCTCTAAACAATGTCTTTGGTTTCATCTCAATTGGAGTTACCATGCTCAATATATCTTCAAAACAAAAAGTTGACTTTTTGTTGACTTTGAAAATGACCTGTAATGTTTTGAGCTATACTTCTCAAATGAAGCATTTTTTGGACATTCTTGTGAGACATGAAGTTGTAGAGAATTGAATTTCCTTCAAAATGAGCTTTGGTGGGAAAATTTCTGAGAAAGTATGAGAAAGTTATGATCATCAAAGTTCGTTGACTTTTCACCTAGAAACCCTAATTTAGAAAGTTTGACTTTTGAGCAAATCTTGAGTTTTCTTGATGAATCATGATCAACCCTTGATCAAATGATGAATGTAACTTCAAATGAGGATGTTGACCAAAATCGAAGTTTTGATGTATGTTGACCACATTGACTTTTGTCCAATACAACGATTTTCAACCATCTGAGCAATTGTCTGAGGAAACTTGACTTGTGAAGCTTGAAACTTGACATGGAGAATCTTTGAAACATATGAGGAAGCATGAAGACCATTGGAGATGTTGGAAATCCATCTTGACTTGGGAGATACCAAACCCTAGTTTGGGTTGATTGTCTAGGAGAGAGTTTGTCTGATCAACTCTTAAGGAATCCTTGAGCATAGATGTATGAAATCTTTTGAGTAGATGGAGGGAAAATTTTGGGGTATGACAGAGTTCCTATTCATTCACTTTATATATTTGTTGCAGACATGCATCATTACATAACATTATTCCCTAGGAGAGTCATTCATTTCATAGGATTATAAGCCAGAAACGCAATATTCATCCCCAGTGGTGTCGTGTTTTTCTTGGAATCCGTTGTGTCCTGGTTTCTTCCGGCGCAATTGTCATACCCCAAAATTTTCCCTCCATCTACTCAAGAGATTTCATACATCTATGCTCAAGGATTCCTCAAGAGTTGATCAAACAAACTCTCTCCTAGACAATCAACCCAAACTAGGGTTTGGTATCTCTCAAGTCAAGATGAACTTCCAACATCTCCAATAGCCTTCATGCCTCCTCATATGCTTCAAAGATTCTCCATGTCAAGTTTCAAGCTTCACAAGTCAAGTCATACTCTCGATGGTTGAAAATCGTTGTATTGGACAAAAGTCAACTGTGGTCAACATACATCAAACTTCATAATTTTTGGTCAACATCCTCATTTTGAAGTTACATTCATCATTTGATCAAGGGTTGATCATGATTCATCAAGAAAACTCAAGATTTGCTCAAAAGTCAAACTTTCTAAATTAGGGTTTCTAGGTGAAAAGTCAAGAACTTTGAGATCATTTTCATACTTTCTCGAAATTTTCCACCACCTCTTGTTTTGAAGGAAATTCAATTCTCTACAACTTCATGTCTCACAAGAATGTCCAAAAATGCTTCATTTGAGAGGTATAGCTCAAAACAGTCATTTTCAAAATCAACAAAAGTCAACTTTTGTTTTGAAGATATATTGAGCATGGTAACTCCAATTAAGATGAGACCAAAAGGGTTGGTTAGAGGACTCTTAGGGCTTTCCAAAAAGTCCAAGAACACTCAAAAATGTGGAAAATTGAGCAAGATACAGCATTCACAAGTTGGGCAATTTTGAAAGAATGCACAAAGAGAGATACTTCTAAAAATCAAATCTTTTGCAAATGGGCTTGCTTTTTCTTCATCCAAACTTATTCCTCATACAATTAGGAATATCCAAGCCCAATGCCTTGAATTTTTGATTTATTTTTCTATTTAATTTTGAATTTATTCATTTAAATACAAATTAAATTTTAAAATAAATTATAAAATCAAAATTAATTGAAAGATTGATTTTATTCCTTCCTTGAGATTCAAGAAACTCACCAAAGTCCAGCAAATTTCGAAATTTGACAAAAATGGCAAGATTGTATTGGAATTGATCAAGTTTTGAAAATTTGATTTTATACAAAAATCAAATTTTGATTATCATTGAATGGTGATTGATTCTTGCCAAAAACTGTCTCAAATCCATCCAATATAAATACTTGATGCATACCAATCAAAAGAGAACGGAAAAATTGCTCCAGAAACCCTAACCTAAAAGTCAAAAATCGTGACAAACAAGTAAACTGTAGACCTAGTTCCAGCCATCCTCAACCGATTTGGAGGTGTCCATTGCATTCCTTGAGGTCCTTAGAGTCGATCCAGACTCTTATATCACTCGAAAACATCAAGAATCAAGCAATCCCGGTTTCGGTTTGTTCTTATTTTTCCAAATTCGATTTTCAATTTTCACGCATTGTTAACACTTTTTGATTGTTTATTCATGATCAGCATCAAGTTTGCAAGCTATCTGGGTAGCCCAATTGCGTTTTAGTGACCTGGAGCGAAAATCACCATGGCTAGGGTTTTCGGGTTCGATTTAGGGCTTCCCTAAAACGGATAAATTGGACCATAAGACTACTACCATCGCGTTTAGAACATGATTTCCAGTCGATTCATATATTCCTAATGAATTTATATTATGTGTATGAGCTTTTGAAAAACGCAGGGGCTATAGCGTCGCATCGTGGCCGACGCTATCTTTTCAAATATTCAAATTGAAGAAGATGAAGTCTGGCGCGCAAGGGAAGCAGTCAGGGAACGACACCTGTTCTTACTCCATTCGTTCCGGTTTTCAAACACACGCGCGCGTTAGCTCAGATGGCAAGGCATGGATGCTGTGAAGCCAAGGTCTCCAGTTCGAATCCTGGCAACACCAATGTTTTTTTCCTTTTTACAAAACTCATATTCTTCATATTTTTTATATTCTAATATTTTGCATTATATTTTAATTAATTTTCATATTTTTATTTATGCACTAAAAATTGTCAAAAAATAATTTTCCTTTTGCATTTATTTTCTAAAAATCTTTATTTAATTTAATAAATTAAAAAACATATTTTTACATGCATATTTATTTTTATTTGTAATTTTGCATTTAAATCATTGTTAATTAGTTTTTAATTATTAAATTGCATCTAAAAAATCCCAAAAAATTATCTTAGTATATTTACATTATTTCTAGCATGTCATATTTTTTCCAATTTAAAATTTGCATTTTTCTAACATTTTTTCTCTTGTTCGATTCATATCGCATTTTCCGATTTCTCATTCTTTCACAGGTTGTTCCGATTCAGACGATTTTTCCTTTATCATTCTATTTTTTTCCAATAATGTAACTGTATATGGGATGTAATAGTTTAATTTAGGATTTTATTTTCCGCATTTTAAATTATGTATAAAGCCTTGTAATAGCGTGGGACATTTACCTTCCGCACTTTACATTCCGCATTTTACTTTCCGCACCCTATAAATTGCTAGTAATTAGGCGTGTATGGCAAGACTAAAATTGAACATAGCCCACTAATTTTCAAGATAACATATTCTGAAATCAACACACTTCACACACGCACCCTTAGGGTAATCTCTCTGCCTTTGCGAATTCAAAATGGTCATGTCCCTCGAACGTAGAGGTATTCTAGAACCGTTGCCTTCCAAACAAATCATCATAGTCCCTTCGATACAAAGATCATAAGACCCACGATGTCGCTCCGAATACATGATCTTGACCCTCGATTGTCGCCTACGAAAATGATGATAGTCCCTCGAATGTGCTAGGATACTTCCTACAAGTTGCTTTATGACCATCCGATGTCCTTCGAATGTCCCGCTTACATCCAACGAATGGAGCTACCTACTAACTAATGGTATGGCTAGCGCTATTCTAAAGGAATGTAGAAGTTCAACAAAGCGACCAATTTCGGTGGGTAAATAAGTCTTTTAGTTGCTTGCTCTAAACCAAATGCTTTTCACACCACACTTTTTTTTCAAGTTCAAATTCTTTTCAAAACAAAAACATTTCCAACACTTTGTATACACTCCTACATGAGTCATTACGAAGTCAAAGCGAAATGCCTTTTCAAAACATTTTGTCAAACACATAAAGCAATTTTAAAAGGTAATCTAGAGCAACTAAGAGCCCGTAGATAACTACGGATGAAAAGGGTGCTAATACCTTCCTTTTCATAACCATTCTCCCGAATCTCGAAGGAATATTTTACTTACTTTTACCTTAATTGGATAAAATAAAAGTCGGTGGCGACTCTTGCTATCCGCACATTTGGATACAAAAATCCTACAAAGTCAGTTCACCGTATTACAGCAATATGTCCAATATTTTTTTGAGTAGTGTTGAAGCTGCCAGCTCTTACCCTGGTGCGACACGTCTTCAACTTCGAAAGCAAGCCCTACACTTGTCTTTCCCCTTAGAGTATAGTGTTCTGAGTCTGTAAAGCCTAATCGGCACCTTTAGTCTTTGCATCGCAGACCCGCCCAATCTGTCAGCGTAAATGTGGTTAGTCTACTTGGTGTATCTAGTCTTTATTTCCAATAGCATGCCAATTCTCCCCTAGCATTGTGGGTCTTTTGAGAACAAGAATACTCTTGTTTCTCTCCTTTGGAAAGTCTAATCGGCATTTTCTAGTCTTTGCATCACAAATCCGCCCAATCAGTCGGCGTAATGTGGTTAGTATGGTTAGCGTATCTAGTCTTTGCCTCCGCTTGCATGTCAGTTCCCCCTTGACATTGCGGATTGAATTGGGTAGAGGCTAATTCTTCTTCAGGGTCAGGAATACACCTGTACCTATTTTTCGCAGAATTCAGCGTTTATTCTGTGATCCTTCTTGTGGTGACCCAGTTAAGCCCTGGCGCAACATATCTTTTCCTCAGCAGATACTGGAATTCAGAGCGTAAATTTTCGAGTCCATTTCGGTATTCAATCACCTCATGCCTTGTCTCCCGGAAGGCAGACGCCAACCTTGCTCTCAAGCTTGAGGATGATTGAATAGGGGCAGCTGTTGTACCCCAAAATTTACCCTCTTCTTTCCCGCGTTTCTCTGGCTTACAATTCCATTGCATAAAAAAATACATGTAGTAGAATGCATAGCATTCGTCATGAGGAGTATCAGGTTCCAGGTATTCCGAATGGCACCAAAAAAGAGTTTACTTAATAAAGTGGATTTCAGGTTTCGGCGCATTTTGGACACTCCAGAAGGCGTATCTCTCATCTCCTTGGGTATTTTCTGTTGATTTTCGACTGGCATTTCCCTCTCGTTATTATATACGATTCTCATTTGAAGGTCGAGAACAAATTTTGTGAAGAAGGCTCTCAAAGGAGTCATTTTCCCCGGCAGATCAAGCTGATTTTAGTGCTGAACCGTGCGCTTTGGCTCATCGAAAAGGCTTTATCTCCTAGCTGGAAGCTCGGAATTGAGCAGGACTGATTTCTAAAATTCCATATCAAAGTCCTCTACAACTCTCATTTACAACTCAGGAGCTGATTCCTCACCGATCAGTACCAGAACTTTATTCTCTGAGGTTGATTTTGAGCTGAACCGAGCAATTTTCATCTGATACGCGAAGTTCGAAAAATCATATCTCGCTCGATTTTCATTGAAACAGGACAGGATCGGTGCCAAAATTTACAAATCTTGTTAGCTTCAAATGTCCCAGAGATACGCATGTGCAGATTTCAACCAGAAGACCCTCGTCCGAGGCATTTTCTCCATAGAGCGCGAACGAAATTCTGCATGTGTCAGTGGTCCAAAACTGATGCTGAAACTTCAAAGATTTCTATATCCTTGACCATTCATCGGATCAAGTCAGGGTTTGGATTCGTGTTAGCAAAATCACATTCCGGACACTTTTCGTTTACATTCCGACTCTAAATTCCTCACGGATTTGGCTGTTTGAGATTAATTACGAAAATTATTTGGATAATCATAATTAGCTTGTTGATTATGGACCCAAAGTTATAAATAGATTTTCCTCTTCAAAACTTAGGGGGGAACAATCATTTGCTAAATTTTCCATTATCACACACACTCCAATTCTCTCAAATTCTAAAGCACGAAAACTCAAAAAAGTTTAAACTGCAACTTTCCCTCCAAGCAACCACCACAGGCCGCCACCGGACCTCCGTTCACCACCGACTTCATTCACAGACCGCGCTAAGCGCAACCTGCAATTTTTGTTTTCTCCTATTCGCAGCATATCCTATTCCAATCAAGATCTTACTCTGCTTCTTCTGCACGCATTTTGACATGGAAGGATCAGATTCCTCTTGATTTTCTTCTCAATTTCAAGATCTAAGGATTTCTCTTCTTCTTCTTCTTCTTCTTCAATTCTCCATTGAAGTCCAAGCTTTTCTTCAAGGATTCAAGCTTAATTATGAAGATTATCAACAATTCCTCATTGATTTGGTATTTTCTGTGAAGAGCACAAGGAATTCTTCTTCAATTTGACTCAAACTTCAAGTGCAAGTAAGTGTTAGGTTCAAATAAGCACTTATTTTTAAGCTGTTTTTGACTTTCAGCTTTTCTTGAAATTCAATACTGAAATTGCTTGCAAATTCAATATAGATTCTGATTCTAGAACTTGTACTCATGAATTTCTTGATTTGAATTGAGTTTTTCCGCCTTATTCGCGTCGGAGTGAGGATTTCTTTGTGGATAGCGTGCATATACACTTGTGCATTTATTTTCCCCTTGCGTATAGGACATAAACTCATACATTTTGCATCATCTATTGCATGTTCATGCATTGGTGAGTATTTAGCTTGATCAATTTCATTGATTCATGGTGATTTGAAGTATAACTTGCATTCAACATGTAGATATCTAAGCATCTAGTGCATTGTGCATGAATTTGTTTCATGTGCACTCCAAATGTTTGTGTCAATGCATGACTTAGATTCTTTGAAAGAAAACCTCAAAACGTCATGACTAGCTTGCATTATCATGTCATATGGACATTGGTTTTATCAATTCGATTTGCATTCCTCACATGTTCATGCATCTTTACATGTATGTGAACATTGGTTTTATCGATTCGATTTGCATTCCTCACATGTTCACGCATCTTTACATGTATGTGAACATTGGTTTTATCGATTCGATTTGCATTCCTCACATGTTCATGCATCTTTATATGTATGTGAACATTGGTTTTATCGATTCGATTTGCATTCCTCACATGTTCATGCATCAATACATGTCTGTGAACATTGGTTTTATCGGTCGATTTGCATTCCATGCACGTTCGTTTAGTTCTCATTTGTTGATGTATTATGGCCTAACGGTATGTATCAGACTCTTGTATGGAAATATCACAAACAGGTGGTTCAGATCAAAAAATAATTTTTCTGCAGGTTGTAGATCGCGCTTAGCGCGGTCCAGAGCGCGCTAAGCGCCAAATGTTCTAACTTTTTGGGTTACAGGTCGCGCTTAGCGCGGTATACCGGGCTTAGCGCGGTCCACTAGTTCATTTTTTTCTAATTTTCTCGATTCTAATGGTGAACAGTAGTCACCCTAGCTATGCTCGGCTACTGTTTGTGCTTCATTTCGTGCAGGGACATGCGTCGCATACACATGCGACTCATTTCTTCGATACTCACTTACTTTTCTTTTACTTTCTTTTTGGGTCTAACTCCCTTCTTGTAGGTTTTGTTTGAGCTTGTATACCCACGTGTGCACCATTCCTATCTTGTTTTGCTTGCCTTAATCCCGTTCTTGCAGGCATTGTTGCTTCGGATGCGTATCAACACGCTTTCCGCTTATTTCGATGCTTTGAACAATTCTCATCGGTTTATTCTTGTTGCATGGCTGCAGTACTTGAAGTTTTCCGGAGTAATTCTACCGCTTGCAGTGCTCTTCGGATTCTATATCCTTTTGGTGGTTTCTACACCATTTATCGCATTCTCTTATAGCTTTCCTAGATATCATGAGAAGTAGGGCTTTACAGCTTTCTTTTGCCATGAGAAGTAGGAATAGAGATGCATGATGGGGCTTCCGTAGTTGGAGCATGTTCAGGAACCACTGTGGTTTATTTAATGACCCGCTTAGGGTAATTCTACATGTGAAGTGTGTTTGCTTGTTTGTTTCTTGTAGGTTCCCTTGGTTAGGTTTGGTTCTTTAGCCTAGACATTAGGATCCACATCCTTTGCATGTCAATGTAGGTAGAGATTCCCTTGCATCCTAAACCATAGGTCCAACCTTGCTTTGCTAGTTTCTTTTGCATGTTGCATGTAATAAAACTAAAGCTTTCTTTCTTTTTCCTTTGAAAACAAAACACTTGATAATGGTTTAAATTCCTTTCTCAAGGTAAAAACAACCAACCAACACAAACTCTTTTCACCTTTGTGCGCTTTTCTCTTCTTTTGTGTTTAAAACCTTTTTTCATAAGTAAAAAACACAAAACCCACCAAAACAAGTGAGCCGAACTACGGTGCTCTGACTTTCCCATTGCACGTGGGAATACGTAGGCATCTTGTCACGGGGCTCGATCGAGCAAATATTGTAAATACTTTCTTCTTTTCTCTGTGGTTTATTATTTTCTCTTTCCTTTTGCATGCATGATTAGCAATTAAGCATAGATATAACACACCCTCTAGCTAGAATTAGAAAGTGGATACCGTAGAGTATTACGGGCGTGTGGGGTGCTAATCCCTTCCCCTCGCGTAACTAACTCCCTTACCTAGATTCTCTCGATGTTTTCCTTTCTCCCTCGTGAGATAAAAGACGTTCAATGGCGACTCTATTTGATACCAGTTATCATGTCGGAGGTTCCGCCGGTGTCTTCAATTTGTCATCCCTAACTTTTGCTTAAACCGTTCCATTTAAGATTACGGTCAGCAGGATGCCCCAAAATGTTAACCTAAGTTACCTTTTAGTTTTAACTTGGCGGCTTTTTCTTTTTGATATATTCTTTGTTTTTAAAAGACAATGACTGCTTGACTTTCATGATTACGGGGAACCATCATCATCACTTTTGATTTGAGGAATATCTTCGACACTTCTTGATGCGTGTGAAGGAAACTTGATTGAATACAACTTTTATTGAAAGGCGTCTTGAATGAATGCACAACTGAATTAAACTGAGAATTACCCTGCCCCAGGTTAAAATTGCGGGTTTTTTTGTATAGAAAGAAACTCCAACTTCTAGGCTCGAAGGGGTTGACAAGGGATTAACTTCCTTATTTCTCCAGTGTTTGGAAATTGAAACAATGCATGTATATCATCAGCAAAGCTTTATTCAAAAGCATACCAACATCAATTATGGGTATCTTGTTTTTATCATCCTCCCTCCAATCTTTGCAAAAACAAAATCTCGGTAGAGAAATTAAACAGGGAAAAATATATATATGAAAGCAACAAATGTAAATGATCTAAATCAAAACAGTGCAATGCTCATTTCATTAAAATTAACATGAAATTACAAACAAGATTTGAAAGCAATAATTTAACATAAGCAAAAGGAAAATGCAAATTGGAAAAGAAACATGGCCTAGTGACTAATCAGTTACAAGGATGAGTTGTCCTGTCTGAAACACCGGCTTTAGGAAGTAACTTGAAATATGCTGACCCATTCTTCAGATTGTTGATAACATTTGGCGGAGGATCTCCAAAATTTATCTCCTTGCTTCTGATTAGCTCTTGAACTCTAGCCTTCAGTGGGTAGCAGCGTTCCAAATCGTGACCAGCAGCTCCCTGATGGAACTCGCAATGAAGATGGAGACAGACAAAATGAGTCTTTCAACAACTTGAATGTATGAAATATGCAGATTATGAAATGAAATGTAATGTTATTAATGCAAAAGATGTGATGAAATGCAATGTCACATATACAGATGGAATGCAACATAAGGATAGTATAGGTTCACCGAGATGTGAAAGCAGGAATGATACAGGTAATCATAACAACTTATTTAGGTGGATTCCTATGATAGGATGACTCTAAGCTTTCTACCCAATAATTCCCCATGGGATGGTTTTAAGGTTTTCTGCTAAGTGTTTCTTGGAGTCTCAGATCCCCTTTTAACAAACACTATCATCACGCAAGAGGCCTACATGGCGATAGTATTTGTAAGTATACCCCAAGAAATGCGTCTTAACGGGATACTCAAAAGCATTTGAGCGGTCGGTCTAATTTTGGATATCATAAACAAACTTAGAGTTATAGGTCATTTGTCTAGAAGTTGATGTCCTGCACTATCATGCGGGTCAACAACCTCCTCAAAATAACCAACTCTAAGCCGAAGTCTTTGCTTCAGTCCACAAGACATTGGAGTCAGGGGGAACTAGGCTACGCAACCCCTCTATTCCTAAAAAAGGTGACCTAGAAGCCTGGGTAGTGGGCTTATCTATGCATAAATAATCCCATCCAGAATTCCCACACAACGGATATATAGATAATAAATAAAGCATAGAAAAATAAATAACTGAAACATAAACATAAAGTATAAAGAAGAAAGTAAAATAAAATAACAAACACACAACCACACAATGAACTAAACTAGGGTTAACTCGCTTGATAAACGTTCCCCAGTGAAGTCGCCAAACTGTCGACCTGGGACTATCGGAAAAAAATTCCGATAATTATATCGACACAAAAAATGAAAATGAAGTCGCCACCGAGATTTATTTATTCCAATAAGGAAAGGGGAAATATCGAATAAAACCCACGAGAGAAAAGGATAAGACGGTCTACAAAATTAAGAGATGCAGGTTCGGGAGTCGGTTATGCAAGGGGAAGGTATTAGCACCCCTCACATCCATCGTATTCGATGGTACCCATTTAGTTCAAAGTGTGTTCGTGTGTTATTGTGAAAATTTTATGTTCTTCTAAGTTTGAAATGAGAAAGAAAGGGAGAAGAAATGTTTTTATTATTTTTGCTCGCCTTTGGTCGTAAGACTTAGTGCCTACGTACTCCCTCGTGCAATGGGAAAGTCAGAGCGTCGTAGTTCGGCTAGAAAATGATTGTTTGTTGATTGATTTTAAATGAAAAGAATAAAGGACTACGCACCAACATGAGGGAGGGTATGAGAACGCCTCTAGTACTCAAGTGGAGAAGTCGAAAACCTTAGGAATAGAGGAAGAAACATCTCAATTATAAATGAATCATGTCTAATCTTGAAAAGGGTTTAAAGGTAAAGGTGCTCAAACACACAAAAGATATTAAATGAGTTGGGATTTATTTTACGTTGTGGATGACAAGTATCGAAATATTAGGCTATCATCTAACGATTTGAATACTAGAAATTGGCGATGAGCTCAACCAATCATCTCTCATCCCAAAATAATTTATTATGAAATTGGTGTTTTGAGTGAGATAAAATATTTAAATTATTGGGCTATCATCCAACAATCTAAAGACTTTAAATTCGATTAAATTGTCGGGCTATCATCCAATAATTTATATGAATGTCACTCTATTATTTTGATGCGGATAGAAGTATTTAGTCTATTGGGCTATCGTCCAACAACCTAAAGACTTCCAATTCAATTAAATCGTCGAGCTATCATCCAACAATTTAATTAAATACCGCTCTAGTATTTTGTCATGGATAGAAGTTTTATCTTGTTGGGCTATCATCCAACAATTTAAAGACTTCAAATTTGTTTAAAACATTAGGCTACCATCTAACGATTTAAACAAATTTCATCCAAGTTTATTATGGAAAAAAAACATTTTGAAAAACATCTCGACGTTGGATTGAGCTTTGAGAAGAAGACTCGACGTTGGATCGACTTTTATTGAAAGTGTTTTAAATGCTTGGTGAATGGAGAAAGAATTAGGTTATGATCAATCAAGCCAAAAGACTTGATCAATCTCGAGAGAATAGCCAAGCTTATTCCCTACCATTGAACCCTTATGGAGATGAGAAGCGGATCGAAATAATTGTAAATAACAAATAAAATCGACAAAGCCCATACAAGGTGGCCAACCTAAGTATAAAACAATTAAATTACATGTGTACTAGTAAAGTGGGCTAGTCTACTATAACGACTAATTGGAACAATTAATTGAAATAGGCTCACTGTAAGAAGGCCTAGGATCAAGCGTACATGTGTGCATGTGTGGTCACCGCGACGCTTCGTAGCTTTGTCGACTTACAAGTTTAAAAATGATTTACAATTATTAGTTTAAAAATGATTTTTAGTTTTGTGTAAGTGACAGTTAAATTAAATAATAAAGTAAAGACGGTTAAATATTTATTACAAATTTTTGGGGAGAGGGATACATCAATTATAAATGGGGATTAAACGGTAAAATAAAATAAAAAGCAGTAAACTAATTACAACGCATCAAGGGGATTGGGATACATTATTTCGAATGAGGATAAATTGAAATTAAAGAGAAAACAGTAAATTGATTATGTTAAAAACATACAAACGGAAACTAAATGCAGTGAAACTTAAATATTAATTATTGTAGTTTGTATTTTATTTGGTTAATTAGAATAGACTATAGAAATTAATTCTAAGAAAACGCTATGTGAAGAATATTACTATAATATAATTCGAACTTATTTACGAATGAATATGATAAAGTATAATAATAAAAATAATATGTATATAGTATATACAATACTAAATATAAGAATAAAAATAATACTAAGTATAATTAAGTTTACAATATTAAATAATAAAAAATAAAAATACTAAGTATATTTTATGTACATTACTAAATATTAAATAACAAATAAAAACATTAATATGAATAAGCAAGTATATGATGTGCTAATTGAAGGTGAATGCTTTTGAACGATTCTTTGGATATCTTCACAAGTAGCAAACATGTTAGTAGCATAAGTGTGGGATAAAATGAAATGAAATAGAATTGCAATAAATTGGAAGATGGTAAGTAAGCAAGATATAAAATCGAAAATGAAATAGAATGAATGATGTACATGAACATATGCGTATTTCTCAACTAAGAATCAAGGACTCATGATGTAAGATACAAAAATCAGCATCATAAATACATCGTTTCAAGTATACCTCATCAAATTAAAACCAAAAGCAACTACTATCTCAATCCACAACGTAAACAAGTATCGAAAATTTGCATTGCACATGATAAAACGAAATCAAGATAGACTTTAAGCCTTTAAAATAAATCGGGGAAGCAACTACGTAAACTTAACAATGCTTAAAAATACCGGGCAGCCACAACTCCATCAATTATACTCAAAACGAAATGACTTTTCGCTCAAATTCAATACAAAAGAAACGGTATGTTGAGTTATAGCAGAGGGATCTGATATCAAAACTAATGTCCTGGCTAAGCATAAACAAGATGGTACTCATATTGAAAGAGTTATTTAAATTTAGCAAATAGACCAAACTTGAAGATATCAAACAAAACAAATCATTTACCACAACATAAAACCACACCACAATATTATCACCATTCAGAGTTTGTTTAAAACTGGTTTATGACTCAAATTGAATTAAAATATCAACATCATCACTAAAAAAAACTCATAGATCAGCAGCAATTCATAACATAATAAAAAACTTTATACGACTTTAGCACAGTTTATAACAAATAGTTACTAAGCATCAATTAATCACAATTAAGCAATTAAGCCAAATAGAGCAAGATTATCAGTTCCTCAATTTGTTAGTTCATCAAACAGACAATTCATCAGTTCATAACAATTAAGCAGATCAACATCAATTCATCAACAAATCAAATAGTTACCAAACTATTTCTCACACAAATTAAAACATTGAACATTTCTTTACATTTAAACCAAATAGAGAAAGATTACAACATCAACATCATAAGGATTCAACATCATGAAAAGTAAACTGAATGAGAAAAGAAAAGTTATGCAGAAGAGGAGTATTACAAAATTTACCCGAATCAAAAACAGTAGCAGCTCGTAAGAATGAAATAATAGGGACAAATACGAATATGAAACAGAAATAGGGAGTAAATATGCGCGAAGGGTATGTCCAGCAGTTCTAATGATGGTGTTGACCGTGAACGATGGTGGTGATGGGGACCGCGACGGAAGAGTTAAGCAGCGACTGAGTTGACGAGAATGATACGGATGAGGAAGGTTGTTGACGGCGTTGAAGCCGAAAGGAGTATGGAAGGAACAGAGAGTTTCGGTGACAATAGCGGTGGAGGTATGCGATGAAGGAAGTTGGGATGCAAGGTTACGGCGAGATTGAGTTGCAGAAGAGGAACCAGCGACGAATGTGAGGGGGTTGTTGTGAGAGGACGAAGAGAGTGTGAGGGGTTCGGTGAATGAGAGGAAGCTGCGGGTGTGAGCGGCTGTGAGGGAGGTAGTAGTGAGAGATAGAGGAGTATGTGTCTGGTGGATGGCAGAGAAAGAGATGAGGGTTGAAGGTTGTGTTATGGAGAGAGACAGATGGGAGCGATAGAGGATTGGAGGTCACAGTTATGACGATAAACGGAAGGAGATAGTGAGGTTGTTTCGGACAGTGAAGAGGAAACAGAGGGAGTATGAACCGGTTGTGACGTTTGTGGAGGTGTTGAATCGAATGATGGTGATGTTGTTTCGGCTAGATTGGAACGATGGTTTATGGATGATGGTGATGAAACAGTGAGACTGAGGGGTAGCGGTGGAGTTGGGTGAAGGGTGGTTGACGGTGAGAATGTGTATGGAAGGAGATAAGAGGGGAACGGTGGAGAAGTGATGAGGGGCTGCGGAAACAGGGAAGGGAAAGAAGAAGATGAAGGAATTTCTTTTCTTTTACTTTTTGATCCGCCTTTGTTTCCGTTTTCTTTTTCAATTGGCCTCCCTTTGTAACAGTAGCATACAAATATATATAGAAAGGAAATAGGGTTTTTAGATTTTATTATAATGCCAAAAATGCCCTTTTCATAAAATGGGCCTAAAAAATGGATATGGTAAAAATTAACAAGCCCAAGAGTATTTTTGTTTGATTTTTTTGAGATAAAAAATGGACACCTAAAATTTTCAAAAATAGTAAAAGTTCGGACAATAAATTATCCGAAAAAATAATATGAGCACATTAAAATAAACTACGAGTCTTGTAAATTAAAGAAAAAATATTGAAATGGTTAAAATCGAAATAAAATGATAATAAAGAATACCCGACTTTAAAACGCTCACGGTTAAAAACGACACTTCGAAACATATCGAAAAATTAGGGAGAACACATTTTTATGATTTACGCGATACGTAAATTTATAAAACAGTGAGTAAAAGATGAAAACTTGAAATATTTTCCCCGCTAATTTTTGCACAGTGTCGAATCGCTTTTATCAATATGTTTATAAAAATTGAAATATCGATATCATTGATATATAAATAATTTAAAACGATGCAATAAATAAGCAGAGAGGTAAAAAATAAATGAAGTGAAATAACGGGTATTTTATAACTATAAATGATGCGAATATCGATTTAGACTGACTTTTGATCAGTTTAAATACGACAAAATGATGCATATGCACTGTGTGAATGACTGTTTTTTTGTTTAATATAAATACAATGCAAGTAGAAAAATAGCAGGGTAAAATTTGGGGTGCAACATAGCCCTCTTGAGATTTCTATCCCAACTGGTCTCTCAAGGAACAACTTTGTACAAGCCAACTACAAGTGACTAACACCTCTAAGACTCATCTAATCCTAGCCCTCTCGAGAATACTGACCCAACTGGTCTCTCAAGGAACAACTATGCACAAGCCAACTGCAAGTGACTAACACCTCTAAGACTCAACTAGTCCTAGCCCTCTCGAGAATACTGACCCAACTGGTGTCTCAAGGAACAACTATCAAATAAACGATTTCTGACTGACTGTGTACAATATTGCCTCTAAAAAGATTTTCTTCACGAAGTGAAGTTTACACAAAATATGAAGCTCAAAGGTTTAGTAAATTTATTACAAGAATGACTCTATATTTTTGCAACGTGAGTTTACTCAAGATAATTATTATGAGTTGTTATGCGTTGTTGTTGAGTATTGTTGAGAGTTGTAATCCTCCCCTTTGAATTTGAATGCTTTATCTAGTACTTCCAGAAAGTTTCGATTTCATGGTAGCGTGTCTTGGTTATTGGAAAATGTAATTATGACTTATTTATCTTCACGTGATTTGTTTACTAAATAATCCTTGAAATTTGAACCACTCAAGTATTTTGTCTTCATCACTCAGTAGGTTAACGTTGCTGTGGCAAGTTTTGTCTTGTAGAAGATGACGTACATATAGATAATGATCTTCTGTAAGCCTTATTAGAATATCTTCTCATTTAAATATCTTATCAGAAGTTTACACATGGTGCTTCTATCAGAGGTTTGCGCTTGCATGCTTCTATCAGAAGTTACTTCTACCGGAAGTTTTCTCATGGTGCTTCCATCAGAGGTTTGCGCTTGCTTGCTTCTTGTGACACCCCAAATAATTCAATTATTAAATAATTAGAATTTTAATTATTAATTTGATTAGAAGTTTAATTATTAGTATTTTTGAATTATTGGTTTTAATTAATTAATTTAATAGAATGAAAGTGTCGGGGTGAGAAGTGTAAAGTAGAGGGTGTGAGGAGTAAAACACTCTACCTATTCTAATTATTATTTTATTATTATTATTGAAATAATAAAAGGAATAAAATAAAGGAAAAGAAGGAAAAGAGAAGGAATTAGAGTTTTCATTCTACGTGCATTGGAGAAGAGAAGAGAAAGAGAAAAAAAGCCAAAGGTGTCGGAATTCGAAGAATCCATAAGGTAAGGGGTGATTTCGATTAATTACTATGCCTTATCGATTTTGAATTCAATAGGGTTGATCATAGCATGTTAAGAATCTCAATTTAGTATTTCTAGGTTTGTAGGAATTATCCCAATTAATGTCGAATTGTGTAGAATTGATTAATTTGCATGATATAGGATCGTTAGCAATGATCAGAATATGTTATGTTGCATGTTACTGCTGTTGGTTGAGTGAATATATTGCCTTGGGATGTATGGATTCGATTGGAATTGATAGAAATTGGAATTGGATACATACTGCTGTCAAAATGTAGATTTTTGGCTCTGCAGGTCGCAGGAACCGGTTTCCATATGGGAGGAACCGGGTTCCTGGTACAAAAACCAGGGAGGATGAATTCTGGGATATTGGGCACCGGTTACTCCTGGGGAGGAACCGGGTTCCCAATTAAAAATTTTCAAAGAAAACTGCATTTTTCTGTGGGAACCGGTTCCCTATCTGGAGGAACCAAGTTCCCCATACATTTTTCTAGAGAGCGTGTTTTTGAGGTTTGTGGGAACCAGGTTCTCCCTAGAAGGAACCGGTTACCACTGTGTCATTTAGAAAAATACTAAAATTTAAAAATTCAAAACTTTCAAATCGTAAGTCCGTTTTGAGCGTTGTTTTAGACGTTGTTTCTTAAATTTAATGACATGAATAAAATTACTGTAACTTGAATTTATTTTGAAGATGCGTCGGATTTCGAATTATGCAGTTTGTACTTTGTGCATATTGGTGTGTATGCAATGTTGTATCCGTGGTAATTGCTTGTATCAAGATTTGGTGGATTAAATGCATATTTTATGTTGTTCGATGTGTGGATGATCAATGAGGATATCATGTTGTGGTTTGATTTGGTTTATGATGTTGGTGTGATCATGAACTTATTTGAATGTTGCATGCTTTAGGACGTGCATGCATATACATTATTGTGGTAGCTGATTCCCATTGTGCGGAATTAATGAGATTTGCCAATAACCGTTCCCGGGTGATTATGGGTGGTGAGGCTGGATTCATGTCCGTGTGATTATGGACAAGTCGATGTTGGTGACTTATTTCACGTTTTGGTACCACATGCATAGAGTCGTTCATTTGCATTTATGTGACATTATAACATGATAGGATGGTTTCCTTTGTTATAATTTGTTTGTCGTGTATGGATGTATGTTATGGATTGATTGGTGAAAACTCGACTTATCTGATTATACTAAAAAGGTTGGATTAATATACTTGTGATATTTTATTGTTTTGAGAAACTTATGATGCATTTTAATTATGATGAAGTCTCACCCTTACTTTGATGATTTCAGATTAAATCTAGAAGCTCAAGAGTTGGTGAGGATGGCTTATAGAACTGTGCAATTAGTTATCCGCGTGTCAGTGTCATGCTCTGATAGTTGTAACATTGGGGAACGTTTGGCTAAGAGTTTTGTTTTATACTCTATTGTTCTTTGATTTATTTTGGGAATAATTATGAATTGAAGTTTATTTTGTTTGGTTGCTATTTTTCGTTGTGTAGAACATATTATTGGTTTTTGATTATTTTAATAAAGTTCTTCAGTGAGAATGACATTTTGAATGAGATTTTCTATTTTAATAAATTGTAATGCCCTTTAATTTATATTAACTCTGATTCATTTATAAATTCACGAGGTAATTTAGAAGAGGTGTTATAATAGTGGTATTAGATCATAGTCGGTTGTTGTGACCAGTGTCTTGGTGTCGTTATTCCCTTTTGTATGCGACTAGTGCAAGGTAACACTGTCGATACTTGTGTTCTAATGAGCTTGTTTTGTAATTTTACAGAACAATGGCTGGAAGAGGTAACGGAAGAGATGATGTTGCTATTGCTGAGGCTTTGGGAATGCTAGTTGGTGTGCTTGGAGGGAATCAGCTGGGAGCTAGTATCGATGTTGATAGACAGTTGGGGAATTTTCAGAGGAACAATCCTCCATTGTCCAAAGGCACTCATGATCCTGAAGGTGCTCAGAGATGATTGAAGGAGATTGAGAGGATCTTCAGAGTAATTGATTGTGCGAAAGAGCTGAAAGTGAGATATGATACTCATATGCTGGCAGAAGAAGCTGATGACTGGTGGGTTGCTACCAGGACATAGATGGAGCAAGATGGTGTTGCACTGAATTGGGATGTGTTCAAGAGAGCTTTGCTGAGGAGGTATTTTCCTGAAGACATTCGGGGAAAGAATGAGATTGAGTTTTTGGAGCTCAAGCAGGGCAATAAGACCGTGAGTGGGTATGCTTCGAAATTTATTGAGTTGGAGAAGTACTATGCTCACTACAACAACGATGCAGATGGAGAATTTTCCAAATGTATCAAGTTTGAGAATGATCTTTGTGATGAAATCAAGCAGGGTATCAGGTATCAGCGTATCCGAAGGTTTTCTGACTTGGTGGACTGTAGTAGGATTCTAGAAGAGGATCTTACTAATACTCGAACTAATTTTCGCGGGTATGTTGATCAGAAGGGAAAGCAACATATGGACCGTGTGTAATACGGTGAACTGACTTTATAGGTTTTTTGTATCGCAAATGTGCGGATAGCAAGAGTCGCCACCGACTTTTCTTTTATCCAATTAAGGGAAGGTAAAAAGTACAGAAAAAGACCTTCGTTAGATTCTGAGTAAGGGAGAAGGTTATGAAAAGGGAAGGTATTAGCACCCCTTTCCATCCGTAGTTATCTACGGGCTCTTAGTTGCTCTTAGATCACTTTAAAAATTGTGCTTTCTGTGTGTTTGACAAAATGTTTTGAAAAGGCATTTCGCTTTGACTTTATAATGATTCATGTAGGAATGTATACAAAGTGTTCGGAAATGTTTTGTTTTGAAAAGAGTTTGAACTTTGACAAAAGTGTGAGGTGTGAAAAGTATTTGATTTGAGCAAGCAACTAAAAGTCTTATTACCTACTCAGAATTGGTCGTTTTTGTGCTATTTTACGTTCCTTTAGAATAATGCTATCCATACCATTAGTTTGTAGGTAACCCTATTCGTTGGATGTAAGCGGGACATTCGAAGGGACATCGTATGGTCATAGAAAGCAACTTGTAGGAAGTATCCTAGCACATTCGAAGAGACTATCATCATTTTTTGTAGGGGACAATCGAGGGTCAAGATCATGTATTCGGAGGCGACATCGTGGGTCTTATGATCTTTGTATCGAAGGGACTATGATGATTTGTTTTGAAGGCAACGGTGCTAGAATACCTCTACGTTCGAGGGACTTGACCATTTGTATTCGTAAAGGCAACGAGAGAGAATTACCCTAAGGGGTGCGTGTGTGAAAAGAGTGTGTTGATTCGGATATTTTTATCTTGGAAATTAGAGTGAGCTATGTTCAATTTTAGTCTCGCCATACACGCCTAATTACTAACAGTTTATAGGGTGCGGAAAGTAAATTGCGGAAATATAAAGTGCGGAAAGATAAATCCTATGCTATTACATGGCTTTGGGGCAGATACATAATTGAAAAAATGCGGAAAATAAAAGCCCTAATTAAACTATTACATCCCATAGGCAATTACATAATATGAAAAGAAAACAATAAAAAATTGTCCGAAACGGTGTAACCTGTGAACAGATGAAAAATCGGGAAATACGAGGAAATTGAATAAGAGGAAAATGTTAGTAAAAATAGTAATTTTTGAATGAGAAAAATGTTTTCATGCTGGAAATAACATTAATATGCTAAAATAATTTTTTGGAGTCAATTTAATAATTAAAAATCAATTAAAAGTGATTTAAATGATAAAATAGAAATTAAATTAAATATGCATGCAAAAATAATATTTTTAATTTTATAAATTAAATAAACATTTTTCTGATGTGTATGCAAAAAATAAATATTTTTGGTATTTTTTAAATGCATGATAAAAATTATGAAAGATAAATTAAATTGTATGAAAATATTAAAAGAAAATATGAAAATAGTAAAAATATGCAAACTTGTAAAAAATGCTTTGCCATGGCTGGGATTCGAACTCAGGACATTGCCTTCACAAACCCACGCCTTGACCAACTGTGCTGGCTTGCACAAGTGTTTGAAAACCGGAGCGAATAGATTGTAAACGGGTGTCGCTCCCTGATTGCACCAATCACGCGCCAACCTTCATCTTCTTCGTTTTGAATTTTTGAAAAGATAGCGTCGGCCTCAATGCGACGCTATAGTCCCTGCATTTTCCAAAATCAAACACAAGCAATATAAATGACATTCAAGGGCATGGTTCGATTGGAAACATCGTTCTGAACACGATGGTGGTGGTCTTTTGGTCCAATTTTTCCGTTTTAAGGAAACCCTAATTCGAAACCGAAAACCCTAGCAATGGTAATTCGTGTTTTAGGCCATGGAAATTCAATCAAACTGCCCAGAAAGCTTCCAAGCTTCGTTCTAAACACAAAAACAACAACAAAACATGTTAATAATGCATGAGAATTGAAAATCGATTTTGAAAAAAATGTGACAAACCGAAATCGTGTTCTTGTGATTCTTGATGTTTTTGGACGATGTAAAGGTCTGGAACGCTTCAAGGGATGTCAAGGAACGTGTTTGGGTCCTCAAAACCAATTGAAACAAGCTGGAACAAGGGCTGCTAGTTACTTGAAAGGCAAGGTTTTTTGACTTTTAGGTTAGGGTTCTTTAGGCAATTTTTATGTCCTAATTGATGTGATATGCATTGTATATTTATAATGGATGGAAATTGAGCTGATTTGAGGAAGAAATAATCATCAATCAATGCAAAGATTATTTGATTTTGTACAAAATCAAATCTTATCTTTTTTGATCAATTTCAATCAAATTCTTGCCATATCAAGACCAATTTCGAAATTTGATAGATTTTAGGAGTTGCTTGGACCTCAAGGAAGAGAGAAAAAATCAATTTGCAATTAATTTTGATTTTATACTTTATTTTTTAATTTAATTTGTATTTAAATGAATAAAATCCAAATTAAATAGAAAAATAAAGTTAAAATTCGTGGAATTGGGCTTGGATGTTTCTAATTGTATAAGGAACAAGTTTGAATGAAGAAAAACTAAGCCCATTTGCAAACATTTTGATTTTTACAAGTATCTCTCTTTGTGCACTTCTTCAAAATTGCCCAACTTGCACAAGGTGCATTTTGCTCAATTTTCCACATTTTTGAGTGTTCTTGGACTTTTTAGAAATCTCTAAGAGTCCTCTAACCAACCTCTTTGGTTTCATCTCAATTGGAGTTTCCATGCTCAATATATCTTCAAAACAAAATGTTGACTTTTTGTTGACTTTGAAAAGGACCTGTAATGTTTTGATCCATACCTTCCAAATGAAGCATTTTTTGAACATTCTTGTGAGACATGAAGTTGTAGAGAATTGAATTTCCTTCAAAATAAGAGTTGGTGGAAAAATTTCTGAGAAATTATGAAGAAGTTATGCTCAGTCAAAGTTTGGTTGACTTTTCACTCGGAAACCCTAATTTAGAAAGTTTGACTTTTGAGCAAATCTTGAGTTTTCTTGATGAATCATGATCAACCCTTGATCAAATGATGAATGTAACTTCAAAATGAGGATGTTGAGAAAAATTTATGAAGTTTGACTGTATGTTGACCACAGTTGACTTTTTGTCCAATACAACTGATTTTCAACCATCTGAGCAATTGTCTGAGGAAACTTGACTTGTGAGGCTTGAAACTTGACATGGAGAATATTTAAAGCATATGAGGAGGCATGAAGACCATTGGAGATGTTGGAAACCCATCTTGATCTGAGAAATACCAAACCCTAGTTTGGGTTGATTGTCTAGGAGAGGGTTTGTCTGATCAACCCTTGAGGAATTCTTGAGTATGGGTGTATGAAATGTCTTGAGAAGTAGGAGGGCAAATTTTGGGGTATGACACCGTGGAAGACCTTATGATAAGAATAATCTGAGATCCGGTGGTTGGAAGAAGCCTAATGGGGGCTGCAAGAAGCTTTGGGTACTAAGTTGCGGTTGAGTTTCGCTTATCATCCGGAGACTGATGGTCAGACGGAGAGGACGATTCAGTCGTTAGAGGATTTGTTGCGAGCTTGTGTGTTGGAAAAATGTGGAGCTTGGGATAGTTATCTACCATTGATTTAGTTTACCTACAACAATAGTTTTCATTCGAGCATTGGTATGGCTCCGTTTGAGGCATTGTATGGTAGAAGGTGTCAGACGCCGTTGTGTTGGTATGAATCTAGAGAAAGTGTTGTGATTGGACTGGAGATTATCCAACAATTTAGAAAAGATTAAGATGATTCAGGAGAAGATGAGAGCTTCTCAGAGTCTTCAGAAGAGTTATCATGATAAGAGGAGGAAGGATCTCGAGTTTAGTGAAGGAGATCATGTGTTTATGCGAGTTACTCCGATGACTGGTATTGGTCGAGCCTTAAAGTCAAATAAGTTAACTCCGCGCTTTATTGGTCCGTTTTAGATTACGAAGAAAGTTGGAAAAGTTACTTATCAGATCGCTTTACCTCCGTCGCTTGCGAATTTGCATGATGTCTTCCGTGTTTCTCAGTTGAGGAAGTACATTGCCGATCTGTCTCATGAGATTCAGGTAGACGATATACAGGTACGAGATAATTTGACTGTTGAAACATTTCCTGCGAGAATTGAGGATCGGAAGTTGAAACAGTTACGAGGTAAAGAGATAGCTCTGGTGAAAGTAGCTTGGGGAGGACCAGCAGGTGGAAATGTTACCGGGAGCTAGAGAGCCAGATGAAAGACTAGTATCCTGAACGTTTCGTCTAAGGTATGTTTTCGAGGACGAAAACTCTTTTTAGTAGGGGAGAGTTGCGACACCCCAAATAATTCAATTATTAAATAATTAGAATTTTAATTATTAATTTAATTAGAAGTTTAATTACTAGTATTTTTGAATTACTGGATTTAATTAATTAATTTAATAGAATGAAAGTGTCGGGCTGAGAAGTGTAAAGTAGAGGGTGTGAGGAGTAAAACATTCTACCTATTCTAATTATTATTTTATTATTATTATTAGAATAATAAAAGGAATAAAATAAAGGAAAAGAAGGAAAAGAGAAGGAATTAGAGTTTTTATTCTACGTGCATTGGAGAAGAAAAGAGAAAGAGGAAAAATGCCAAAGGTGTCGGAATTCGAAGAATCCATAAGGTAAGGGGTGATTTCGATTAATTACTATGCCTTATCTGTTTTGAATTCAATAGGGTTGATCATAGCATGTTAAGAATCTCAATATAGTATTTCTAGGTTTGTAGGAATTATCCCAATTGATGTCGAATTGATTAATTTTCATGATATAGGATCGTTAGGAATGATCGGAAAATGTTATGTTGCATGTTACTATTGTTGGTTGAGTGATTATACTGCCTTGGGATGTATGGATTCGATTGGGATTGATTGAAATTGGAATTGGATACATACTGCTGTCAAAATGCAAATTTTTGGTTCTGCAGGTCGCAGGAACCGATTCTCATGTGGGAGGAACCGGGTTCCTAGTATAAAAACCAGGGAGGATAAATTCTGGGATATTGGGAACCGGTTACTCCTGGGGAGGAACCGGGTTCCCAGTTAAAAAATTTCAAATAAAACCACATTTTTCTGTGGGAACTGGTTCCTTGTCTGGAGGAACCGGGTTCCCCATATATTTTTCCAGAGAGCGTGTTTTTGAGGTTTGTGGGAACCGGGTTCTCCCTGGGTGGAATCGGTTACCACTGTGTCATTTTGAAAAATACTAAACTTTAAAAATTCATAACTTTCAAACCGTAAGTCCGTTTTGAGCGCCATTTTGGACATTTTTTCTTAAGTTTAATGCTCTATTTAATGAAATGAATAAAATTACTGTAGCTTGAATTTATTTTGAAAATGCGTCGGATTTCGAATTATGTAGTTTGTACTTTGTGCATATTGGTGTGTATGCAGTGTTGTACCTGTGGTAATTGCTTGTATCAGGATTTGGTGGATGAAATGCATGTTTTATGTTGTTTGATGTGTGCATGATCAATGAGGATATCATGTTCTAGTTTGATTTGGTTTATGACGTTGGTGTGATCATAAACTTATTTGAATGTTGCATGCTTTATGATGTGCATGCGTATACATTCTGGTGGTAGCTGATTCCCATTGTGCGGAATTAGTGAGATTTGCCAATAACCGTTCCCGGGTGATTATGGATGGTGAGGTTGGATTCATGTCCGGGTGATTATGGACGAATCGATGTTGGTGACTTAGTTCACGTTTTTGTACCACATGCATAGAGTCGTGCATTTGCATTTGTGTGACATTATAACATGATAGGATGGTTTCCTGTGTTATAATTTGTTTGTCGTGTATGAATGTATGTTATGGATTGATTGGTGAAAACTCAACTTATCTGATTATACTAAAAAGGTTGGATTAATATACTTGTGATATTTTATTGTTTTGAGAAACTTATTATGCATTTTAATTATGATGAAGTCTCACCCTTACTTTGATGATTTCAGATTAAATCTAGAAGCTCAAGAGTTGGTGAGGATGGCTTATAGAACTGTGCAATTAGTTATCCGCGTGTCAGTGTCATGCTCTGATAGTTGTAACATTGGGGAACGTTTGGCTAAGAGTTTTGTTTTATACTCTATTGTTCTTTGATTTATTTTGGGAATAATTATGAATTGAAGTTTATTCCGTTTGATTGCTATTTTCCGTTGTGTAGAACATATTATTGGTTTTTAATTATTTTAATAAAGTTCTTCAGTGAGCATGACATTTTGAATGAGATTTTCTATTTTAATAAATTGTAATGCCCTTTAATTTATGTTAACTCTGATCACTATGCCATAAATGACCTACGAAAGCGCTTTTTTGGGGCTTTAAAAGCGCTTTCGTAGGTGGCGCTGCTAAAGGTTTTAGCAGCGCTTTTTGTTCAGAAAAAAGCGCTCTCGTAGGCCTACCTATGAAAGCGCTTTTTACCAAAAAGCGCTTTCATAGGTAGGCCTACGAGAGCGCTTTTTTCTGAAAAAGCGCTTTCATAGGTGAATTCAGAATGCGTGTCAGGCAATCTAAAGTAGGCCTATGAGAGCGCTTTTTGTTCAGAAAAAAGCGCTCTCATAGGCCTACCTATGAAAGCGCTTTTAATCAAAAAGCGCTCTCATAAGCAGGCCTATGAGAGCGCTTTTTTCTTAAAAGCGCTTTCATAGGTTTTCTACTGAAAAATCTAAAATTTAAAAAATTTCTAAACCTGCATTTTTTTGCAGCAAACCTGTAATTCCTAAACCGGTATTTTACAATCTTATCTAGAAATACCAATATATATTAGTTTTAATCCAAATACCAAATGTAATTCAAATACCAAATATTATATACAAATACCATTATAATCAATTCATATCCAAAATATATATACACCATGGTAATTCAATATTAACATGTTTTTAAACGTAACAAAGTACACCCTCAGAAATCAGCAATATAACACTAAGTAAATCAATCCTAATGTACATATATATCCAAGGTCCTGATCCTGCAATATGAACATAATAACACGGTCAGTGTTGTATACACAAAACAATATATTCATAATTAACCATTTTCACACAACAATGTATTCGTACCTTATTATAAGATTCTTAGCTCAATAAAATATTGGCACAACTCCTCTTTGAGTTCTTCCAATTGAAGTGCCGAGTAATATGGACACTTGTATTGATCAAAATACTACATTACAAAACAAAATATATGCATGATTTAGTTTAATGTAATAAATTATATGCAAAATCCGATAAGTATTAATAAAATAAAGTATAAATCCATACCGTGATTGGAATCTCGATTTCATTCATTTGAATGATTTCTTTGATAAACTTCAAAACGAAGTATCCGCAATCTATGCCGTTTTGTTGTTGAGGGCACTTCATAGAAAAACAAATAATATTATATACATCTATTGTTTTATCAAGTAGCATAAATATTATAAGCAAAATTGTTGAAATTTATATACCTGTACTTTGATCCATCTCATATAAGCTGGTCCGCACAATTGTGTCTCTTTCACAAGATGAACGACAAGATGAACCATTATGTCAAAAAACGAGGGAGGAAAATACATTTCAAGCTCACACAAAGTAACAACTATTTCTTTTTGTAATGTTGGTAAGATCTCAGAATCGATCACCTTACTGCAAATTGACTTGAAGAAAAAACACAATTTAGTTATTGCGCTTCTTACCTTTTCTGGCAGAATAGAACGTATACCTATCGGTAGAAAATGTTCCATTATAACATGGCAATCATGTGTCTTTAAACTCTTTAACTTGAGGTCTTTCATAGACACAAGTCTTCTAATATCGATGAGTAGCCTACGGAACTTTAACTTCACTCAGAAACTTACACAATATTTTTTTCTCCTTTCTAGATAGAGTGTAAACAGCAGGTGGTAGGTATGTCCGTCTTCCTTTCTTCACGGGTCCCAATTCAGTTCTTATTCCCATGTCTACCATGTCCTCCCTTGCTTTAAGGTCATCCTTAGACTTCCCTTTTATATTGAGTAACGTACCAATAACACTGTCAAATACATTTTTTTCAATATGCATCACATCAAGAAAATGTCTTACGTACAAAGATTTCCAATATGGCAATTCAAAAAAAATCGACCTCTTCTTCCACCCACCTGTGATAACTTTATGTGCAAAAGGCTTGCCAAACTGAATATTCACATCTTTCACCTTTTCAAAAATTTGAATCCAGGCGGAGCTCTACGTTGTTCGGTATCTCCATTGAACGCTTTTCTCCATCCACGATACTGATGTTTAGAAGTTAAGAATCTACGATGACCGAGAAAGACATTCTTCTGACAAAGTTTCAATCGCATGGTATCGGTTCCGTCTTCACAAACAGGACACGCTTTTTCACCTTTAATGTTATACCGGATAGATTTCCGTATCTTTGGAAAATCGTTAATTGTTCCAAACAACATCGCCTCAAGTTGAAACTTTCTTTCCTATAACCATCATAAACCTCCACACCGTTCTCCCACAAAATCTTCAAATCTTGATTAATGGTTCCAAGTATACGTCTATGTCATTTCCTGGTTGTTTAGGCCCAGAAATTAACATAGATAGCATCATGTACTTACGCTTCATACATAGCCATGGAGGTAGGTTATAAATCATAAGAATCACAGGCCATGTGCTATGCGAGATACTTTGAATACCGTGTGGGTTCATTCCATCGATGAGACAATGCGAAGGTTTCTTGCTTCTTTTCCAAATTCATGATAATCATTATCAATTTTCATCCACTGTGGAGAATCTGCCGGATGTCGAAATTTTCCATCAATAATTCTTTCATCTGAATGCCAAGTCAAGTGTCTTGAATCGGTTTCACTACGATACATCCGTCTAAATCTCGGATTATAGGAAAATACCATAAGACTTTTGTCGGAGACAACTTTTTCTTATATCGAGGGGCACCGCATTTAGGACACTCATTTAACGATGCATACTCGTTTCGAAACAAAACACAATCTTTTGGACACGCATGTATCTTATCATAGCTCATGCCAATAGAGTACAACATCTTTTTGGCCTCATCGTTCGATTGGGAAGAACATTATCCTCTGGTAGCATATCTTTCATAAGGGCTAATAACTCGTGAAACTTTTATCCGACCATCCATTGCGGCTTTTAAGTTGTACAACTTTAACACCATGAGACAATCTTGTGAATTTTGTACAACCATTATACAACGGTTTCTCGCATCGCTACCAACCTCTCGAACATTTTGGGACAATCGTTAAGATCTTCTTCAAGCGCTTCTGCAATTTCTTTGACTCGATCATAATCGTATGTATCTGTGCAATCATCATTTGAAACATAGGTCCTCTTATCCCCCGATTCAACATTCCCGTTACTTTTCTCACCATGCATATTCCAATATGTATAACTCCTATCAATTCCATACCAAATTAAATGCGATGCCAACTGAACTGCGTCAACCCGGTTCCCATAAGAATACAAAGGACATGTCATTCGTGGGGTCTTTAGGCGTCGACAAACTTAACATACTCGAAACACCATTCTCGTAGTCTTTCGATAATCGATTGGAATACATCCATGTCTTATCCATATCAACTAATTAGTGCACAAAAGATTATCGTGTTTCGTCAAAGCATAAAGTATACACGGAATGAATCCGTATCAAGAAAACGCAACATCGAAAGACAATTTAAGACAAATTCATCACAATATATACCAGTAATTTGAGGAAGAAAGTTACCTCGGATGTTTGAACTCTAAGCGGAGAATGGCGTCGCGTCGAACTAACTAGGGGAAGCTGCAGCAAATTCATAGAAAATAAAACTTTTATTAAAAAAAATAGGATGAATGTACATGAATGAATGTAAGTGAAACTAACATGATAAACCAAATTCAATCCAAGCTATAAATCAAAAATGAAAAACACAAGTGTGATACTTGAGAATTTTATACAGTATTAAGTAAGTGCTTTCCAATTACACTTAGCATGTTTCCTATTCTTGACATTCTAACTTCTCAAGTTAATCACATCAAAGAAACCATATTGACCTATAAAATATCTCTATAATTTGACTAAATCCTCATTTTCGTTACTTAATTTGTGTGAACCGATATCACTACAATCCCCGGAGGCATTTGATGACCAAACTAAAAAATGAATGTAATTCAAACTTACGGGAACAACTTTGTAACTTAAGTACATTCAAAGACTACAAACAAAGTGCTTGACACATTCAAATAACAATAATGTATAAGCAGAACCATATCCTTAATTGAACTGGAGAAGAGGACACAGAACACGAAAATGAAGAAACTGAAGAGAATAACGGCCAAAATTCGTATTTAGGGATTTCAATTTTAATTATAAAATAACCTACCAAAGCGCTTTGAAAAGCGCTCTTATAGGGCACCATATAAGAGCGTTTTTTCTCCAAAAGCGCTTTCGTACCATAGGCCTACAGCAGCGCTTTAAAAAGCGCTTTCATAGGGACCCCTGTAAGAGCACTTTTTGAAAGCGCTTTCATAAGGCCCCCTATAAGAGCACTTTTTTAAGCGAATTTTTTTTAAAGGCTACGAAAGCGCTTTTGCCAAAAAGCGCTTTCTTAGATGCGCTGCCAAAAATCTTTTTTTTTTTGTAGTGGATTCATTTATAAATTCGCGGGGTTATTTAGAAGGGGTGTTACACTTCTTATCAAAGGTTGTATTTCAATCTTCACTCAGAAGCTTTCTTTACAGCGTGCATGTTCCAGAAGTTCTTCCTTAGAACTTCTAACTTCATCTTCTACTCAGTATAGTGTAACGTTCCATTTTAGCACTTGAGTCAGAACATCTTCTGAAACTAAACATAATCATGTCAGAATATCATATTCATCATGGGATCATAACATTTATACAAAATTTATTATACTTGTTATCATCAAAATTTTAATATATTATTAGAAACAAACTTTGTTCTAACATAAATAACATAAGGCTGAAGTCCTTGGTCACCAAATTCCTAATTCCATGAAATAGTCAATTTGTTAAACTTATGAAACAAAGTGCAATTTTGACGAATAGTCAATTTGTTAAACTTATGAAACAAAGTGCAATTTTGACTTTTTTAAATCATTAGATTCTTCATCAACAACATCATAACTTATCCCAATAACTTTCCACTACAAATATGAGTGGGAATAGCTTAACATATGAAAAAAAGCAAAATCACAAAAATTATCTTATTACTGAAGAAATTAGATGCACAAACACCAAAATGAAAACAAAGCCATCATTAACAATAATGTAAAATAGGCAATATTATAGAAAGTCATGTGAGATATATATGATACTTATTATTTATAGAATACGCAAAACTTTTTAGGATGGACTAACATGATCATACATTAGCAAATAGTTTATAATTTTTGGCATCAAGGACTATCTGTCTAACCGCTGCAATTGCTGCTATAGCTCCCAATGTAGAAAAAACAACAGCAATTGTTACATTCAACCAAAAAACAGGACTTCTCTTAGATGGCTTAAATGTCAAATTATAAAAAATTACTGGTAAAACAAAGTCAAGTGGCATAAATCCAAAAGCTCCAATAAGTGAGTTTATGTCCCCAAAAAATGGTAGCATGGCTGCTATAATGGTAGCTATAGTGATTGCTAATGATCGAGAAATCGCTCGAGGGATAACATTGCGGGGCGAGAACTCGGGACTTTTTGGATCTCCAAATGTTTGCTCTAATACTTCATTTGTAGGTTGCAAGTACACCTGCATTGGAATTCAACAGTTTAGGCTTTAAGATTGATATATAGATATCATATATTTGTTATGAAACACTGGAATACACAGCTAACACATGAAAAATATTTAATACCTCTTGTATTAGAAAAGCGTCATGTGTCAGATACTAACATATGGCAGACACACCGACACATATGTTAGACATTGAATACAACTTTTATCAGAAAAAAGTGTCTGATGCTAACATATGTCAAACACGGTACAATATATCAGACACATGCCATGCCTTCTATTAGAAGAAGTGTCGTGTATCAGATACCAACATACGTTAGACACTAATGATGAGAATGTTAGTGTATTAGTTACTTACCGCACCAACTGCCGATAATTGTGCTATAGTAAAAAGATTGCTCATGTAAATAAACCATTTGGGCAATAATGGCTTCCCATTATCCACAAAGTTGCTTAAGATAAGACCTTGAGATTCATTGCCAAACGCCCAATAACCAGATATAGTAACAGTAAAGAAAGTGATGATAACTATAGAGTAACAAACACTTAATCCCTTGAACATCTTTCCTTTAACTGGTGGAGCTAACGTAGCCTGAATTTCAGGAATGATTCCATTTCCATATGTAGTGGCAATGATGCTAAGAGCATTGAAGACTCCGAATAATCGATCTTCCCTATCACCTTTCAAAGAATAACTCTTTTCTGGTCCTTTTGATGAATTTCCTATAGTAATGTTGGTGAAGTTTAGACCAAAATAATAAGTTTTAATCACCAAAGTAGCATAAAAATGAAAGTTGATGAGTAGAAAATAAATACCAATGTATATAGAACCAGCAGCAGCACAAGCACTATAGAGTAAGCAGAGAATCAATGACACAAGATTAATGTGTCTCAATGAGTGAAAAGATGGGATTTGAGCCAAAATCAACATGAAGCAACCAAATATAATGACAAACTCGTAAAGCTTCATTGACCCATTTGGATTTGATAAGACATAAATTGCCTGTGGACAAATAAAATATAAGCTTCTTTTTGAACTAAAATTTATGTTACATAGAAAATATAATCAAATTGTATTGTGTAATATTGTAATTAATTCACACCAAGGCGACTGCAGTATGTAACACAATATTTATATCAGAAGAAATCATAAAAGCTTTTACGCGACCGCAGTCCACAGATGAGTTGAAAATTACCTTCATGCATTGACCACCAAGAAGAATACAAGCAACTACAACCCCATAACATACCGCAAATTGAATCGGCCCCACAAAATAACGACCCCACTTAGGACCTGATAGGTTTGTTTCACATTAGCTCGAATATATTTCTAAAATATTTTATTTAAATCAGAGTCGTTCGATCTTGATCAAATGATTAAAAATGAATGACAATATGACTGTATGAAATATCTAACTACAGTGAAACCCTGTCCAATCCATATACGAGATGGTGAGTTTGTGTATGATACCTAAGATATCGCGAGCCATGTCACGAAATCGAAGTTGGCGATTACCCAACTTAGCTTGGTGTTCAAGAACCAAAGATAATAAATTGTAGGAATAGAAAGTGACCATAGCTGCAATTACTAAGAAAAATATTCCAGCAGTCCATCCAAGGAAGGTGAAAGCATAAGGAAGACTCAGAAGCGGTGCTGCAACAATTGATGTTGTTAAGTGGTAACCACAATGTACCCATGAACCTGTAACAAATGCAAGCATACATTTTAAAAAAGAATTTTCCTTTTAAATAAAAGTAGTGAATATCAAACTGTTATAATATTTTGTAAAATTGATGTTGAACTCATTTATATATAAAATGATAATAAAAATATTTATTTATTCAATATTTAATTTTTTAAAGTGGTACAGCATACTTATATAGAGAATTAAATTATACGTTAAGAGTTTTAAGCTACTTGACTAATTAAAAATATATTAGACTTTTCCAAATATAATTTAATTATCAGGACATTACTTAACAAGCACAAAATTGTAGAGTAGACTTTTCTGACTATTTATCTATAAAAAAACCCACAAAAATCCTCATTTTCAATTTTCTCCATATATATTTTCTAATATTCAAAGTTGAAAGTGTTGACTGGTTGTTTAAGATATTTATGACATGATTATAACAAACATCGTAGCCATAAATCACACAAAAATATAATATATATTATATTGTGAACAGGTATATTATATCATTGTTAACCTGAAACTTTGCTAGCAATCTACCTATCCCATGTGTGCCTATTATTCAAATAAAAAGTAGATAGCAAGAAAGACAAAAATTGTATCACTAATTTGATTCTTCCTCTAGAATCAAATTTTGAAAAAAAATTTATAGTCATTTCTTAGAGTGTTGTTCAATAAAAATTCATAAATCCTTCCTATTAGCTAAGTAATTTAAAATCATATTCTTGATTTGGCGAACTAAAATTATTAATTATTGATCTAAAATTATTTTGCACATGAATCTCCTGTTTGTCTTTTGTAAAACAGAATTTATTTTAATCGAGAGTAATTAAATATATCAAAATTAATTCTGAACATCAAAAATCAAATTTGAATGTTTATGTTGTGAAATCAATCATACACAAAATCGGCTACTAAAATCATGAGTTGATAACTAATGAATTTTATAATTCAAATAGACATAAAAAGTAGTATCATTTTCATTCCCTAAATATAGTTTTCCAAAGATTCTTTACATATGCTAAAATTCCTGGTTTTTTAGGAGGTTGTCTTCCTAGGAAGTAATCAACTTTGCATTAGAAGGGTGATAGAACCAAGAGCTTTCACTTATAAAAACTATGTAATATGTATTCTAAAATAAGAACTAAGCAAAAAGAAAGATTATATGTTCCATAAACAAAGAATTAGGTAAGTGTAAATTAGGAGCAATAATACCTTTTGATTTGAGGACAAAGAGAGCACCTGCATCAACATCTTTTTGTTGAATTTGTATAGATATATTTTCCTTATCTGATTTTTCATGCTCTTCTATTGAGCTTGAAAGCATAGTACCCATGTCTTCTCTAACTAACAAATTAGTAATAACAATAGAATGATAACAAAATGCATAGTTAAAAACTAATATATAATAATGAATTTGTGTGTGAATATAGTGGAGTCGTGGACCACTTTGCTTAAAAATATAGCAAAACAATTCATTTGACCAATGAGCAAGGTAAGGTTATTTTTATGGACCCCTCACTCTTGGAAAATTATCATCTTGCACGGTTGAATTTACTATACAAGTATACAAAACAAAGTTTTCAATGAATATGAATAGTAGTCAAAAGATAAATGGTCTGACAAGAGCTAATAAATCGTTTTTTCTTCATAGTTTTCCCACTGATGAAGTAATCATATATTTGAAATGTGAGGTATTAGATTTAAGATGATATTAATTAATTTAGGTTAAATATTGTCTATTTTTAATTCAATTAAGGTATTAAACTTAAAATAATATATATTTTATTTTTAATTCAATGTGTCATCAAACATTTAATTAAAAATTTAAGCTTTTTTCTTTATTTTCTTTTTAAGGGTATGTTTAATTCAACGGAGGAGGGGAAGGGAAGAGATGGAGTTTAATTAAAATATGTTTGGTTCAAAGAAGGGGAAGAGAGAGGAGATAAATTTTTAACAACACATACATGTTTGGTTCACAAGAAGATGAGGAATTTTTTAAAATCAAAGTACCTCCATTTTATCGTTACAAATATTATCATTTGTATTTGGTAAAAATAATTATGTAATTTTTTTTGAGTAAATTTAATCAAATTAAAACTTGTTCATCGATAAACCATCTTTAATAATTTACATATTCAATTGGTTTTTTATATTAAAACATCAACGTTTTTCATTATTCTACTATAATATGTAAGTAGCATATGTAAATTATTAACAACAGATATTTGTTCTATGACTATAGTATTAAGTATTTGAATTTAACTTTAGGTTATATGTATATTATCCATGTTTATTATCCACATGCATGATAAATTAGACCTGTCCCTGCTAACAGTAGTTACCATGAAAATAATCATAACAATATTCATACTGTTCGCTACATATAACATCATTCAGTTTAAAAGCACAAACAAGTTATATATATATATATATATATATATATATATATATATATATATATATATATATATATATATATATATATATATATATATATATATATATATATATATATATATATATATATATAATAACAAGGGCGGTGACAGAACCTTAAATTAAACTATAATAAAAATAAATAAATTCTACAAAAAGAACTCATAAGAGAAAAAGAATGAGAAGATAGCAATCACAGAGAAAAAAATTAGTTTTAATAATTTAATAAGGATAATTTTGAAATTAAAAAAATAATTGAGGATAAATTAGAGAATATAATTAAATTCTAAAAAGTAAATTTTTTTTCCCTTCTAAATCCCTTCAAATTGAAGGGGATTAAAAAGTGAATTTATGAGGGATTTTGCTCCTCACCTCTGCCCTTATAAAAAAAATGAACCAAACAAATATACTTTGCAATATCACCTCCCCTCCCTTCCCCTCCATCTACCCCCAACCAAACGGACCCTAAATGTTGCTATAATTAGAAGAAAATATGTTACTTTCATGATTTTAAGATTGATATAATTTTTCTAAAATATAATTTAATATTGGTGTTGAGTAAGATTTTATAACATTTTCATCAATTGTCATAACAATTTTACTATTATGTGTTTTTCAACAAGATGTTGAAGATAGAGGCCGTGACATCATGGACTGTGTACACCAGGTGTTATTGTTATGTATCTCTTGATAGATTTAATTTGATTTTATGAGATCATTTTGGATATACCTCATCATTATGCACATGTCAAAGGAGATTATTTATGAACAAAGTGCAGATTTGATTAGTTTCATCAAAAGGATCTTTGAGACATTTTAGAAAACTTTTATGAGATTTGTTTATATTTCTGTGGAAAATATTCTGCAAGAATTTACATCTGAAGATTGGAAGTGATTGAAAAGACCAAACTCACTGCAATAATCTATTTTACTCGACCTAGTTTTTTAAGCAATCTTTTAGTAAATTGAGTGTGCAAAAATACGAGTTTAGGTTTTTAGAGGTCCTTAAGTTTTCATGTGTTTTTGTATGTCATCATATAGCTTTTGATGCATTGAGTTTGACTGAGTGTTACTTGTTTATCAAGTTATTGTTCTCCTCTAAGCTTTTAAGCAAACAATTGAGTATTATTCTTAGTGTAGCTTTTAAGCAAACTAAGTATTTTTGTATTGGAAGAGTGTTTTTATTTTTTGGTTTCTTGAGACATTCTTTGGGATAGGGATTGTTTGATATCGCTGTTGTTATACCCCAAAATTTTCCCTCCTATTTTCAAGACAATACACATCTCCATACTCAAGAATTCCTCAAGGGTGGATCAAGACAAACCCTCTCCTAAGCAATCAACCCATAACTAGGGTTTTGTTTTTCTCAAGTCAAAATTGACTTCTATTGCCTCAAGTGAGCATAATGCCTCCTCATATGTCTCAAGGTATCACTATGTCAAGTTTCAAGCCTCATAGCCTAAGTTTGCTCAGTCAATTGCTCAAATGGTTGAAAATCAATTGTATTAGACAAAAAGTCAGTTATGGTCAACATAAAGTCAAACTTCATCATTTTTGGTCAACATCAAGATTTTGAATTCACATTCATAATTTGATCAAGGGTTGATCATGATTCATCAAGAAAATTCAAAGAATGATCAAAAGTCAAAAGTTTCTAAATTAGGGTTTCTTAAGGGAAAGTCAACAGAACTTTGACCAGACATAACTTTCACATACTTCATCATAAAATTTTCCACCAAAACTTAATTTAAATGGAATTCAATTTTCTACAACTTTGTGTCTCACAAGATTTGCCCAAAAATGCTTCATTTTAGAGATATGGACCAAGATATTATAGGTCCTCATAAAAGTCAACAAAAAGTCATCTTTTTCTAAAGAGATGTACTTGAGCGTGGAAGCTTAAATGAAGATGAAACCAAAAGGAGAATTTAGAGGACATCTTAAGCTTTCTAAAAAGTCCAAGATCACTCCCAAATGATAAAAAAATGAGCAAATTGTGGTTAGAACAAGTGCATGAAGAAAACATTGATCAATATTGAAAATCTTCTAAATGGGCCTTGGTTTTTATGATTTGAACTTATTTTTAACATGGCTCGTGACCTCTAAATCCAATTATGCACCACATTATAATTTATTTTATTTATTTTTTAATTATTTCATTTAAATTCAAGTTTAAATAAAATAAAATGCAAAGAAGGTTGGATAGGCGTGTGGGCTTGATATTTGAATGTCTTGAGGTCCAAGAAACAAATTGCAAGACGGAGAAAAATGCACAAGGACTGATTGCATGAATATTGGCCAAATTTGAAAATATTACATTTGATTTTCAATCAAATATTTTCTCATCAAGAGGAATATATTTTCTCACAAATCTTGACCTAATTTTGTTCCTCTATATATACACTACAAGACCAGATGCAAAGAACAAGGTTTGCTGCACTCAAAAACCCTAGTCGAAGCTCTCAAATTTTCCAAAGTTGATGCAAGTTCGAATCTCAATTTCCAGCCGTTCTAAAGCAGAACCAAGCATCCATTCATCATCTTGAAGTTGCCAGCGGTCAATCCAAGTCCTCAAGCAAGCCAAATCGTGCCCAGAACTCACCTCCTCAAGTGCACCAGTTTGGTAATATTTCTTGAAATCGTTTTGATAATTCATGTAGTGTTGATGTATTTGATGTGTTTGTTCATGTTCAGGATCCCTATTAGAATAGGTTTGATGTTTTAGATATGAGCTTTGAGGCTTAAATCGAAAAACACCATTGCTAGGCATGGAGAGCTGTGGCGTTCGAACTCATTGATACATGCCGATTCAGACCAGACTAATGTCACCAATCGATTCGCAGGGGTCGATTTAGAGGGGTTAGGTTTAACCTCGTGCTTTGATTCAATTTATTTTGCAGGTTTGATTTTTGAATGGCCGGAGAAGATAACCGAAGGATTGACTCCGGCATCTTTGACCTTGCTGACTCCGGCGACCTAGGCGTGGCCTCACGTGATTGGACCATTTGAATAACTTTGGGACCCACGCGCGGTTGGTTTGAAAAATCAGCAATCATGAACTTCGTTTCACTTATATATTTATCAAAGTACATATATTATTGGATGTATAGCCACCCCAGTGGAAAGCCATGCGCGCACTAAGTCTATTCCTCCCTCAAGGCGTGGGTTCGATCCCTACCTTTTGCAATTTTTCTTAATTTTTGTGATTTTCACAGGTATCACATACATACAATTGGAGGCGTGTTATTTACAACACATGTATGTGGCGCAGTCGTATGATTTTGGACCAATGACCTTAAGGTCCAGGGTTCAACCCCTTGGAGGACCAAACTATTTTTTTACCACTATTTTCGTCATACTTTTCTTATTTCTTTTAATTTCTTTTTCTTATTTTAATTCTTTTCAAAAATTGTTTTAATAATTAAAAAAATCCTAAAAAATGTTTATTTTAGATTTAGGTTTTAAAAATCTTTATTTAATTTTTGACACAAAAACATTTGATTTTCTTCACATTAAAAATATTTTTCTTAATTAAATACTAATTAATTAGAATTAGGTTTTTCTACATTAAAATCGATTTCTAAAAACACAAAACATGTTTTCTTATAGTAATTAGGTTACTAACATTTTATTGACCTTTTATGTTATCTATTTATTTATATCGCATTTTAAATTATAGAAATTGATGTATAGGTCGCAAGGATATTTTTGTAATAGCGTAGACTTACTTTTCTCGCACATTTACTTTTCCGCACCTCCTATTATGTAACTGTCCCAAAGTCCTGTAATAACGTAGGACCTTTACTTTTCCATATTTACTTTCCGCACTCTATGTTTTGTACATATATATTAACTTCTTAGATGTATGCTAATTAGAATTGCATGGCATGATCTAAAACGAACTTAGATAACCCTAATTCAAATTAACATATCTGAAATTAACACACTTTGCACACTCACACCTCTAAGGTAATCTCTCTTGTTGCCTTACAAATACAATGGCTATGTCCCTCAAACGTAGGGGTACCTTTAGTAAAAGTCCCTCAATTCAAAAATCATCACAAAGATCATAGTCCCTCAATGACCTTCGATGTTGCCTATGAATATATGATCTCATCCCTCGATTGTTGCCTATGAATAATTGATAATCGTCCCTTCGAATTGCTAAGGTATCCTTACAATGTTGCCTTCAATGACTATACGATGAACCTACACCCGTCGCTTCACATCCAACGCATAGGGCTACCTACCAACTAATGGTATAGATAGCGCTATCCTAAAAGAAAATGAAAATAATCAGAACGACCTTCCTGAGTAGGTAATAAATACTCTAAATTTTTTGCTCAATCAAAATACTTTTCTCACCTCACACTCTTTTCAAACATATTTTCAAACAAACACTTTGTGTACATTCATACGAGAATCATTACAAAGTTACATTTTTCAAAACAAATATTTTCAAACACTTCGTATACATTCTTGAGGACTGATACAAGAATCATTATGAAGTCAAAGCAAAATAATTTTCAAAAATACTTTTCAAATCACATACATACAAAAAGCGAGTTTTCAAAAAGTAAGCTAAGCAATTAAGTGCGCGTAGATAACTACGGATGGAAAGGGTGATAATACCTTCCCTTTTCATAATTACCTCCCGTACTCAGAATCGATAAAAGGTTTTTCCTTTTATTTTCACCTTTCCTTTATTGGATAAAAGAAAATTTAGTGCCGACTCTTTCTATCTGCAACATTTGCGATAAATTTCAAAACAAACAAGTTAGTTTCCCACTATGTTACAGAACTGGGGACTCTGTTGGGGAGACACCTAAAAGAGAAGTTACCATAGGGCTTTAGATCACTTTTATTTCGTTTTGTTTTCTTTGTATACTTTACTTTTAAGGGTTTCTTGGGTATTATACTTGTGGAGGATCCTACACCCGGATCCAGGTTTCCTTAGTTAAGTAGCAATAAATTATCGTGATTGTCCAGTGTAGACCGAAACGGTTAAAATGATGGCTACGGTTAGTGCGACACTTTGGATGTCCTGATGTTCCTCATGTTCAGTTGAGGAAATATTTGGCGTCTGTGTGGTGTCATTAAGCACTAGCTAAACTTTTAGAACCCTAATTTACCCATCTTGGCCATTGGAAAATAGTGAGATAGTCGACTTCGGCGCAAACTGAGGTTGGTCGATACTCGATGCTATGCTCATTGAGATTCGAATTTCGGGATGTTTCGGTCAACCATTTTGTAGACGTACTGAAATAAAGCCTGCGAGAAAAATATGTGATATGAGATTCCTAGAACCCGGTTACTATTGTAGGACAGGTTGAACCAACTTAAACTCTAGTAGGGTAGACACCTATACCTCATGCAAGCCTTAAGCTTAGGGTTATTGTGTGAATTGTTTGTGCTTCCTATTTAAACATGACATCATGACATCATAACATCATATCATCATAACATTTCTAACCATTTCAAGGACCTAGGGATTTACTTTTGCTTTGTGCTATAGGATTATGGCTTTCAGGAAGACTATCTGAATCAACTTTATGGGCATATCTTCTCAACTCAAGGAGTTACTTTCAAAAGTTCTCGACCACGGTCAGTTCATCAAGAGGCATGGTTATCTACTCGACTTGGTTACCTCTGATTTTGAAGAAGATTTGATGAGCGTCGTTGTTGTACCCCAATTTTTGCCCTTAAGATTAACTCATACGTCATACCATTGCATGACACAAAGATCACAATTTGAATCTACCTCTCTCTCCTATCTTTGACTTTACCCTTAGAACATCACCAAGCAACATGTGTATGATTTTATTTCTTGTGTGTGATGATTGATATTTATCCTTATGCACAAGTTTCTCATTCAATGAGTTCATAGGTTCATGTGTTTATTTCCATGCCTTCTCTCCTCATTTCTCAAGATTTTGCAAGTTTTGTTTCTCATTGAAGATTTATCTTATCATCTACCATGGCCTCTAATCTTGAGTATATGCTTCATGCTTGAAAGAGATCATCAAATCCAAATAATTCTCCATTTTGTGGCCATCTATCCTGAAATTAGGGTTTTGGACTTCTGAGGACCATATCCTGGTGTTTGTGTAGTAGGCATGGCAAAAAGACACAGACCCGTTGGGCCCCGCCCGGACCCGCCCCAAAATTAACAGGGAAAACCCGGCTAAAACGGGTACGAGGGCGGTTGCGGGTAAAACCCGGTTTTTAACTACGGGTGCAGGGGCGGTAAGACACTGAGACCCGTTCGCACCCGTACCCGACCTGCCCCGAATACTGCAATTACAATTATATCCTTATTTTAATTATTTTCTTGTTATTTTATTTTCTCACTTTCTAACTTTATCACATACATCTTCATCGTGAAAAGAAAAGGAAAACCTAAGAAACATTTTCTCTCAATCCAAAATCACCAGAAATGGCGTTAATCACCAACTGCCATCACAATTGACCACAACAGCATCCCCATCAACTTCGAGGCACACCTGCCCCTTAGCTCAAGCTCAGCCGTTGGATTTGAAAGGTTAGATCTATCATCTATGTCCTCTTTCTTGAATCAAAGTTTTGTGTATAATTAGGTTTTAACTTGTTAGATTTTATCTGGGTTTTCTTCTACAATATATGCTGGTTCTATTCATTTTGTGTATAGAGATTGGGTTGTCTTGGTCTTGAATCTGATTCTTTTTGGATCTATGAATGCGATACCCATTGTGAATATACAGACATGTTTTGGTGTTGGCAATATGCAAAAGGAAATTTGTTGTATATGTATTTTGTAACGAGTTTAATGAGAATAAACAACTCAACTAAGATGATGAGCCTATAATTGCAATATTAAATTGAAATGTTTATTTTATTCGGTGAGGCAACTTTGTTGGATAGGTACCGAAAAGCAGGATATTTAAGATTAAGAGCAGAAATTTACCAGGATATTTACTATAGTCAAGAACATGAGGTGTATCAGTATGGTAATCTGCTGCCATTTCAATGAAATGATTTGCGAGATCGTACGCAATAGGATTGTAACTCGTGTATTCGTAGTCATGTATCACATAGAAAATCAAAATAGAAAGAAAAAAAATTAGAGTACTGTAATGCAATTAATTGTAATGTATTGAAAACTATTTTAACGTGCAGTTCTTATTATTCTCATTACAATGAAGTTGTTTCTGATTGTATTGAGTTTTTCAATAAAGAAGGTGTTTTGGATGATAGAAAATCATATTTTAACGTGTAATAATCGTTTTTATGTTCTTAGTTTTTCAAATATATGGTTATGATACTTGAATATATATGTGAATGTGAGTTATTTGATTCATCAAGCCATTAGTTAATTCTTTATTAGTTGTGATCATACATAAAGTCCTAGCCGAGATGTGATGTCGGAAGCGGGTTCGTACGGGTCCGAGAAAGATCCCGGCTAGAAGTATATGGGCGAAGTTTAAAGTGTATGGCCCAGAAATATATCCCGGACATGCATCCTAGGATCCAGCTCGGATTGAGTACGTACGTTACGACTAGGTTGAAGAAACTGATACATTGATTCCATTGGTGTACGTTACGTTGGGAAGTTACCATTACCTGAAACGGATGATGCTTCATCTCCAGGTTACAGTTAATGAGCTGAAGGCTTTTACTAATGGAGAAGAAGAGGACTCATGAGGTCACTCGTATATATAGGGCTCCCTCTAGCGGGATAAGCAAGACAATAATAGCTTGGAGTTCAAGAGATTACAATTGAACCTCCAAATCCCTAAATACGATTATAAAGGTTTTTCCTGCAAGAACATTTGGCGCCTACCGTGGGGCTTCTATGAAATTAATCCCAGGCCACCACATTATAGATGCTGGAACACGATGTCAACAACTTCCCCAACCGATCCTCCAGATCTGGCTCAGTTGTTGGCTATGATCGATGACCTGCGTCAACACAATGACACTTTGCAAGATAGTGTTCAAGCTCTCCAGCATAAGAGTTTGGACGAAACGGAAGACCAAGAGTTCAACAGTTCTCAGTAAATCGCCATCGTAAGGTGGCCCATACTTCTCTCTTCAACGTCAGGTAGCGTCCGACGGAGTCGTTGCGGGACTTCATGGCTAGGTTTAACGAGGAGACCATAACGGTTTCACACCCTAAGAGTATGGGCGAGATCATCACTCGGGCGGAGTGTTATGTGAAGGGAGAAGAGAATAACATGGAGAAAAAAGCCCAGGATTCCAAGGAGAAAGGAGTTGGGCGAGATGATAGAGCCGACCAGAAGTCTCGGCTACAAGACCAGCCTGTGGTCAGAGAATGCACACGGGAGAAACATCTTCAATCTCGGGGATATCCGGCCATGAAGCTTAGAGAAACTTTCACACCTTTAAACGCCAGGAGGGAGGACATTCTCCGGGACGTTAACCATTTGAACTTACTTCCTAGGCCGTGGAGACCTCAAATGGCCAATGTTGTAATGGGAAAGGATTTGGAAGCGTGGTGTGAGTACCACCGCATAAGGGGTCACATGACCGAAGCCTGCATTCATCTGCGTAGAGAAATTGAAAGGTTGATCCAAAGGGGTAAGCTTTCATCCTATGTGAAAGATGATTCCGAGTAGACCAACAAGCGTGGTTCGTCTCCAAGAGGGGAGTCGACTTCCGACTCATGATCTAAGAAGAAGGGAAAGGCTGTGGAGGAAGTTAAGGAAGCGAGAGTGGCTCGGCATACACTCAATACCATCTCTGGGGGATTTACTGGAGGCGGATCCACCAGTGCCGCACGTAAAAGGTATGCCCGGGGGATCGGACACGTGGCTCGGATTGGGTCGCCTAACGAGGAGCCCGGGGTGATAACTTTTTCACGGAAGGATGCCAAAGAGGTCTTGCCTCATGAAAATGACCCCATGGTTATTGAAGTACAAATCAGAGACTGGGGGGTGAAGCGAATATTGATTGATTCGAGAAGTTCTGCTGATGTCCTTTACTGGGAAGCTTTCAAGGGAATGGGTTTCGATCCAAAGGAGTTATTGTCGTTCAGTGGGACTCTAGTCGGCTTCTCCAACGAACAGGTTCAGGTGTTGGGTTATCTCCCAGTTCTCACTACTTTTGGGACGGAGGAAAATGCTAAGGGTGTCCGAGTTCGGTATCTGGTGGTCAATGCTTCATCGCCTTATAACATCATCATTAGACGTCCTTCGTTTAATGCACTTAAGGAGGTTTTATCAACTTTGTATCTAACTATGAAGTATCCCCTAGGGAATGGTCGCGTTGGAGTTATCCGGGGTGACCAAGGGTTAGCTCGGAAGTGTTATAAGGACAACATGAAGATCAAAAAGAAGATAGTTCCAGCAGAAGATCCAGCAGACCATGAAGTCAATATGGTTGATATTGATCCAAGGGAGGACCCCAGAGAGGATAATTTTGACTCCTCAGAAGGAGACGAAGGAGATTCAGATCGGGCTTTTGCCCTCAGAGGTCACACATCTGGGGACACAACTTTCTGCTGAGGAGGAAGCCGAGATAGTTCAGGTCCTGAGACAAAATCTAGATCTTTTTGCCTGGAAACCCACAGACATGCCTGGAATAAACCCGGATGTCATGTGTCATCATTTGGCTCTGGATCCAGAGGTAAAACCGGTGTCTCAACGACAGTGTAAGATGGGTGAAGAAAAGAGGAAAGTTGTTTAAGATGAGGTGGGAAAATTGATTAAGGCTAGATTTGTTAACTAGGTTCAGTATTCGATGTGGCTGTCCAATGTAGTTATGGTGAAGAAGAAGACCAACAAGTGGAGGATGTGCGTAGACTTTATTGATCTCAATAAGGCGTGTCCGAAAGACCCTTACCCTCTTCCGCAGATAGATCGTTTGATTGATGGATCCTCCAGGTTTCGTCTTCTGAGTTTCCTAGATGCTTATTCTGAGTACAATCAAATTAGGATGAACCCGGCTGATGCTTCAAAGACAGCCTTCATGACGGATCGCAAGAATTTCTATTATAGGGTGATGCCCTTTGGATTGAAGAATGCAGTAGCTACTTATCAGAGGCTCATGGACATGGTTTTTGCTCCTGAGATTGAGAAGCAATGAAGTGTTCTATCATGATTTCAAGATTAGATTTCCTAGGGGCATTGGATGTATTAGGTCCATTATTAGGGTGATTTGGGATAACTTTTGGATAACCAGGTGGTGTGGCAGGAGCTTGTCCAGGTGCGTATAACACATTGTTGCTTTTATACGAAAAATTCGGATGATTTTTCCAACCAGGGTTATAGGTATTACTATAAGGGTTCCCTGTACATAATTCGCTTGTTCAACTGGAACTCTTGTTAGAAGTGGGCATTTTGGGGCAGGATGTGATTGAAGACCACATAGATCGCAAGTTTGAGCTACTGCAACTACGATAGCTGCGGGAGCGTTGGTAAGATTTTCTAGCTTTTGGGTAAGGGCTTCCACTTTAGCGTTGACTTGATCCAAACTATTCACTTCAACCATGCCACCTTTTGTTTGAGTTTTTTCCATATTATCTCTTTCGCTTCCCCATTGATAATGGTTCTGACCCATGCTTTCGATAAGTTGGTTTGCTTCGGTATACGGTTTTTCCATCAATGCGCCACCAGCAGCAATATCGATAGTCAATCTTGTGTTGTAAAAGAGACCGTTATAGAACGTATGAATGATCAGCCATTCTTCTAAACCATGATGAGGACAGAGTCTAATCATGTCCTTATAGCGTTCCCACGCTTCGAAAAGTGATTCGTTATCTTTTTGTCTGAAACCATTGATGTTAGCTCTGAGCATAGCGGTTTTTCTTGGTGGGAAATATCTAGCCAAAAAGACCTTCTTCAACTCATCCCATGTGGTGATTAAGTTTGAAGGAAGAGATTGGAGCCACCCTCGAGCTCTGTCTCCTAAAGAAAAAGGAAATAGGCGCAATCGTATCGCCTCGGGGTTTACACCATTCGCTTTTACAGTGTCTGTGTATTTCACAAACATTGACAGATGCAGGTTCGGGTCTTCAGTAGGAGATCCTGAAAATTGGTTCTGCTGAATGGCGGATAGAAGCAAAGGTTTCAGCTCGAAATCGTTTCGAGCGATAGTAGGAGCGGCAATGCTGTTGTGAGGTTCCGCTTGAGAAGGAACTGCGTAATCCTTAAGAGGACGGGGTGGAGTTGGTGCGTCAACCATCTTTGATTCTTCAATTAACTCAGGGATTGAGATATCAGGAAGATTTGTCAGAGGAAGATTGTTGAGATCACGGTGTTCTTGAATTCGGTGTCTTAATCTAAGATAGCGCTTGATATCGTTGACTTGTAGATGCAAAGGCTTGCTTCGGGAGCGAGTATTTGACATACAATAGAGGGAAAAGTAAATAGTTGCCTTAGTCTATACAGTGCTACTTTAGGAGTGTACTAGTGACTTAATCAAAGTCCCCGACAACGGCACCAAAAACTTGATGTGCGATCGACCTAATGTGTCTAACGGTATCTTAACTGCAAGTGCACAACCTATCGCGGTAGTAATAAAAAGATGTCGAACCCACAGGGACTTTGTAATCACTCTAGTGCTATAAAGGTTTGCTAGTTTAGCTAAGGCAGACGTTGTCACGTTTGGTTTCTAAAAGTTAAAGTAGAGGGAAACTAAATTGAATTAAGGAAATAATAATAATAAAGCGGTCGGTATGTAATATAGTGATCCTAAGCAGATTTAATTGAAACCAAGCATATAAAGATGTTTAACTTAATTGGTTCTGTAGAAATTATCAGTTTAAAAACCCTCAACTCACACTCTCGTGGTCTTATCTCGGATTATACTCCTAAATCCCTATGCCTGCTCTCGCTAGCCCATAACTGTTTAGAAAATACTCTTTGAAAAGTTAATAAAGTCTAATTCGTTTTAAAGCACTCTCGTTGTATTTAAATCAAATGCCTAACTTTAGCTATCCGGTTAAAACCTCAAACTCTCGTGGTCTTGATCCTAACCTATTCTACTTTTCTTACTCTCGTAACAAAAATATTGATTTTAATTATAAAAAGTCACTGCCAGAAATTAAGTTAATCTGGATTTTAGCTTAGGAACAATTTAATCCATTCAGTTACTATTATCACATACCGACTCTGGAAATTTAGCTAGAAATGGTACTTAAAACAAACAGACAGAAAATGTAATTGGAAAGCAATAAAGCATTCATGATAGATAAATAACAGTAATTGAACATAAACAAATTGTACTTAAAATTAAATGCGATTAAAACCTGAATAATAATATTATTCCTCAAGCTCCCTCTTCCGCAAGTCGACAAGATTGGAACCTTCGAGATCGAAACTAAAAACGAAGTCTAAGGCTAAAAATAAATTCTAACTAAGATAGCAATTTCCTAATGTTGGAAATTGCTATTAAATAGTAAAAGGGAAATAAAAGCAAGAACAGCAGGAAAAACAAAAACTGGGAAATGGTTCGTAAATTCGGTAGAGCTTCCGCAAGAAATTTGTAAAATAAAACTCTGTTACTTCTTCATCGAAGTCTCTCATATTTATAGAGGAGAAATTGACAGTTAAGAATAGGAACGTGGGCTTTGCACTTTAGTTGTTGAGAAAAACCAGGGGAGACTGGGCGTTGTTGAGGTTGAGAGATTATAGGAGTCTCTGAGGACTCCTTTCCTTTCGTTGCCCACGTCTTCACTTCACGTTCTTTATAAAATTGGATTAAGCGTGTTACGATCGTCGCAAGTGTGTTACGGGAATTATTCATGTAATAAGCGCGTTACGGTTGTAACACCAAGGTGACGTGCGTAAGACGCCAAGCAGCGCATTACGTACGTAAGTGATGTGTGACGACCGTCACAGCAACAAAAACTGCAAAACTTTGCAGAATTGTTTCTTTCTTCTGGTTTTCATGTTAACTTTCTTCATATGATCTTTTTCCACTAATTTGACTTGAGACATGTTGTACCTGTGAAAAGACATATAAACTCGGAACAATCGGGAGTTAAATGGATAAATGAAGTATGAAAACAGACTAAAAACGTAGCAATTATACGATACGATTTCTCGTTATCATTGTGCAACAAGCTCACGCCATTGCTGAGCATATTCCTTGAATGATTCCTTATCTTTCTGAATAATTTCCCTAAATTGATCAAGGTCGGGCGCCATGTACAAATTATAGTTTTAATGCTTCACAAAAGCTTCACCCAAATCATTGAATGTATGTGTTAGCTGGAAATTTGTAAAGTATGCCAAAGGGCATGGTTTAGAGGCAAAGGAGGTTCCTACAGTTTAAAGACTAAATCTTAAATGAAGTTAGTTTCTGAAGGTACTTTACAAAGCCAAGTTAAAAGCTCTAGAAAGAATGCATGTCGGTTGAGAAACTGGCTCAGAAGGCCAAACCAAATCGACCAAACAGCCAGAGTAAAACAATGTCGAAAATAAGACTATGTCAACATATTGTATGATGGTCGATTCGACATGAGTTTGAGTCAAATGAAGGCATCAGTCGAAGTGTTGTTGTTGTCGAAGACGCTTGCTAGTGGACTTAGGAAATTTTGTTATGCCTCAAGAAGATAGATCGAACCTGAAGGAAGTTTCCTTCTGAAGACACGAAGAGGGAAAAGTCAACAATGAGGAGATCGTGGGTAGTTGCCTCAGAAGATCGTGGGTTATAAGCTTTGAGCGGATGGCGAAACGTGTGCAGAAGTTGCTTTCAAAGATTGAATCTCGTCCGTTGATTAGCTTTAGCAGTTAGTTTGTAATTACTATAAATAAGTTAGAATGTTAAGAATTATGTGTGTTCATTTGTACTCTTAAACTGCTTGCCAAAACTCTGCCCAATTCCATGCTAAAGGAAGAAAGAGTAACTCAAACGAAGAAATCACGGTCTTGCGACCGAGAGATCGGGTAAGGATGTCTGTTACGCGAGGGGAAGGGATTAGCACCCCACACGTCCGTAGTACTCTACGGTATCCGCTTTTACTTTCTATCTAATGGGTGTAGAGGTCTATCTATATCTGTATATGGTATAAAGGTATGCATATGTAAAAGGAAAAGAAAAGAAGAAAAAGAAAACACGAGGAAAAGAAGGAAATATTTACAAAGGTTGCTCGATATAGCCCCGCGACAGGATGCCTACGTATTCCCTCGTGCAATGGGAAAGTCAGAGCTCCGTAGTTCGGCTCACTTGTTTTGGTTGGTTTGTGTTTTTTAGATTAGCAGACGAAACAACAAACGATGGCAAAACACCTCCATGATGACGAAACATCAGCTACAGACGGGATGACGAAACATCGGGAGACAGGATGATGAAACATCAGCAAACGAGATGACGAGACATCAAAGGATGAGATGGCGAAACATCAGAGGATGAGATGGAGAAACATCAGCAACAGGACAACGAAGCATCAACAGCAAACAGGACGACGAAACATCCTAAATCTAATTGGTTTGTATCTTTTACTTTGGAAAAAGTTTCAGATTATTAGAGTGTTTTAATGCATTTGACAAAACAAGATTTTAGTTATAAGGATACAAAAGGATAAAGGTAAAATGGCTAGGGGAGACTAACCTACTTCTAAATCCTAATGTTGTCATGCAAAGTTACTCCTAAGTTAAGAGTATAAACAAGGGAAAGATCTACCTAAAGTTATCATGCATGGATGCCTAACCTAGTGTCTAAACTCGAAAACTAACTTAATCGAGCAAAACCTAAGGGGAACCTATAAGAATAAATCATCTTGGTTAGGAAACCAAGTGAGAAGAGGGATAGAATCAAGTAAAGTGCTTTTGGCAAAAGCACACAAACTGAGCACTAACAAGTGCTAAAAAAAAGGAAAGAAGACGAAAAAAATATGAAAATGCAATGAAATTCAATTGAATTATGCTCATGCAAAGTGTCATGTGAAGTGAGGTCAGTAGACACAACATCCATTTACAAAGTTATACAAAACATTAACAAACATCAATTATCATTACAAACACCTACAAACAAGTTAATGCACAAACTAGGTTGAAACTAATCCTAAAAACATGCAAGGAGCTAATTGTGCAAAACGATGGACTTAGATGAATTTAATAGACAATTAAAGAATAAAAATACATACAAGTCAGTAGATAATCATGTTAAAGCTCATTTACATCATGCAAAGTAACCCACAAAGATTTAAGAACCAAAATCTATCAAAAGCGTGCAAACGTGCAACAAATGTGTGTGGTGCAGTGTATCTAGGTGTGTGAGGTTTATGATATGAAAAGAAGGTGTCAAGATGAGGAGGCTACAGTACCAATATCATGAAAATTAATTAGTAATTAAACCATAAAAGAAATACCATAAGGATGCAAGCAATTACAACATGGATGCAAAACTAGTTGAAGTGCTTAACCTAGAATGCAACTAAAGGTGGGATGATGCATGGTTGAGGCATGAATACATGAAGAGGAAATTAATAGCATACAAATATATAGATGGAAGTAGCTAACATGGAAAGAATGCATGATCATCATACACATGTTCATTATTTACAATGCACAAACAAAAACAACTAGAGAAAAGCTTAAACATGCATTTAAAAGTGTGTGGTGCATGTGCTTAGATGAATGTGTCCTAACATGTTTGTGTCATGTGTTGTGGAAAAATGAGATGGATGATTAGGATGTAAACATGATGCTCACATGAACACAAAACAATTATCAAAAGGATCATGTTTCACAATTACTCTTGATGCAAAGATTAGTGATGAAAAGAGATGATTCTAAACCCTAGAATTAGCTATGAATGAACAAACAAGTGAATGAGTCAATCATGGTGAAGAAGAAAGATGGAGAAGGGATGTAACACACAAGGTCAGTAGCTCATGACCCAAGTAATACATAAACAAGAGCAATTCCAACAAAGTAAAAAAACTTATACACACAAATTGGAGGAAGCATCTAAACTAGTTAAACATGACACCTAGGAAAGATTGGAAAGAGTTAAAGTAAAAGGGGTTTTTATTTGTAAATTAAAACCATGTGTGACTTGTGTCATAAGTTTAACTCAAGACATAATTCATGAGCAACCAAATGTAGAAGATAAAGCTTCCATACACAAACAAATCACCTATTTAATGAACAAAATCATCCAAAGCAAGATACCACCTATCTTAGATCAAATATCATTGATTAAGATTTGTAGGAAGGGAAGGATGTCTTGTATGTCATAGGGTGATGATAGAACCCTAACAAGATGCTTGTCATGAGCTTGAGGTAATGTCCATTGAGAAGACATGCCTCAAAAATTAAGAACCTATAATCCCTCAAGGTATGTTCCAACCAAACATAGAAAAAGAAGAAGAAAGAAAATCTAGCTCTTTTAGGTCATCATGATGACATTACAAATGAGTGCAAGCCAATGAATCAAAGAGATTTTGGGTTATGGACTACACAATGTACAAGGTCAGAAGTAAAACTCAAAGATCCACTTGGAATTGGATTGCTAGAACCATGCATGATGCATACAATACAAGTGGTACAACCATAAGCAAAAGTTGGCAATATTCTAATCAACAAAAGTTCCATGTCTTGAGAAAATTAGGGGCTTAAATGAATCAATCATACTGGAATCAAGGCCCTAAATATGCTATGAGGATGAAATAAGGGAGTGGGAAGTAAATTCTTAAAAAATTGCATGAATGCATTCCTCACCTTAAAATCCATGCACAAGGATGCAACCAATGATATGAGAATTAAACTTCTAAATAAAGATCAAAGTGATCCCTTTAGGTCAAGTGTCTCTCAAGTCTTATAAGACTATCCTTGAGGTTATCATTCCCTCTAAACATCAATTAGAAACACAAACTATGCAAGAGAAAGGTTTAAGAGCCAATGCATCAACAATCTAGGGTTTTAAGAACCATGGAAGTTTTGTGCTCAATGTAAAGGATTTAGTGACTAAACATGGGATTTTCAATGAGTGGAATCACATTATATAACACTAGATCACTCAAATGATCATTACATACCCTATGTTTGGCCTTAAATCATGTCCACAAGCTTCAAAATTGAAGGTCGAGCCAATTACACTAGGCAAAGGTATGCTCACATTTGAAATTCCATAAAAAAAAGGAAATGGAAAATAAAATCCAAATAAAAATGGAATAAGGGGCTTAAATCCCTTACAAGTCAGGGATATATCCTTGCCCAAGTTGAAAAGTCATGGAAAGGTCAAAACAAAATTCAAATAGTCAATACTATGGATATTCATGCTCATATGACCAAATAATAAGACAAAATGGTATAAAATTCAAAAGTTAGAAATAAAAATCTATAAAAATTGGAAACAGTGACCCAACACCCTAAGTATGATAAAAAATATTTTTGTCCCTTTTTATTTCCAAGGAAAAATGGTAAATGCAAATAAAATGCAAAATGTATGATGTAAAACATGTATTTAATGCAATATTTGGTTTAATTATGCAAACATGATAAAATTATAAAATAAAAATCATAAATGCATGAAGTAGGATATTAATGAGCTAGAATATTTTTTATTCATTTTTTAAATGCATGGAAATATTTTTAAATGAATTAAATATGCATGAAATGCAATATAATACATGAAATGGTTGAAAAATAGCAACAATGCAAGAATTCTAAAATAAAATTCAAAAATGCATGAGATATGATTTTAATGAACCAAGATATTTTTTGTTCATTTTTTAAATGCATGGAAGTATTTAAAAATGAATTAAATATGCATGAAAGGTAATAAAATGCATGAAATTATTTAATTATGCAAAAATGCAAAAATTATCAAATAAAATTCAGAAACTCAAAATTAATATTATGAGGGATTCAAAATATTTTTTGTGGAATTTTTAAACATTGGAAAGTATTTTTTGAGAATTTTTCAATGAAAATGCAATTAATTAAAGTCAAAATTTATTTAAATGGTCAAAACATTTTTAAAAATTTGGAAAAAATTCCACAAAATATTTAAAATCATTTTAAGCCTATGATATTTTTTTTTGGGAATTTTTGGATGATTTTTGGATGCAAAATGCTAATTATGAAATAATCAAAAATGAAAATTCAAAAATGCATGGACCACTCAGATCGCGCCGCCTCATCGTCTCCTACCTCCAGCCCTTGCCCTAAATGCGTATTTTTCAGTTTCAAGCAAGCAACTTTCAGCACGCGTATCTCACTCATTTCTCAACCAAATTAAGTGATTCAAAGCTCAAAATAAAGATCTCATGGCAAACTACAACATGCAACTTGTAAAACATCAAATGATTCATCACACATCAAGAAATCTGAGCACGAAAATCACAAAAATCATCCTAAATTTGGATTTTCAGAACTTCATGCTATGCAATATGCTTCACAAACAGTTGAAATTATACATCAAACCTAGTGTTTGGCCAGCTAACCACGCATACAAATCATCCATTTCATCAAATACAAGCTAGAATTCCAGATTTGAGATTTGAATCATACCTCTTGATTTGGAAAATAAATCCAAAAATGCCTCTGGATTTGAAGAGGAAACACTTGAATCTTGCTCTTATATCTTCAATGGATTGATAATAATCAAGAAAATCAACTTCAAATTCAGTTTGTAGCAACTTCAAAGTTTGTTAAAATTTGAGAAAATGTAGAGCAATTTGGGATCTGAAAACGAGAGAGAGCGAGTCTTTTGCATTTGGGGAAGCTTCCAATTTATATTGTGTGCAAAATCATGAGGGTAGCTTGGTCTTTGCTCCAAAAATACGTTATTTGCAAAAATGTGATAAAAATGGCATCTTTGGCATGGCTTGCGTTTTATGCTTGTTTGTGCTTGCTTGCTTGCGTTTTGGTGAGCTGGAAAATGAGTGCATACTCAGCTCACGTGATAGAATCCTCCATCTTGCCAAAAATGAGAAAAATTAAAGTGTGCATGAAATACGTGTGAGAAAAATGTGCTCAAAATGCTTGGCTTTATAAGGAAAAGAATGTGTGCTGGCTTGCTTGCTTCGAAACCGGGCCATACTAGCTCAAAACAACTTGTAAAACAACTCACAAAATACACAAAACCAAACTGCTCAAAAATCAGCTTTGTATCATCTTTTCTTCATCAGATTTCTCACAAATGGCTTGTGCATTCTTTGGCCTCTTGATACATATCAAAAGTTCATAGCATGAGGATCAAAACAAGCTTTGCTTCACCTAAAATGGATCAAAAATGAGTGAGATATGGTTCTTCAAAGTTATGCACAAGGATTGCACAATCTGGGCACGCGCGCGTTCTTGGCTTGCATGGGCATGCATGATTTCAGCTTCATGGCCTCAACTTGTGAGCCTTGTATCTTGATCAGTTTTGCACCAAATGACATGATTCAATGTTCCATTTAAAGCTCTCATGGCATACTTCAAAATGCACAAAGTGATTTTCAAAAATTCCATTCCAATTAAAAGATATAAGCTTCAACATTATGCCCACCATCTGTTTGTGGAAATGACTCAAAGAAATGCCCAAAAAATGCCTAGAAACGTGCATGCTTGCCCAGCCTTGGTCAACTTTTATGCACAAAACTTCTAACTCAAATATCTCTCAAATGGTGAATTTTTGAGAAATTTTACACATTGGCAATCTTGTAGGATTTTTTCCAAGATTTCCAGAAATGTATGGCATGCAATCATTGGATAAAAATTGAGAGAGTTATGAGGTGTCAAAGTTCCACAGGGTGGACACTTAGAAAAAATTTCAAACTTCCTATTACTTCAAAAACTAGTTAACTCCAATTTCTTCAATTTCCTAGATTCAATGGTGAATTTGGTCATGAAAAATGAAAATGTGATCTTTGAATTGATGGTTGACCAAAAGTCCACTTGGTCAACTTCTGACTTTGACTGATTTTGACCAAAATGACCATTTTGCCCCTTGTGATCAATTGACTTGCTTCCACTCCAAATTGAGCCTCAATATTTCAACCATAGATGTCCATCAACATATAGAAACAAGTGAAATCAAGTTTGAATGAAGAATCTGATGAAATCTTGATTTCACTCAAAACCCTAATTTTGCTCCATGTGTTAGGAGGTGACCAATCAAGCTTCAAAACCTCAAACCTTCTGAATGTGTTGAGCAATCCTTTGAACCATGATGACTCAAATGATAATAAGAATATAATACTCCAAGAAAATGACTCATCCAAGCTCCAAACTCCACAGATGACCAAAAGTCTAATTTCATTAGATGAATGCCACAGATGAATTTCTCACCAATTCTTTGTAAAACTTTAACTTTTGAGGAATCAATAAGACAAATGGAATGTCTTGAGGCACAATATATCATGGTGACCTTGAAATATCAACAGATATGAAAACTTGGGATCTCCTCAGAAGGACATGCTAACACAATCAACCTCCTTAGCTTGTAGAAGACTTGAGAACCCCCTAGAGCTTGGATCCTATCATGAGATGTGAATGCAATGAAATATGATGTTTATGATGAAACATAAGCCTAAATCAAGAGGGTAAATTTTGGGGTGCAACAACTGCCTCTATTCAATCTTCTTTAACTTGATAAGCGAGAACTGGTGGAAACCTTCGAGCATTCAAAATGGAAGAGGATTGAATACAAAAGAACTCGAAAATTTACACTCTTGAGAAGAAGAGTGAAACTTTCCAAAGGGAGCCCGAGAATGCTGGACTTAGAGAATACCAAATGAAATTGGTTCCATGTGAGGGCCCCAAATAACATTATGCCTTAACAAGTGGGAAAGTCTAATGAACATTAGCTTTCCTCAAAATATGTGCCAAGACGAAATTGTAACGCAGACTATAAAGATGAGATGAAACTCAAACCAGAAGACCAGAAAAAACTAGACTCTGAAAACGTACGCAATAGGACAACCATGAAAAGGATCCTATTAGCAAGGTGACTAGAGCGCGTGATTCTAGGAGCACCTGCTGGTCTCAACCGAGGGTGAACAGTGGAAAATGTGACAAACCAAAGGTATAAAAGAGACAAGTCAAACAAGGATAGACAGTAGACGAAGCTGATTGAATCCGAGGAATGACATCAAAAGAGATAAAACTCGACTCGATAGAACTAGAAGAGCAACACTTTCTAGAAACGAGTACCAGGACAAAAATTGGATTTCACGCACGGGAAACGAGACAAAACTCGACCCATAGCAAAGTGATGAGAGTGCATGTTTCTCAGAGCACTTGTCATTCTCAAACTATAGGATAGACAGTAGACGAACCTGATTGAATCCAATAGTTATAACAGAGCCATCCCAACCGAAGATAGATAGTAGACGAAACTGATTGAATCTATGGAGTAACGGGGAAAGGTTTCAACCTGAGATAGACAGTATGATGGAACTGAAAGAATCATAGGAGTAAGAAACAAAATGAGATAAGACTCGAATCATGGAGGCTAGTTAGATGAAACGAACTAGATGAGTTCCAGGGCAACAACTGGATTTCATGCACAGACGAAGAGATAAAACTCGACCTAAAGCGAAGTGATGAGAGCGCATGTTTCTCAGAGCACTCGCTGTTCTCAAACTAAAGGATAGACAGTAGACGAAACTGATTGAACCCAATAGTTATACAGAGCCATCTCAACCGAAGATAGATAGTAGATAAAACTGATTGAATCTACGGAGTAACGGGAAAGGTTTCAACCTGAGATAGACAGTATGATGGAACTGAAAGAATCCCGGGAGTAAGAAACAACACGAGACAAGACTCGACTCATGGAGACTAGTTAGACGAAACAAACTAGATGAGTACCAATACGACAACTGGATTTCATGCGCGGGAAGCGAGACAAAAATCGACCCAAAGCAAAGTGATTAGAGCGTACTTCCAAAACATTTGCTAAAATGGTCATCAAGACAAAACTGACATTCAAAAGGTATATTGATGGACATCGAAACGAACCATGAAGATAGTGAGGACTAGACCAATGAAATTGCACCAGAGAGAAACTGGGCTACAACCACAACGTTGAGTAAACACTCGACCAAATCGCCTGATTAACAGGACACTAGTATGGAGATACCGAGGATAGAGGCCTCACTGGGGAAATGATCTGAAATTAGCAGATTCATTGGGGAACGTAGTGGCAATAAAGGCTTATGTTGCAACGCATGTTTGAAATTTTTCTATGGAGTAAAGTTCCAAAAGATCATGGAAAATTACACTTTGAGGATGCAATGCGATAATGCATGATTAAATGTTTCACCGGGGAGTGGCTTAATCAAAAAGCCAATCATACACCAAGCCAAAACTTGATAAGACTTGCAAAAATAAATTGCAAAATCCACTGGGAGAAAACCTTCAAAGAGATGAAACTCTGTGAGGAGAAATAACTTGCGTAAACCAATAGAAACAGGCTACAATCATTGAGAAGGGCTGCAAAAATAAATTGCAGACTTCACTGGAGAAGTAATTCTGGGCGAAACCGTTGATTCTAAAAAGATGCCAAATGAAATTGGGCAAACACAGAGAAGATCCAGGCGAAACAGTGACTTCTGAAGAGGAAATCCAAATGGAGATTGGACTTCAATGGGGAATATACCAAACGACACAGGAATAAGGATTCCTCTGACTTCATGGGGAGCAACCAATCTTTGGTCAATGATAGGAGAAAATCCGCACACGACTCCTGCTATCTTTACTTGGGGATATCTACTGGGGATGCACACCCACACAAGCATACGTCTCGGGAATACTCTCTGGGGATACCCATTGGGGAGATGGGCGAGCTTTTGGAATAGAAGTCCAAATCAGATAGTTCATCCGGGCATGAAGAAACAAGAAACCTCATATATGATAGCTCTACTGGGGAAATGAGAGGGGCAACTCCACTGGGGAGGAGTGGAAATGAATCCATTGGGGAGCAAAGAATATCCCGCCGCGGCCTTGAAAGAAAATTTTCTCGCTGGGGAGAGAAAAAGTGTTGAAGAAGGAACCTGGTGCACAACTGATACACTGGGGAAGAAGGGATAACCTTGAATAAAACCTCCAAATGCAATAACTTGACTGGGGAATTAATGGAGTCATCAATAAACATTCTGCCTCGAACGGGCATTTTTTGTGAACACAACAATCACACAACCTCATTGGGGGTATAGATTCTTAATCCAGAAATCTTATCAGTCACAACCTATCAGACAAAACTCTCCACTTGACGATACTGGGGAATAGACAACCTTCAAGTAAAATTGGGGAATCATTTGGATACAGACTCTTCCCACTTTGGGAGACTTGTTGGGGGGAAGTAGAGGCTTCGACGTCATTGGGGATGCCCCATGCTGGAGATATTTCGTATGATTAACCTTGTCAATTCAATCAAACCATGTCTGCCCCAAGCACTAGGTTTTGAAGAGTCTTCTTAGATAACATCAGCTTTCCACTTTTGAGAGTTCCCAGACTCCCATTTGGCCTTTTCTGCTCCATCATCTTGTACTCCATATTTACTTTTACCCCAAGAAGACTGATCAGTCTTTTGATTTGTGGCGGCCTCATATTATCAATTCTTTGAAAAGGCTGGCTTTTGGTTCAACGGAGTCAAGATCCTTTCCTTTGACAAGATCAAATCCTATTTTGGTGCTCATTGCACACTCACTTGATGTTAAACAATTGTTTCGCATACAGAAAAATGTTTATTATGAGAATGAAAATTCAAATGCAACATTCGTGTAAGTTTTGAAGTTTTTTTTTAGAAACAAATGACAAGACAAACATATGATGCCAACACGAAAATCAGCACAATTTAGGAGTCAGGAAAATGTTATCTCATCGTAGTGTGCCTTCGAATTAACCCATGCTTCAGTTAGGACTTTTGAGGGTTGTAACGTGGCCTGGTTCACAGTTTTCAAAAAAAGTTTTTTAGGCTCAAAATATTTGGTGCCCACCCCCTTCGTGATGTTCTCCAATCCTAGATTCAGTCAACTTGATACGAGCATTCAACTCTCAAAAGAGTATGATATGGATGCTTCTGCTGAGGATTTCTTGGACATGCTCGAGGAATCCCACAAGCTTTACGGACATGACAGCCACTCACCTTTAATTTTGGTGTCTGATCACACGACTTTGTTCTCTTACTGAGAATCTCTCTCTTTTTTTTTAAAGCTTTGCCCTCCCTTTTTGCCTAAGCGACTTATTACCAAGTTCGACTTAGCGGGATTTTTTATTTTTCATTTTTTCATTTTTTTTAAGAATAAATCGTGTGATCCCTACACCATCTTCAATTTGTCGGAAGTAATTATGACTTTCTGAGTCTTTGAGGGATTCCTCGTTGACAGACGAAGGTTGACCGTTGCAGTTTGGACTTTCCTCAGCCCTTTGAAGGATAACCATTGTTGTATCCTTTGATTACGCTCTTCTGAAAGCTCGATCACGTTAACTGAACTCTACCCTTCCCCAGGTTAAGAAAATAAGGGTTTTTTTTTAATAGAAAAGGAATTCCTACTTCAAGGCTCAAAGGGGTTAACGAGGGTCTATCTCCCTTATATCTCCGGTGTTTGGGAATTGAAACAAGGCCTGTGCATCATCAACAGGGTTCTACTCGAAAGCATACAAACGAAAGACTGACATCTTAGCATCGTCATCCTCTCCCCAATCTTTGCCTAAACAAAAGACTTGGTGAAGTTGGAATCAATATGCAAGCAAACCATTTTATAAGCAATAACAACCGCGTACGCGATAACAAAGATTTCTTCAAGACAGACATACTTAATGCATTAAGATTTTCATTCAAAAATAAACAAATTTTTACATGATAGCAATGTTTAATCAAACAAACAAGGGTGCAAACGAAAATCTCATTAAAACAACAGAAGCACGGATACAAATAATTCCTCAAAATATCTCAACGATGATACAAGCCAAGATGCTAAAGATTCTGTCAACAAGCAAAGTAAGGAAATGGAATCCCATCAACAAGCCTGATGGTGATCCTCTTTTGAAACATAAGATGAAATAACAAGCCTAAAAATCAGACATAGGAAAGCCTGTAGACTCCTGAATTCCCAACTGAAGCTTGAGCTAAGCAATTTCTTCTATGGCCAAAGATAACTGAACATCCTTCTGTCTGAGCTGATCTTCAAATGCTACTTTCCGAGTAGCATCCATTAGGATCTTCCTTTCTAGGCTTCTGATCTTTGCTTTATGTTTCTTCTCCAACTCAACCTTGGAATCTTTGTTGTTCTTCTCAATCTCTACTATAGCCCTCACGTAATCTATCAGTGGTATCATCCCCTCTTCGGACCTAGATCTCTTCTTCGCAGCATCAGATGTCTCTCCCTCATACTTCTTGAGCTTGTGAGCCAACTGATTCTTCTCTTGAGTAGCAACCAAACATCTCACATTCAGAGTCTCTTTTTCTTCTATCAGAATGTGGTTCTGAGCGCGCACTCACTCGTGATCTCCCTTGGGAACAACATCTGGAACAATGGCAACCTGAGGAAGGAAAGGTGCAACTCCGGTAATAAAAGGCCACTGTCGATCTTTGTTTCTTCCTTCAATCCACTAAACAAATGATGCATAAGTTGTAGGATCCTTCTTGCCAAAGAACTGTCCTCCTTCAATGTGAATCCTCTTCCAAGCTTGAACAACTCTTTCCAAAGATCCGGTAATGTCTGGTATTTCAAAGCATAAGGTCTCTCGCACACATTCTTCGCTAGGAGGGCCTATCAGAGCATATCCCAATTGTCTCAATGCAAGGAATGGATTATAGTTGACGCCACCTCGAATACCTATGAGATGTACATTAGGGAACTCCCCACAACGAACAATTATACTTTCTCTATCCGTCTTAGTCACAACATCCCTATACCAACTGATATCCTGAGATGTGAGCGCCATCAAGCGAGGCACCCACCGTATAGTATGCTGAGTATCCACAAAAGCACCAGCACGAGGGAGAAAACTTTGGAACCATTGGTACAAGAGTGGAGCGCAACAATGGACCAAACCACCCTTTCCTTTGTAAATCTTTGAATGAATGGAATGATACAGATCTCCCAAGAGGGTGGGAACAGGATTCTTCTGAATGAACAAGGAGATAGCATTCTCATCAATGAATTTAGGCTCATTTGGGAACAAGACCAACCCATAAATACAACAAGACAAGATGACATTGAAACCTCTCCAATCGAACTTCGAAGCATTAGCATTAGATTCTCTCAATAGAAACCCCAAATGAAAACCATTAACCGCCCCCTTTTTCGCGGCATTAGCTGAAATCACCGACTTCTCTAAGAACAAGGCAGTAGCAATCTGATCATCAGAAGGTTTCCCCATAGTAACGTGAAAAGGCACTTGATGAAGCACTGGGATGTCTAAAAGATCAGAATACTCTTCCAAGGTAGGTAGCAACAGATAATCTGGAAACACAAAGCATCTCAACTCACGGTCATAGAACTGGAACAAAGCTTTAAGACCATCTTCCTGGTATGCACTGAGGGGGTACTTCAAATATGACAGAATCCTTCCATAGTCTCTGGTGAACTCAACAACACCCTCGGGAGGACACCTCTGGGCCAACAAAATCAAACCCTCAAGAGCTGGAGCAGGAAACTTGTACACTGGATGATGTCTGTAATTAGTCTTCTTTTCAATATCCATCTTTAGCAGAGACCCAATAACCTGACTTGGAGATTAGAAATCCTGGAAATGATAAAACATGTATATTAAAAAGAATGGATGCAATTTATAAAATGTTTCATGAATGCAATAGGACCCAAGCTTTATTTTCTGAACACTGTCGTGCTGGTGAAATAAAACGTAGATAATAGAACCACGAACCACAGAACCCTAGTAACATAAGTCAGCATCTGTACCTGTCCCAACCCAACCTCACGGGTAATACTAGAAACAACTAGGTACCTAATGATAAATAGGGTCGATGGTTCTTTATCGAGTACTTCGCTTACTACACAAAGGATGTAGGGCGAAAGTACCGTCAATTGAACCTCGTCTGAGTTTGGTAGTGGGACTTTTACCTCTTGTAACTCCCACCCACCAAAAAACAACAACAACGGCCCAACAACCACAGAATAATATAGCCAGATGCAGATGCATGCAAACATGTACAAGTTTATATATATACAAATAACAGAAAACAAGCTATAAAGCAATAAACAAAACAAATAAACACCCAAAAGAAAAGAAAACAAAAGCTAGGATCGACTTCTGATCGGACCATAAGTCCCGTGAAGTCGCCAGCTGAAACACCCGGCCGAAAATCAATGGATATAACTATATATCAATGAAGTCTCCATCGAATGTTTTTTATCCCGCCTAGAGGGAAAGGTAAACATCGAGTAAACCTGAAACGAAGAAATCACGGTCTTGCGACCGAGAGATCGGGTAAGGAAGTCTGTTACGCGAGGGGAAGGGATTAGCACCCCACACGTCCGTAGTACTCTATGGTATCCGCTTTTACTTTCTATCTAATGGGTGTAGAGGTCTATCTATATCTGTATATGGTATAAAGGTATGCATATATAAAAGGAAAAGAAAAGAAGAAAGAGAAAACACGGGGAAAAGAATGAAATATTTACAAAGGTTGCTCGATCTAGCCCCGCGATAGGATGCCTACGTATTCCCTCGTGCAACGGGAAAGTCAGAGCGCCGTAGTTCGGCTCACTTGTTTTGGTTGGTTTGTGTTTTTTAGATTAGCAGAGGAAACAGCAAACGATGGCCAAACACCTCCATGATGACAAAACATCAGCTACAGACGGGATGACGAAACATCGGGAGATAGGATGACGAAACATCAGAAAACGAGATGACGATACATCAAAGGATGAGATGGCGAAATATCAGAGGATGAGATGGCGAAAAATCAGCAACAACACAATGAAGCATCAACAGCAAACAGGACGACGAAACATCCTAAAACTAATTGGTTTGTATCTTTTACTTTGGAAAATGTTTCAGATTGTTATAGTGTTTTAATGCATTTGAAAAAACAAGATTTTAGTTTTAAGGATGCAAAAGGATAAATGTAAAATGGCTAGGGGAGACTAACCTACTTCTAAATCCTAATGTTGTCATGCAAAGTTACTCCTAAGTTAAGGGTATAAACAAGGGAAAGATCTACCTAAAGTTATCATGCATGGATGCCTAACCTAGTGTCTAAACTCGAAAACTAACTTAATAGAGCAAAACCTACGGGGAACCTATAAGAATCAATCATCTTGGTTGGGAAACCAAGTGAGAATAGGGGTAGAATCAAGTAAAGTGCTTTTGGCAAAAGCACATAAACTAAACACTAACAAGTGCTAAAAAAAAGGAAAGAAGTAGAAAAAACATGAAAATGCAATGAAATTCAAATGAATTATGCTCATGCATAGTGTCATGTGAAGTGAGGTCAGTAGACACAACATCCATTTACAAAGTTATACAAAACTTTAACAAACATCAATCATCATTACAAACACCTACAAACAAGTTAACGCACAAACTAGGTTGAAACTAATCCTAAAAACATGCAAGGAGCTAATTGTGCGAAAACGATGGACTTAGATGAAGTTAATAGACAATTAAAGAATAAAAAGACATAAAAGTCAGTAGCTAATCATGTTAAAGCTCATATACATCATGCAAAATAACCCACAAAGATTTAAGAACCAAAATCTATCAAAAGCGTGCAAACGTGCAACAAACGTGTGTGGTGAAGTGTATCTAGGTGTGTGAGGTTTATGATATGAAAAGAAGGTGTCAAGATGAAGAGGCTACAGTACCAATATCATGAAAATGAATTAATCATTAAACCATAAAAGAAATACCATGAGGATGCAAGCAATTACAACATGGATGCAAAACTAGTTGAAGTGCTTAACCTAGAATGCAACTAAAGGTGGGATGATGCATGGTTGAGGCATGAATGCATGAAGAGGAAATTAATAGCATACAAACATATGGACGGCAGTAGCTAACATGGAAATAATGCATGATCATCATACACATGTTCATTATTTACAATGCACAAACAAAAACAACTAGAGAAAAGCTTAAACATGCATTTAAAAGTGTGTGGTGAATGTGCTTAGATGAATGTGTCCTAACATGTTTGTGTCAAGTGTTGTGGACAAATGAGATGGATGATGGGGATGTAAACATGATACTCACATGAACACAAAACAATGATCAAAAGGGTCATGCTTCACAATTACTCTTGATGCAAAGATTAGTGATGAAAAGAGATGATTCTAAACCCTAGAATTAGCTATGAATGAACAAACAAGTGAATGAGTCAATCATGGTGAAGAAGCAAGATGGAGAAGGGATGTAACACACAAGGTCATTAGCTCAAGACCCAAGTAATCCATAAACAAGATCAATTCCAACAAATTAAAAAAACTTATACACACAAATTGGAGGAAGCATCTAAACTACTTAAACATGACACTAGGAAAGATTGGAAAGATTTAAAGTAAAAGGAGTTTTTATTTGTAAATTAAAACCATGTGTGACTTGTGTCATAAATTTAACTCAAGACATAATTCATGATAAACCAAATGTAGAAGATAAAGCTTCCATACACAAACAAATCACCTATTTAATGAACAAAATCATCCAAAGCAAGATACCACCTATCTTAGATCAAATATCATTGATTAAGATTTGTAGGAAGGGAAGGATGTCTTGTATGTCATAGGTTGATGATAGAACCCTCACAAGATGCTTGTCATGAGCTTGAGGTAATATCCATTGAGAAGACATGCCTCAAAAATCAAGAACCTATAATCCCTCAAGGTATGTTCCAACCAAACATAGAAAAAGAAGAAGAAAGAAAATCTAGCTCTTTTAGGTCATCATGATGACATTACAAATGAGTCCAAGCCAATGAATCAAAGAGAATTTGGGTTATGGACTACACAATGTACAAGGTCAGAAGTAAAACTCAAAGATCCAATTGGAATTGGATTGCTAGAACCATGCATGATGCATACAATACAAGTGGTACAACCATAAGAAAAAGTTGGCAATATTCTAATCAACAAAAGTTCCATGAGCTTGAGCAAATTAGGGGCTTAAATGAATCAATCATATTGGAATCAAGGCCCTAAATATGCTATGAAGATGAAATAAGGGAGTGGGAAGTAAATTCTTAAATAATTGCATGAATGCATTCTGAAATTCCTGGCAGTAGATACGTGATGTCATAGAGAATGTTATGACACAGTATCTGACACTCTGTTAATAATTCACACAGTAAATTTAAACAGCAGTAAAGAACACAATAGATTGTTCACCCAGTTCAGTGTATAACAACACCTACATCTGGGGGCTACCAAGCCAGGGAGGAAATTCACTATTAGTAGAATTAATTCAGGAATAAACCAACCAGTTTATCTCCTTCACTTAAAACCTACCCAATGCAACTTCAATATAAGTCCTACTTAGACTTGAGTTCCTACTCACTCCCCCTCAATCACAGCAGTGATTTCAACCTATTGATTAATTGAATTGTGAAGACACACTTCAATAAACTATCTTGATTTTGCTTCAAAGCTTTAATCAAGAGATAAAACACTCGTGCTTCAAAGCTTTGAGTGATAAACAACCCTTACAACCAAATCCTAGTCCAAGGCACTTATCAATTGATAATTGCTTGGCTCACAAGAGTAACTAGAATTACACAAAATACAACCTGCTAAATCTTCAATACAATTCAAGAGGTGCAGCAGCAGAGTAAGGGTTCTTTTCCTATTATAGAAGTAGTCCTGAAACTTCAGTTTTGGGCTTCCATAATAGTAGCTAGGGTTCACTTAATTAATCCTAAAAACTTGGTCTTTTCAACAACCAATTTAGGTTTAACTAAGATTAACCTAACATCCACGTGAGCATGCAATCTAATAACAGAAAAACATAATAAAGCAGCTCAACAAACTTCCTGAAAAATCTCAGGAAAAACAGATTCTGCAGAACAGAATGTCACACAGGATGTCATGACATCTGTTATGACATCAATCAAACTTCTACAGAATTTCCAGTACGGTACTTGCTTCTAGATCTGAGTTGTACTTAAACATCCTTGTCAAGTAGGATTTATCTTCAATCTCTGAATGTCATGACATTTATCAAGACATTGCCATAGCCTAGTTTTACCAAAAACTAATGCCAACTAAAAACACTTACAAACTCCGCCTTTGGCACATTTTTGGCTAAAACAACTAAGTTAACAAAGTATCCATGCATCAGAAGAAAATAGACTAGTTCTAAGCTATCCTAAGCTTTGAAAAAAACAAAAACCAGAACTTAGAGAAGATAAATTCTACCCATGATTTTGCATACAATTGCCCCAATTGCCCACATATAAATCTCCATACAGTTTCCCCAATTGTCACACATATACTTCTCCCCCTTTTTAGCCTCAAAGGGGCCAAAGGAACCAGTACAAATGCCCCAACATTCAACATATATTTAAGAAGTACCATCATAGTAAAAGTTACAACTCTGTCAAATTAATACAATTATCCAAAACAGAATAGGGAAAATTCAGAACAAAGATAACAATAAAACAACAAAACAGAAACAAGAAACAAGAAACACCATAGCAACAGGCTATCAGATCAAGTGCTCTCTTCTCCTAAAGAAGCACTGTGAAAAGAAGCATCTTTAGAACTTTCTTCAGCTCCAGCCATCTGAACATCATGATCAGCATCACCATCTAACCCTTCATCCTCAACCGCTGTGTCCTGCTCTAGTTGAGAGATCAGTTCTTCAAGGCTTTGCTTCCTTGCTTCAAGCTCTTTGCAGGTAGCTTTTAGCACAGCTAAGACTGTTGCCTTTTGAGAAGTTGCCTTGACATTGGATATCTCACCAGATGTCATGACAATGTCTGGGACATGTCTTCCTTTGAATAGCTTGTAGTGAAAGCCAAGTGCAGGGGCTCTTTTGCAGACTACATCTCTGTCAACTAGTATATCAGGATATTGATCCATTATTATGCCACACAGGAGGGAGGGAAAGGCTATTGGTCTTTTGATTGCATAGCTTTCAGCATGTTTGAGGATTTGCTCAAAAATGTAGGTTCCATAGTCAAATTTAGCTTGAGTGCCCACTGCAAATATAAATCTGCCCAGTCCAATAGAGATGGTTGACTTGTGATTGGTTGGGACCCAGTTAGCAGCACCTATTTTGTGCAGGATGGCAAATTTGACACTCAACTTACTGGCTGTGAGTTTTCCCTTTAGAGGCAAAACTTTCACTTTCTTAGCAGTGATAGTTTGACAGATTTGGTTGTCAGTTTCCTCAAGCTCTGGCTGAGCATCATCTGATCTTCCCAGGAATCTGTTGACCATACTTGGAGAGAACTTTACTTGTCTCCCCCTCACATACACAGTCTTGTAGTCTGTAGACCTCCCATCACCACAACCACTTGACAAATTTACTATAAACTCTTTTACCAACACATCATAGCAGTTTGAGAAACTCACTACTGTCTTCATTAAACCAGCCTCCTTAATCAAATCAACAATCTCCTTGCACTCAAGTGCACTCTTATTCAACTCTCTTTCCAGAGCAATCCTCTTCAAGCACACATACTTCCATCTGCCAGCATTCTCAGGATGATGGAATGAGATGTTATCAATGGCCACTTCAGGTACTTTAGGCAGTTTTCCAAGAGTTGGCTTATTTCTTGGATGAATGTCTATGACATTCTCCTCAACATCAAAGTCAGAATCTTGATCAGACTCTGAAGGTTCAGGCACCTTCCTCTTCTTTACAATAGGTGTTCTCTTGGGTCTAGAGCCACCACCAACAGTTTTTACTCTACACTTCTTTGTAGAAGGTCCAACCTTGGTCTTCTTCTCAGCCTCAGAGACATTGTCACCAACCTTTTCTTTGACAGGGCTCTGAGAGGCAGCCTGTTTACCTTTCCTTTTCATCCTCCTCCTTGCAATGCTTGGATTGACATTAGAAATGAGGTCATTGTCTGAGAATTCTTCATCCAAGTTAATGACAGGGGGTTCAGCTAAATCCTCAGAATCTTGAACTGGAGACTTTTCAAGATCATCACCAATTGGTTTCTCTGGAGTCTCTTCTAAGATACTATTAGAGATATAGTCAGCAGGTTTCACAGGTGATTTAACAGAGGTACACTTATCTGGGGACTCTTCAAGAATACCATCAGAAATCTCATCTTCATTAACAGCAGGGGGTTCATTAACCGTATCATCCTCACACACTTCAGTGACTGGAACAGAGGGATTAACAACATTCTTGACAGGGGAATCAACAGGAGTTTCAGTATCAGGATCCATAGGGGTTTTCTTGTCATGATCATCAGATGTCTTGACATTCTCAGTGACATCTGGATCAGCTGCTAAACTAGGGCTAGCAAACTTTTGGTTTAGAGGGACAGAAACCCCAGGTACATAGTGGTTTTCGTTTAGGATCCTGGTTACTATCCTAGCAGTGGCTTCATGCACATACCTAGAACCTTCTCTATTTGCTATTTCTGGAGTTACAGATAAAGATGGTTCGGAGGTCTTACGAAGGTGAAGCTAGTGACCGTGCATTCCTTGTGTGTGATTTCTTAACTTTCTCGGTGATTGCCATTGCACGGAGGAGTGACCTTCACAGGTTCAACATGCATGGCTTCAGCGCTTGCCCTAATTTCTGCCATGGTAGGAGATGAAAAGCTAGAATCTTGGGATGATGAGGAGGATGATGACAGGTTCTGTTGAGACATCTTGAGGAATGCAAGAAAATTTTCACAGAAGGCTTGAGAGTGTTTGTTGTTGAAATGGCAGTAGAGACTTTCAAAATAAGAAACTGAAATATATATATATATATATATATATATATATATATATATATATATATATATGCCCCTTCCTATTCTTAGACTTTTGAAAAACAAGGAGAAAATAATTACTTACTCCACTTAGAATTAAATGAAAAAAGTCTCTCCCATTCCTTGTTGTGAGCAATCTTAATTGCTACAATTCCTCATATTGACAAATACCCAGTTTGCCCCTTAAATTCTCAAACTGACTAGCATCAAGAGCTTTAGTAAAAATGTCAGTCAGTTGAAGTTCAGTGGCTACATGTTCCAATTTAATCACTTTCTCTTCCACAAGGTCTCTGATGAAGTGATGTCTAATGTCAATGTGCTTAGTCCTCTGTGTTGTATAGGATTCTTTGAAATATTAATAGCACTCGGGTTGTACAATGTCATGACATCACGTGTGACATTATACTCGATCGACATCGCTTCATCCGGACCATCGAGAACAATTGCTACCGGTGCTATGTATTCACCTCGATGAGTGGACAAGGACATACGGTTTTGCTTCTTCTTGAACCAAGAAACAAGATTATTCCCAAGAAGAAGCATCCTCGGAAGTGCTTTTTCTATCATCGATCAATCAGCATCACAATAGCCAGACATAATTGGTTCACATCAATGAGAATACAGAATACCATAATTGCAAGTTCCACTCACATACTTCAGAATTCTTTTCACCTGATTGATGTGACTTACTTTAGGTTCAGCTTGGTATCTTGCACATACCCCAACAGCAAATGCAATGTCAGGTCTGCTGGCTGTTAAGTACAACAAGCTCCCTATCATGCTTCTATACAAACTTTGATCAACATTTTCTCCACTTGTGTCTTTGGACAACTTTAAATGAGTTGGAGCAGGAGTCCTTTTGTGGCTGGCATTCTCCATTCCAAACTTCTTGACAACATTCCTTGCATACTTGCTCTGTGAAAGAAATGTTGAGTCTTCCATCTGTGTGACTTGCAGTCCAAGAAAATAAGTCAGTTCTCCCATGAGGCTCATTTCAAACTCAGCTTGCATTTGGTTGGCAAAATGTCTCACCATTGTGTCTGACATTCCTCCAAATACTATGTCATCAACATAAATTTGAGCCACCATTATTTTACCTCCTTGATTTTTGACAAAGAGTGTTTTATCCAAGGCTCATTTCCTATATCCTTTGTCAGTAAGGAACTTGGTCAGCCTTTCATACCAAGCTCTAGGAGCTTGCTTCAGACCATATAGGGCTTTCCTCAACTTGTAGACATGATCAGGATAATTTGGATCCACAAATCCTTTAGGCTGCTCTACATATACTTCCTCATTCAAGTACCCATTTAGAAAGGCACTTTTCACATCCATCTGAAACAATTTGAATTTCATAGTGCAAGCAACTCCTAGTAGCAGTCTGATTGATTCTAGTCTAGCCACAGGAGCAAAAGTCTCATTAAAGTCAATCCCTTCAACTTGAGTGTATCCCTGAGCAACAAGTCTTGCTTTATTTCTGGTGACAACCCCTTCTGCATCAGACTTGTTCTTGTAAATCCACTTTGTGCCAATGATGTTTGTACCTTCTGGTCGAGGAACTAACTCCCACACTTCATGTTGCTTGAACTGGTTCAATTCATCTTGCATTGCTCCAATCCAATATTCATCATTTAGAGCCTCTTTGACATTCTTTGGCTCAATCTTAGACACAAAGAAAGAGTTTGAGACAATTTCTCTGGATCTTGTAATGACACCACAGTTGGGATCTCCAATGATGATTTCTTTTGGATGATCTTTCTGAATTCTGATGGAAGGATCTTTGTTGGCTTCCTCTGGTTCAGATTTTGGAGAAGTAGGGACAGGCATATCATCCTTATCAGACACTTGTGGTGATGTCTCAAATAATGTATCAACATCATCTGTGACATTGTTTTCCTGATGGTGATCATCAACTATGACATTAATTGACTCCATCATAACTTTTGTCCTGGAGTTGAATACTCTATATGCTTTGTTGTTTGTAGAGTATCCCAGAAAAATGCCTTCATCACTTTTAGAGTCCATCTTTCTCCTTTGATCACGATCTGTCAGAATATAACACTTGCTGCCAAAAACATGGAAATACTTCACTGTAGGTTTTCTTCCTTTCCATATCTCATACAAGGTGGAAGATGTTCCCTTTCTTAAGGTGACCCTGTTGTGAATATAACAAGCTGTGTTCATAGCTTCAGCCCAAAAATAGATAGGAAGTTTCTTAGCATGAATCATTGCTCTGGCAGATTCCTGTATAGTCCTATTTTTCCTTTCCACAACTCCATTTTGTTGAGGGGTTATAGGAGAAGAAAACTCATGGTTGATTCCTTCTGAGAAGCAGAATTCATCAAACTTGCTGTTCTCAAATTCCTTTCCATGATCACTTCTTATTCTGACAATGCAGCCTTCCTTCCCTCTTTGAAGTCTTTTGCATAAGTCTTTAAAAACATCAAACACATCAGATTTTTCTTTGATGAAGTTTATCCAAGTAAATTTGGAGAAATCATCCACAACAACATAAACATATCTTTTTCCACCAAGACTCTCAACCTGCATAGGCCCCATCAAATCCATGTGTAACAGCTCCAGCACCTTAGAAGTGGTCAGATGTCTTGACATTGGATGTGACATTCTGGTTTTCTTCCCAACCTGACACTCACCACAGACTCTCCCTTCATCAATATAAAGTCTTGGTATTCCTCTGACAGCCTCCATGGAAATGATATTTTTCATTCCTTTGAGATGCAAATGACCAAGTTTTTGGTGCCACAATTTCACCTACTTTTCATCTTTGTCTATAGAGTACACAGAGGACAGATTGGTGTTCTCAGACTCCCACATGTAGTAGTTGTCCTTTGATCTGACTCCTCTCATAACCACTTCTTGTTTTTCATTGATTACAAGACATTCAGACCTAGTGAAGTTGACTTTGAATCCCATATCACATAGCTGACTTATGCTTATGAGATTAGCAGTCAAACCTTTTACTAGCAACACTCCATTTAGGTTTGGAACTCCAGAACAGTCCAAGTTTCCAACACCTTTGATTTCTCCTTTAGCTTCATCCCCAAAAGTAACAAAACTGGTAGAGTGAGGTTTGACATCATTCAGAAGATTTTTATTCGAGTCATATGCTTAGAACACCCACTGTCAAAGTACCAGTCTTCCTTGGTAGACACTCTAAGGGAAGTGTGAGCTATCAGAGCTGCAGTCTTCTTCTTCCAATGATGAGTGTAGGATACCTTGTTGACTTTAGGTTTGACATAAAGAACTTGATTAGGATATCCATGTAGTCTAAAGCAAAATGGCTTTATGTGACCAAACCTCCCACAATAATGACATCTCCATCTTTGAAACTTTTTCTTCATGTTTCTTTGATCTTGATGTTGTACCCAATGCTGTGACATCTGCTTAGACATTGGTTTATTAGGTTTGTTCTTCCTTTTGTTATCAGCAAATTTCTTTGCCTCCACATATCTTGAGCCAGACGTATTTCCTGTCTTGTGGTGTGACATCTTCTTTGACATTGACTTGCCAGGTCTGTTCTTCTTCTTGTCAACAGCAGGTTTCTTTGCAGCTTCATATCCCAGACCATGCTTATTTCCTGCATTTTGTCCAAGCTGCAGGATTTCTTCCAACTTATCAGTACCAAATGTCAACATTTTGACAGACTTAGACATCTGATCAAGTTTGGAGTTCAACATCATAATTTCATTGTTGAGGTGACTTATAGAAGCAGTGTTTTCCTTCTTTTCAGCCTCCAACTTTACATTCTCAGCTTCCAACTTTTCAATCAGCTTTTGCTATTTCTCATTTTGCTGACATACTTCACCACTTTTTACACACAGCTCCTTGTAGGTTTCAGCCAGCTCCTCAAATGTCACTTCCTTATCACTAGAATCCATATCAGAATTGCACACTCCAGAGAGAGCAGTGACAAGTTTGGCTGCTTCTTCCTCATATTTACTTCCTGAGTTACCATCAGACCAAGTGACAGCCATCCCTTTCTTTTGTTTCTTTAGAAAGGTAGGACATTCAGCTCTAATATTCCCATATCATTCACAGCCATGACATTGGATTCCTCTGCTTTGACTTCCTTTTTCTTCTGACTTGGATCTTCTGCTGGAGTCATAAGATTTGCTAATGTCAGATGGAATATTTTTGACATTGGACCTTGACTTTGAATCAATTCTCTTGATGAGTTTGTTGAACTGCCTTCCAAGCATAGCTATAGCTTCAGATATCTTCTCTTCATCATCCTCCTTGCATCCCTCTTCAGTATTGGATACAAGGGCTATGTGTAATACGGTGAACTGACTTTGTAGGTTTTTGTATCGCAAATGTGCGGATAGCAAGAGTCGCCACCGACTTTTCTTTTATCCAATTAAGGGAAGGTAAAAAGTACCAGAAAAAGACCTTCGTTAGATTCTGAGTAAGGGAGAAGGTTATGAAAAGGGAAGGTATTAGCACCCCTTTCCATCCGTAGTTATCTACGGGCTCTTAGTTGCTCTTAGATCACTTTAAAATTGTGCTTTCTATGTGTTTGACAAAAATGTTTTGAAAAGGGCATTTCGCTTTGACTTTGTAATGATTCATGTAGGAATGTATACAAAGTGTTCGGAAATGTTTCGTTTTGAAAAGAGTTTGAACTTTGAAAAAAAAGTGTGAGGTGTGAAAAGTATTTTGATAGAGCACGCAACTAAAAGTCTTATTACCTACTCAGAATTGGTCGTTTTCGTATTGTTTTACGTTCCTTTAGAATAGCGCTATCCATACCAATAGTTGGTAGGTAACTCCATTCGTTGGATGTAAGCGGGACATTCGAAGGGACATCGTATGGTCATAGAAAGCAACTTGTAGGAAGTATCCTAGCACATTCGAAGGGACTATCATCATTTTTCGTAGGCGACAATCAAGGGTCAAGATCATGTATTCGGAGGCGACATCGTGGGTCTATGATCTTTGTATCGAAGGGACTATGATGATTTGTTTTGAAGGCAACGGTGCTAGAATACCTCTACGTTCGAGGGACATGACCATTTGAATTCGTAAGGCAACGAGAGAGAATTACCCTAAGGGGTGCATGTGTGAAAAGAGTGTGTTGATTTCAGGTGTTTTTATCTTGAAAATTAGAGTGAGCTATGTTGATTTTAATCTTGCCATACACGCCTAATTACTAACAGTTTATAAGTGCGGAAAGTAAAATGCGGAAGCGTAAAGTGCGGAAAGATAAATCCTACGCTATTACATGGCTTTGGGACAGATACATAATTTAAGATGCGGAAAATAAAAGCCCTAATTAAGCTATTACATCCCATAAGCAATTACATTATTGGAAAAAGAACACAGTAAAAAGAGATCGTCCGAAACGGGATAACCTGTGAAAAGATGAGAAATCGGAAAATACGAGAAAATCGAATAAGAGGAAAATGTTAGCAAAAATGATAATTTTTAAATGAGAAAAATATTTCATGCTGGAAATAATATTAATATGCTAAAATAATTTTTTGGGATTTTTTGGAGTTAATTTAATAATTAAAAATCAATTAAAGGTGATTTAAATGATAAATTAACAATTAAATTAAATATGAATTCAAAAAATAATATTTTTAATTTTATAAATTAAATAAACATTTTCTGGAAATAATGCAAAAAGAAAAATATTTTTTGGTATTTTTAAATGCATGATAAAAATTGTTGAAATTAAATTAAATGAATGAGAAAATATTAAAAGAAATAGAAAAATATGAAAATATGCAAACATGTGAAAAAAGACTTTGCCATGGCCAGGGATCGAACTCAGGACATCCTCTTCACAACCCCACGCCTTTGCCAACTGAGCTGGAGTGCACGCGTGTCATGGAAGCGAAGCGAGTAGTTTGTAAACAAGTGTCTCCTTTTGACTGCATCGATTCCGCGCCAAACTTCATCTTCTTCGTTTTAAATTTTTGAAAACATAGCGTTGGCCTCAGTGCGACGCTATAGTCCCTGCATTTTCCAAAATCTCATACACATAATATAAATTAGTTAGGAGTACATGAATCGACTGGAAATCACATTCTAAACACAATGGTAGTGGTCTTATGGTCCAATTTATCCGTTTTAGAGAAGCCCTAAATCGAGGCCGAAAACCCTAGCTATGGTGATTCTCGTTCTAAGCCATGGAAAATCAATCAAATTGCCCAGAAAGCTTGCAATCTTCGTTCTAATCACACAAACAACAACAAAACATGTTTAAAATGCATGAATAATAGAATTCGATTTTGGAAAAAGTGTGACAAACCGAAATCGTGTTCTTACAATTCTTGATGTTTTTGGACAAAGTAAAGGTCTGGATCGATTCAGGGGATGTCAAGGAACGTGTTTGGATGCTTGGAATCAATTGAATCGAGCTAAAACCCAGGCTGCTAGTAGCTTGTGAAGCACGGATTTTTTGAGCTAGGTTAGGGTTCCTCAAGCCAATTTTTTTCGTTCTCAATCATGTGCTATGCATTGTGTATTTATATTTGATGGAATTGGAGCTGATTTGAGGAAGAAATCATCATCAATCAATGCAAAACATACTTGATTTTGTACAAAATCAAATTTTCTCTTTTTTGATCAATTTCAATCAATTTCTTTCCAAATCCAATCAAATTTCGAAATTTGCTGGCTTTATTGGTTTTCTTGGATCTCAAGGAAGAGAGAAAAATCACATTTGCAATTAATTTTGATTTTATACCTTATTTTTTAATTTAATTTGTATTTAAACGAATAAAATCCAAATTAAATAGAAAAATAAAATAAAAATTCGTGGCATTGGGCTTGGATATTCCTAATTGTATAAGGAACAAGTTTGGATGAAGAAAAAGTAAGCCCATTTGCAAAAAATTTATTTTTACAAGTATCTCTCTTTGTGCATTTCTTCAAAATTGCCCAACTTGTGAATGGTGTATCTTGCTCAATTTTCCATATTTTTGAGTGTTTTTGGACTTTTTGGAAAGATCTAAGAGTCCTCTAACCAACCGATTTGGTTTCATCTCAATTGGAGTTTCCATGATTAATATATCTTCAAAACAAAATGTTGACTTTTTGTTGACTTTGAAAAAGGACCTGTAATGTTTTGATCCATACCTTCCAAATGAAGCATTTTTTGAACATTCTGGTGAGACATGAAGTTTTAGAGAATTGAATTTCCTTCAAAACAAGAGGTGGTGGAAAAATTTCTGAGAAAGTATGAAGAAGTTATGCTCAGTCAAAGTTTGGTTAATTTTTCACTAAGAAACCCTAATTTTGAAAGTCTGACTTTTGAGCAAATCTTGAGTTTTCTTGATGAATCATGATCAACCCTTGATCAAATGATGGATGTGACTTCAAAATGAGGATGTTGACAAAAAATTATGAAGTTTGACTGTATGTTGACCACAGTTGACTTTTTGTCTAATACAACTGATTTTCAACCATCTGAGCAACTGTTTGAGGAAATTTGATTTGTGAGGCTTGAAACTTGATATGGAGAATCTTTGAAGCATATGAGGAGGCAAGATGACCATTGGAGATGTTGGAAGTCCATCTGGATCTGAGAATTGTCAAACCCTAGCTTGGGTTGATTGTCTAAGAGAGGGTTTGTCTGATCATCCTTTGAAGAATCCGGAAAGGTCGGTGCTGAGGAGTGAGTCGTACACTAGGTTCTGTAGATGTTTCTGGAAGTGAAAGGGGATGGGCTTAAGATGCCATCCGGAGGGAGTCGTACGTCAGACTTCGTGCTCATCTTTGAATGAAGTTATTGGTTTGTATTGTTTTTTAACCAAATATGCAGCATTCTGAAGGTGGAGAGCTGTTGACAAGTAGTCGGAGATGGGCTTAAGATGCCATCCAAGGCAACTGAGCCGTACACCAGACTCTGTAGTTGCTGTTGATAATAAGAATGAGTCAGAATAGTTCTTCGTGCTGACTACTCTGGGGGGTAATAGTTGGTAATAAGGTGGATAGCTTCCCTGTTGTGCATCGGGTACTGATCCATTGCCTGTTATCGGAGGATAACTTGTGATCGTTCGGATAGGGTTTCCCGTCTGGCTTCGGGTATTAATCCTGGATCCGTTGTCGGAGGACAACGAGGGCAGTCGCTCAGATAGTTTTCCCGTCTGGATTCGGGTCTTAATCCTGGACCAGTTGTCGGAGGACAACTAGGGTGGTCTTTCAGATAGTTTTCCCGTTTGGATTCGGGTCTTAATCCTGGACCAGTTGTCGGAGGACAACTAGGGGTGGTCTTTCCGATAGTTCTCCCGTCTGGATTCGGGTATTAATCTTGGACCTGTTTACGTCAGACGCGACTTTCACCTGTTTTGGAGAAAACAAGAGAAACTTTGATAGAGTATTGTTAGCCTTATGCAAAGTATGATGCATGACGGTGTGTATGAATGACATATGCATATATGAGAAATGTATGAATGATAGATGTTGTGGTATTTCAAAACATATCCATCTTGAAGAAGATGCGGTTGTTCTGCTTGGAGGATTTCTGACTTCTGTTTGGGGACGGAAACCCTGAGAAGAAAGAAAACTTTGATTCCTCCGGTGCACTATCTGACCAAGTCTTGGGCCTAGATATTGTTGAGGATGGTAGAGATCGAGAAACACGTTGTTGAGGATCTCATACATAGACCCTGCTGGGGAGAATCTGAAAGGTACTCTGCTGGGGATCTTGCGTGTAAATCCTACCGGAGAGTATTTGATAGTTGTTGGGAGACCGGGTTTGAAGGATCTAGGGGCCCGTTGTAATCTCTAGTTGGGGAAAAAGGATGTAGGTTTCCTCCGGTGCACTACCTGACCAAGTTTCAAGTCTGGATACTGCTGCTGTCAGGAAAAAGGGGAATGTTGAGAGATACCTTGTTGGGGATAAATACCTCGGCTGGGGGATGAAATGTTATTGCTCGAAGATGGGCGTGGCCCGATTAAGTTGAGTGGAATCACTGCTTGGGGGTCCTCCTCTTCTTTGCTGGGGAAGGTTTTGAGTGACATCTCTGTGGGGATCATGCTCTGTGGGGGAAAATGCATTGGTGACTTTCGTCGTCATCTCAATTCCTAGAGCCTGTAGCAATTACTTTCGTATGTCCACTTTTCACATGTTTGTGAATAGATTTTTATTGTTAGATGCATATAATCATTCAAAGCAAACGTTGGACTTTATGCAAACAACAATAGCAAAAATTGTAAAGAAAGAACTTGTATTTATTTGAAAAAGTGGCGTATGGCCAAGTAGTTTGTATACACGAAAAGTAAAAAGCTATGCGGAAACAATCTCGTTAAGTTCCAACTATGCTAGTACTCATATATTTCAACTATCTCATCTCCTTGCTGTCAGTAGAAAGTGAGTGAATTGATTTTTGCCATTTGAATCTAGAATGCTGATAGTAGTCTGTAGATAGATGATCTGGATGAGACATAGTCGTACGCTTAAATCCCTAACTTTTTCCTAGACCGCCCTTTCGGGTTTTCAGTCTACTAGGATACCCTTTTTTGCCCAAGCCGCCTTTGCAGATTTTCGACTTGCCGGGTGTACATGTTTTGTATATATCCTTAATTTTTGCCCGAACCCTTTTGGTTCGTCAGGATGCCCTTATTTTTGCCTAGGCCAGTCGACCTAGCGGGTCTCTTTTATGCGTAGTATTTTTTGACTATGTCCGCGTTCACAGGGTGTGGGAAGTCTTCACCATCCATGGTGCTAAGTATCATTGCTCCGCCGGAAAATACTATCTTGACTACAAATGGTCCCTCGTAGGTGGGAGTCCATTTGCCCCTGGAATCACCTTGTGGAAGAATGATGCGCTTGACTACTAGATCACCGACTTGGTAGACTCGGTGCTTGACCTTCTTGTTAAATGCTCTGATCATTCGCTTCTGATAGATCTGTCCATGGCGGATGGGCCGAGTCGTTCTCATCAATCAAATTAATGGTCAAGGCGAGCGGACCCAATCATCTTAACTCTGCGTCTGGAGGACTACGGTTGAGGAATCGAACCTCGATGGGTAAGACTGCTTCCATACCGTACACAAGAGAGAAGGGGGTTGCCCTTGTTGATGTTCGTACTGTAGTGCGATAACCATGAAGAGCGAATGGTAACATCTCATGCCAATCTTTGTAAGTCACAGTCATTTTCTGTATAATCTTCTTAATGTTCTTGTTGACGGCTTCCACTGCGCCATTCATCTTTGGTCGATAAAGAGAGGAGTTGTGATGCTTGATCTTGAACCGCGTGCAGAGTTTAGTGATCATCTTGTTGTTGAGATTGGAGCCATTATCTGTGATAATCCTTTCGGGAGTGCCATATCGGCAGATAAGATTATGTTTGATGAATCGAGCCACAATATTCTTGGTAACAGATGCGAACGAGGCTGCCTCTACCCACTTGGTAAAATAGTCAATTGCCACAAGGATGAAACGATGTCCGTTGGAAGCTGTGGGCTTGATTTCTCCGATCATGTCAATGCCCCACATTGCAAAAGGCCAAGGAGCTGTTAGAACATTCGAGGTCTTGGAGTGCGTGCACTTTGTCTGCATCGGCATTTGTGACAAGATCGAGCATAGCGGTGACAATCGGCTTCCATGGTGGACCAATAGTAACTGTTCTCGGAATCTTTTAGCCATCGTGTGTCCAGGTGGGTACCAAATGCGCCTTCGTGTAACTCTTCCATGATACGTTCTGCTGTTTTCTGGTCTACACAGCGAAGTAAGCACAAGTCGTGATTGCGCTTGTATAAGATGTCGTTGTTGAGGAAGAATTTAGATGCAAATCTTCTCAAGAACTTCTTATCGTTGACAGATGCCCCTGCAGGATATTCCTGAGTCTCAAGATACCTCTTCACGTCGTAGTACCAAGGTTTCTCTTCTGTATCAAGCTCATAACAATATGCTGGTTCGTCAAACTTCTCAATGATGATCTAGGGAGCCTCGTTGTCCCATCTGACCTTGAACATAAACGACATAGTAGCCAATGCGTTTGCCAACTGATTCTCTTCTCGTGGAATGTGATTGAAAGTAATATCTTCAAAGTAGGGGATCAAACTCAGAACATGCTCGCGATACGGAATGAGATTCGGATGCTTCGTATCCCACTCGCCCTTAATCTGACCGATCACTGAAGCTGAGTCTCCATACACTTGCAAGAACTTGATTCTTAAGTCAATAGCAGCTTTAATACCCGTGATGCACGCTTCGTATTCAGCCATGTTGTTAGTGCAACTGAAACAAAGTCTGGAAGTGAAAGGCGTATGCCCACCTGCAGGGGATGTGATGATGGCGCCAATGCCATTGCCAAGTGCATTTGAGGCTCCATCAAAGACCATGGTCCATCGGGATCCTTGTTCAGGTCCTTGCAGTCACAGTTCTTCGTAATCTGTAACATCAAGTACATGATAAGAGGTCTTCCTTGTGGCGGCATCGGGATAGGAGGATTACATGGGTACTCCTTGATTTTATCAAAGCGATCGCAATCGTCGTTCCATTCCACTACTTGATCTTTCTTAAGTAACTTGAAAATTGGCTCGCAAGTAGCAGTTAGGTGTGCAATGAATCTGGCAATGTAGTTCAATCGGCCCAAGAAACCTCTGACTTTCTTCTCTGTGTAGGGTGTTCGCGTTAAAGGTGGCGCTGAGGATCTGACGTGAGTTCGGATCTTACAGTATACGATTTAAATCTTTTGATTTGTTTATAAAGATGCCGCGAGCATCAAGCTTTATTATTTTCAACACAAGAAAGATGATTTAATGATTATGAAAAAGGGGAAAGCTGAAATACCCTCAATTGATATTGGTATGCGTAACGACTAGCGCAAACTAGACATAACGCATTGGGGAGATTCTGAGTAAGGGGGATTGTTATATAAAGGGAATAGATGGAGCACCCTAAATATATGTAGTTATCTATAACTTTATATATGAATACGTTTGATATGTTTGTGTGTTTTAATTGCTATTTCTATGATTGGGAAAGTTTCTCCTTTGGATTTTAAGAAGCGATGGATTGTGTGGGATTCTAGGTTTTGTTATTATTGTGCTCGCAAAGATCATGGATCTTGCATACATATCCTAGTGGGAATCGAGCATTTGTAGCTCGGATCTACTGGTTCTATGGTTTGTTTGGTGCAGGGAGATAAAAATTTGCTCGGCAAGGATGAGACCTTGTGCCTACATATTCTCAAAGGATGTTGAGAAAGTCGGAGCAATCGTAGTTCCCACTTATGCTAGTGGAAAGCAGCGGGATGTTAGTAAGAGGCAGACAAATGTCATCTTAATGAAAAATGTATCTAATCTATTTCATCACATACATTTTGAAAAGTTTGATTGATTAAAATCTTTTCGTAAGTATTAGGTGTTTTGCTTGAGTGTACAAGCGTTACCACTTACATGTTTAAGAAAGATGTTTGAAAAGATTGATTGAATCTTTTAGCGTAAGTATTGGGTGTTTTGCTTGAGTGTACAAGCGTTACCACTTACAATTAAGAGATGTTTTTGTTTGAAAATAGTTTGAAAAGTTTTGTTGTATGTGATGTGATAGATGAGATACTTCTTCCATAGAGATGATAGATGTCTAAATCTCAAGGAGAAATTGATTGGATTAAAGGGATGCTTTTAAGAAGCCCATGGGTCCTTGTATTGTTAGCCAGAGGAGGCATTAGGGTCATCGAGGGTCATCGAGGGTCCTTGTATGAAGCTCAAGAGGAAGCTATAGGGTATGGTGTCTTTGACTTGAAAGGATTTCAGAAACCATCCTTTTACGAATAAGAGCAACTTCAGGAAATTTTACTCTCGGGAATTTGAAAGTGATTTCAGGAAACCATCCTTTCGGTTCTATCCTAGCGGGTGATTCTTTGTATTGGAAGCCCAAGAGGAGACTATTAAGAGATTTCTGTCTCTTTCATTGTATGATGCCCGAGAAGGCTAAACTCAATGAGGAGTTCTTTTGAGCGAAGCCCAGAGGAGGCGACTCAGCAGTGTTGTCTTATATGAAGCCTAAGCGGAGGCTAACTCTGTGGGAGAGTTTCTTTGTATGAAGCCTAAGAAGGCTAAACTCTGTTGGAGATAAAAATATCTTGTATGAAGCCCAGGTGACCCATCTTGGTGATGGATTGTCTTGTATGAAGCCCAAGAGGCTAAACTCACTGGGATGAGTTGTCTTGTATGAAGCCCAAGCGGAGGCTATACTCTGGGAACCTATTGATTAGTCTAATTTGTTATGTTTTTATTAGACATTTGTATAAACAGGTGTGTGTGTGTGTGTGTGATATGTATTCACAGGAGTTTATGAAGGAAATATAAACAATGCATGATGTTTATTTACAGCAGTTTATGAAATATAAACAAGTGTTTGTGAAACGAACGTTCGAAACGAGCGCAACTTGATTATTCACAAGTCCGTATTGTGTACGAGGAAATGAATATGTACACGAACAAGTTTTTATGTACATAGAAAGATGGATGTACATAGGAGGGTTGAGACTTACACCGTAAGGGAGGCCCATTGATTTGAAAGAAGTTTTACCCAAAAGAATGCTCCTTTCAATACCAATGGTATTCAGTGTAAAATGTACAGATGAAACAGAAATAATTGATTGAAGTTTTATCTGTAAAAGGTATCTGTATTATGTACAGATAAAAAGTATTTGAAAAAGAAGTATCAGTGTTATGTACAGATGAAAAGTTTGTTTTTGAAATATATGTGTTATGTACAGATGAAAAGTTTGTTTTTGAAATATCTGTGTTATGTACAGATGAAAAGTTTGTTTTTGAAATATCTGTGTTATGTACAGATGAAAATTTGTATGTGTTTTGAAAGTTTTTTATATGTACAAAGAAATATTATATACATAAAAGAATGTTATGGGACTTACACCGTGATGGAGGCCCATTGGTCGGAAAGAAATTATACTCAGGAGAATGCTTCTTTCAGAACCAATGGATTCGGCGTATAGACAAACGAATGAAAGAAATTTGTTTACGTTTGAATATTAACAATGATGATTTGAGTATGTACAAGTAAAACTAAATATGTACATAAAGGATTGGGACTTACACCATAAGGGAGGCCCATGATCGATCGAGAAATTCGAGAGAAGACGAAATCAGTTTTATCGTTTTAAATCGGATTGATCATGGTAAAAGATGCAAGTTTGATGAAATGTTTTGAAAAATGATTTGAAAATGTTTTGAAATGTGAGGTTCATTTATGAGAAGTTTTTGAAAAAAAATCGGAAGTCGAAAACTTGAAAAATTCACCTTTTAAGGAGGTTTGAAAAGTGTTCAGAACGTCATTTTCGGCTCGATTAAAATTTGATCAGATGAAAGTTTTTTCTGAAAATTTTTGCATTATCACAAAATAAATACATTTATTGACAAGTGTTTAAAAAATCATCTCAAAATGAGAAGTTTTGATTGGTCAAAAAAAATGTGAAAGTTTGATGAAAAAAAATGAAAAATTTGAAGTTTTGTAAAAAGAATGGTCTTGGTGGGTTTCGAACCCATGACCATGAGGTGGGGCACGTGGCAGAAGGAACTAAGAGGCAAGCAGACAACCACTAGGCCAAACGCGTTTGAGGTGTTAGTGGATTAAAACACGCGTAGACATAAGATTGGATTATTTGAATTTTTAAAAATGAAGAACACCAAGAACACGCGCGTATTCTGGGTTTGTGTTTTGATTTCCAGATTCTTCAACTCATGCTATAATCCTTATTTCTCAACCAAATTGAATGAAATAAAAGCCAAACTTGATCGGTTTTTCATCACGAACATGGAGATGCTTGTTAATTTCATTTATATTTAAGTCTATCATGTTTTGATTTCTGGAAATCGTGATGAACCCTAAACTTAAGATTTCAAATTAAATGATGCACAGTTTATGATTCTTTGATTTTGTTGAGGGTTAATGATCGTTTTCAGTGCAGAAAAAGAATGGCCAAGAGCTTTTGTCAAAAGAATCAAAGAATCATGAGAACCAAGTTTGTGTTCATACCTGGAAAAATGAGAATCGAAAACGATGATGGAGTGTTTCCAGTTGCTGTTTCTTGATCACTTAAGCACCAGCGGCATGTGTGGAAGCTTTGTGAGTGATTAGCTTGCTTCGAATCCTTCCCAATCAATCCAGCCAAGTCCACCTGCACAGTTCAAAAATGGCAGCTCGATTTCGATGTAAATCGTGTTACAGTTAGATGTTCTTGTTTTGGATCACCTCTATGATGTATATGGATCGTGTTTGGATGCTCAGAACTCAAAGGAATCAAGCCAAAGTCCAAATTCGATTGTTATGGCAGTTTTGGAAGTTTATGTTCATGAGATGCAATTTCTGATTTCCAGCTTTGTTCAAGTTGATTTTAAGTTTGGAACAAGTTTAATAGTGATTATGCAACATGTTTGACACCAAAATTTATCATGTTTTCATTGATTTCAAAATTTGCAATGTTTCTCAAAATAACATGAATTGCTTGATTTTCAAGAAAGTAGAAAGAAAGCTTGTATTTGTGGAGCTTTGGTGTTGATTTAGGCTTGAAATGTCATCCTTTTATAGGCAACAAGTTCTGAAATGTTAGGCAAAGAAGGACAAGCTTTTGGTGATTCAAAGATAACTTAGAGGGCAAGAATGGTATTTTGCCAAAAAAGGAAACTTCCTTTTTTCACCATGTGCTATATTTTTACATTTTGATCCAATCCTTTCAATTATCACTCTAGGCTGATATTTATCAGTTCATCCATCCACTTGGCAAGGTTAGAAAGCTTCTAGATGAAGAAACACAAAATGACCTATAATTTGATGTTTTGAACTTTGAAAATCAAGTTTCATGGAGCCTTATGTTTCAATTTCAAAAGTATAGCTAGACTCCATGGATTTGAGTTCTTGGACATTTTGGAAATATCTTTCCACAAGCTACAACTTTCATGTTTTGAGTTTTTTCAAATTCAAATTGGAACTAGGTGAAAAAATGGCTTGAAGTTTGGAAAAAATGAGAAATTTCAACACTTAGAAAAATTTCTAAGTATAAAAACTTTTGACTTTTTGTTGACTTTTTCAAATTCTTGATTTTTTATGATCATGATGGATCATTCGAAGTATTTTGATGATGGAAAAAGTTTTGTTTTGAAAAATTTGACCAAAAGTCAAAGTTTGACTTTTCTGTGCAGATGAAATTTCATCAGATGTTTCTGAAAACGACTGATGAATTCTATGAACCTCTGTGATGTTTTGAATCCAGAAATTAGGTCAATATGTTGTATCTAAGATATAATGACCAATCTCTATCCAAAAAAGTCATTTTTTGTTCAACAAGTCAGAGAATTCTCATGCCCGATCAAAACCCTAATTGGTCGATCCTCGATTGATCTGTGAGAGAAATGGGTATCTAATGATCAGATGTGGATATTTTGATCAAGATAGATCAAATAAGATGAGAAAATCTCAAACCCTAATTGGTTAGCTATTGAATCAGATGAAAATCTGATGAAACCCTAATTTTGACCTGTGAGTGTTATACCCGATTAGTGTTGTATGAACTGTTAGTTGTGCAATGATGCAAATGTAAGGTGGTATATTAGGTCAAAATTTGGGATATGACAGATGCCCCTATTTAAGTTTCTTTAACCTGAAAGATGAAGATGAATATCTTCGTTTTGATAGGTGTAAAGAGACTTAAATATCAGAATACGCAAAATTTTGGACCTAAGATACCAAAAGATGTGGATGATGCAAAATGATTAAAAAAGTTTTACCCAAAGGATATCAAAGAAATGACATGATGGGGAAAAATTTATGAGGATGACTCGATCTGTTTGAGAAAAGAGAATCCTATCTGTTGGGAAACAAGCAATATGTCTCGCTGGGGAAAGAATGATTCACAGAGAATGTGAACATCTGTTTCGTTTTGGGAAACAAAAAGATTACCTTCTGTCAGCTTTGTGACAATGTTTAAGGTAAGTGAATATGATATTACCGATTATCAGCCCTGTGATAGTTTATGGTAATGAGTTTTGAAGATATTACCAATTATCAGCGAAGTGATAACTATAACAAGGTAAATCTTGAGAAATGAGTTGTTGCGTATTCAGCTTTGTGAATAACAGACAGTGTTCTATCCAGGAATGAACTGGAAAGAAAGAAGTTAATCAAGACATTGTTCCCAACAAGGATAATCTCGGTGGCGAATGTGATAGAGAAGAAAATGTATTTCTGCTTGGGGACTTTGGGGAAAAAGGAAGACATATCCTTTTCGTTTGGGAATACTCCGTTGGGGAAAAAGGAAAAAAGTATCTTTTCTGTTTGGAGATATTCTACTGGGAACAGACTTGTACTCGTATGAGTAAGTATGATTTACACCAGTGATTTGGAAGCAAACATTTTGAGAGATGCAAAAAATGCAATGAATGATGCTATTATGTATGAATGTCATGAATGTTATATGCATGCTAACAATACTTGACAAAGATACTAAAGAGATATTTGGGAAAAGGACCGCGTCACATTTCGAACAAATACTTGGTGAAAATTGCAGCAATGGTGCAGATATTCACTAATGAAGAACTTGAGTTGCATGTTTTAAACTTTCCGAGAAAGGTATTTCATTGGCAACTTGGGGATTCTTTTGGATAAGAATACCGTCCTTTGATGATTCGATGAGGAGAAGGCTGTAGCGTTGGCGACTCAGGGATCGAAACACTCTTGGAGAAGCGGTTGAAGTTATTTCCGTGTTCATAGTTTCAAAGGAGAATTTTGCTTTTGTTTCAAAATTTTGAAGTAAAAATTCATTTAAAACATTTTAGTTTCAAAAAGTGATTTTCACAATAAAAGCGTTATTTTGCAAAGCAGAATAAAGTAGGAATTGCAAACAAAAGGCACAAGGCTCAAATTTATTGAATAGAATGGTAATCGACCAAGGCGTGATTCCATGAACTATTTACAAAAGTTGGAAATGATAATTTATTGGGAAAAGGCTACATTGAAAGCAAATAACCGCTACTATCCTAACAACTTTGAATTCCAACTATGCTTGTTGCTTGAAGAGTTGATTGAAGATCCGTTGATGGAAAATTCTTCATGGGGACAAAATCTGATTGCGATTACTTTGTCATTTTGTATCCTTGTTTTTGCCTAGATCGCCTTTTCGGGTTTCGATCTATCGGGATAATTCATTTATTGTCTCTAATTTTTGCTGGATCGCCTTTTCGGGTTTCAATCCATCGAGGCGCTCTTTTTGCCTAAGCCGCCCTTTTCGGTTTTCGACTTACCGAGCTGTTCTTTTATTTTTTTAGACAAAGTATTTCTTGGTGCGTCGGCATTCACGGGATCGGGAGTTCATCGCCGTCCATGGTTGTGAGAGTCATAACACCGCCGAGAAGCTTCTTTTGACGATGTATGGGCCTTCGTAATTAGGAGTCCATTTGCCCTAGAATCTGTTTGAAAAGAGAATCTTTTTAAGCACGAGTCGCCTTCTCGGAATTCATGAGGTCGGACCTTTTTGTCAGCTTTCTTCATTCTTCTTTGATAGAGTTGTCCGTGACAGGCGGTCGGCGCTTTTCTTCAATTAAGTTCAATTGGTCGTATGCTTTGACACCATTCGACCTCGGATAGCTTTGTTTCCATGAGAACTCTCATTGATGGGATCTCAACTTCTACGGGAGCCTGCTTCCATGCCGTATACTAGAGAAAAGGAGTTGTCCTGTTGAAGTGCGTCTGAGGTCGATACCCATGCGAGCAAATGGCGACATTCGTGCGGTCTTTGTAAGTGATGACCATTTACGGGCGATCTTTTGATGTTCTTGTTGGCGGCTTCAACAACGCCGTTCATCTTTGGCGGTAAGGAGATGAGTTATGATGCTCGATCTTGAATTCCTCACAGTTCTTTCATCATTTTGTTGTTCAAGTTAGATCCATTATCGTAATGATCTTGCTTGGAATTCCATATCGGCAAATGAGGTTGTTCTTGATGAACCTCACAACCACTTGTCTGTAACATTTGCGTATGATCTTGCTTGACCCATTTGGTGAAGTAATCAATAGCCACAGAATGAAGCGATGTCATTGGGCGCTTTTGGTTCGATCATTCCAATCATGTCAATGCCCCACATGGAGAACGGCCACGGAGAGGAGAGAGCGTTGAGTAAGTCGGAGGCACATGGACCTTATCTGCGTAGATCGGCACTTGTGACATCTTTTAACGTGTTTGCGACAATCATTCCATCGTTATCAATAGTATCCTGCTCTCAAGATCTTTCTGGACATTGCATGCCCATTTGAATGGGTTCCAAAGGACCCTTCATGCACTTCATGGATGATTGTGTCTGCTTCTTGTCTGTCGACGCATCTGAGCAGAACCATGTCGAAGTTTCTTTTGTATAGAACATCTTCATTGAGGAAGAAATTCCTGGAAAGCCTCCTTAGAGTTTTCTTATCTTTGTACGATGCCCCGAGTGGGTACTCTCGTGTTTGAAGGAAACGTTTGATGTCGTGAAACCACGGCTTATCGTCGAAGACTTCTTCTGTTGCAAACACATATGCAGGTCTTTCAAGGCGTCTGATGCGAATTCTAGGCATATCATTCCAATCATTGACTTTGAACAGGGAAGATAGAGTAGCCAAGGCGTCTGCCATCCGATTTTGATCTCGAGGGATATGATGCAGTTCAACTTTGTTGAAGAAAGTCAACAACTGTCTTGCATAATCTCTGTAAGGAATTAGACCAAGATGATGAGTTTCATACTTGTCTTTAATTTGATTGATCACGAGGGCTGAATCTCCATATATATCAAGGATCTTGACCCTCAAGTCGATGGCCTCTTCGATACCCATGATGCATGCTTCATATTCTGCTATGTTGTTGGTGCAATCAAATAGCAATCTGGCGGAAAACGGGATATGAGAACCCTCGGGAGTGATGATGACTGCCCCAATTCCATTGCCAAAAACATTTACGGCTCCATCGAAGACTAGGCCCCATCTGGATTCTGGATCTGGTCCTTCTCCGTGTAGCGGTTCGTCACAATCTTTCATCTTCAAGTACATAACATCCTCATCTGGGAAATCAAACTTGAGAGATTGGTATTCGTTGAGCGGTTGATAAGCCAAGTGATCGTCGAGAATGCTTCCTAACCGCTTTTGGTAGCGGTATTGGATGTCATATTCGGATAGTAGCATTTGCCATCGGCGATTCTCCGGTTAAGCGGGCTTCTCAAATATGTGCTTGATAGGATCCATTTGGATATTAACCAAGTCGTGTGATTGATCATGTATTGGCGAAGGCGTTTTGAAGCCCACACCAAAGCGCGACATGTTTTCTCGAGCATGGAGTGAGTTTCACGATCTGTGAATTTCTTACTCGGGTAGTAGATGGCATGCTCCTTCTTACGGTATCATCTGTTGTCCAATCGCACCCATGGAGTCTTCTAGTGCGGTAAGGTATATGATCAACGGTCTTCCTTCCACTGGAAGGATCAGTATTGGTGGTTCTGACAGGTATTCTTTGATACTGTCAAATGCTCTTTGGCAATCTTCTATCCACACTACCTTTTGATCTTTGCGGAGAAGCTTGAATATCGGCCCACAGGTAGCAGTCATCTGAGAGATAAATCTGGAGATATAGTTCAATCGTCCAAGAAATCCTCTTACTTGCTTTTCCGTATGTGGTGTAGGCATTTCCTGAATAGCCTTGACTTTGTCAGGGTCAACCTCAATTCCTCTTTGACTGACGATGAAACCTAGGAGTTTTCCTGATCTTACCCCAAAGGTACATTTGTTAGGATTCGGTGATGAAACTTCCTTAGTCGTTGAAACAACTTTAAAAGATAGTCTATATGTTCCTCTTCAGTGTCGGACTTTGCTATCATGTCGTCCACGTAGACCTCAATCTCTTTGTGCATCATATCATGAAAGAGAGTAGTCATTGCCCTCTGGTAAGTTGCGCCTGCATTCTTTAATCCAAATGGAATTACCTTGTAGCAAAAAGTGCCCCATGGCGTGATGAAGATGTCTTCTCCATGTCTTGAGCCATTCGATCGATTATAACCGGAGAAACCATCCATGAAGGAAAAGGCGTTGAATTTGGCGGACTATCCACTAGCATGTCGATATGCGGAAGTGGGAAATCGTCTTTTGGACTAGCTTTGTTCAGATCTCGGTAGTCAACACACATTCTGACCTTTCCATCTTTCTTGGATACAGGTACTATATTGGCTAGCCATTGAGGATACTCGAGTGACAAGGAAACCGGTCGAGCTATTTTTGAACTTCCTTTTAATTTTCTCGGCCATTTCGGGATGAACTCTCCTCAATTTTTGCTTAGCGGCGGACACTCGGTCTTAACGGCAAGTGATGCTCCACGATCTTGGTATCAAACCGGCATGTCTGGTAGGACCAAGCAAACACATCAACGTATTCTTTGAGAAGACTTATCGGTTTTCCTTTGACCTGCTTTGTTGAGTGAAGCTCAGATATTTACTTCTTTTGCATCTTCCTCGAACCCAAGTTGATTGCTTCTAGAGGTTCTTTGTGAGGTGAATGATCATTTCCTCGTGCTTTAGCGATCTAGAAATTTCATCGGGATCTCTTCTTCAACTTCTTCTTATGAATTCACGGAATTTCAAAGTTGAGAAAGGCGTGAGTTCTTGCTTTCAATGGATTTGTCCATTTGTTTAATCTGCATTTTGATTTATGTTTGATTAAAAAAAAAGTTTTTATCATCATTTTTTTTTGAAAGTTAATGTGAAAGTGTTGCAGATTAATTTTTCATTATGATTTTTTGAAGATTTTTTTATGTTTTTTTTTTTAATTATCATTTCCGGAAAAGGGTAAAAATGAAAATAAACACAGAGTGTGGAAACAAAACAACGCATTTTATTTATGTTTCACAATATGAACAGGGCCCTAAAATACAAACTCATTTGTCTTGGGCAAGACAAAGAGAAATTATTTAAAAGCTAAACCCTATAAAACATCTCTTCGCTTTGGGCGAGCGAGTTCAAAACAAAAAGCAAAGATAAACTACTTAGAGCTATGAACATTAGTCCTAACTTGACGGGTTTCCAATAGTGCGAACTCCTTGGAAGTCGAGGTACTCGGGTAATTTTCCGCTTGGTTTAACCCTCGAGTAAACTTTGATTCTTGGTGGCGGGCTTTGAAGACTACGGGCGATGGCCTTTGCCTTTGGTGCTGCTAAAGCGATCTTCTTGATTAACGGATCGGGAAGTATGAGAGATAGCCTTTGTACTTCTGTTGATCTTTGTGTTGAATCGGGGATGTTCCTTCCGGTCTTGAAGTGAAGAGACTTGTTGTCGTGACACTTTCCGCATCGTATCTGAATCATACTCTTGATCTTGTGATCATGTTGATGTAGTGGTAACGAGGATGCGGCTTAGTGAAATCCACAGGCGTGTTGAAGCAGAGATCTTCATTTGGGACCTCGATCATTGATTAGTTTGAGAAGGCAGTATTCCTCTCGATTGACTAGGGTAGTCAAAGTCATCACCCCATCACGTGGGTTGGATATCTTCGATCCGGATTTTTGAGCTTTACGTGAGTATTTCACCATGTAGTCGTATTTGCCACTTGGTTCTCCCAAGGTATCCCAAATTCGCGGGGTGGTGGATTTTCATGTTCTTTGAGGACATGTCTTTGAATTGATCAGTCGGTGCATATGATTCCTCTTGAGACACATACTCAGGGCTAGTCAAATAAGTGCTCCACTCTTCATATTCAGATGGATCATCTTCATCCTCTTCAATGGTTACAACATTAACCTCTTGCGGAACAGGGTTTAAGAAACCTCCACTATGAAATACTTCCTTGATCGGGGAAAATGTTTCATCTTTCTATTTTTCTTTGGAGGATACAGGTGTGAACCCAAGTCCGGCTTTCGTTTCATTCTTGACAGGTTTGATAACTTGTCCCCATCCTCGAGTATTTCCATCTTTCACCATTTGTGCCGCTTCTTTATATGAAGAGATAGGCGATCTGTTTTAGTAGATTCATCTTCTAGCGGTTTTACGGGAGATCGGCGCTTCAATGTCATTAGCGTGATGAAGGAAAGCTGGATAGATGACTTACAAGTAAAGCTTGTTCACCGATGGTCACCAACTTTCCATTTCTTGTGAATTTTAATTTCGATGGAGAGTAGAAGTTCACGCCTACATCGTGGATCCAAGGTCTTCCTAGCAAAGCATGCGGTGATACGTCCATGACTTGGAGCGTAACTTTGAAAGTGTGAGGCCAATTGTCATTGGGAGATCAACTTCCCAATAAGCGACTTTCTCGATCCATAGCTCTTACTATGATGTCGTTGAACTTCATTGGCGTTCCTTTGTAAGCTAAGCAGCGGCGTCGTTTTGGCATTACATTTAAAGGCGAACTGTATCCACCAATACATTGGATAGGGAATCGTGGCAAATCATCGAGATGTGCAAGGCCAAGTTGTGATCTTTCCCTTCTTACGGAAGTTCTTCGTCACTAAAACTCAGTTATTGCGGTGTTATGTTGGAGCGATCCTCAAATTGGTGCGTAGTCACATCGTGATCCACATAAGCTGGTCTAGTACTCTCATCAAAGCTTCTCGGTGAGCTTGAGTTAAGGAGTAAAGGCAGTGTTGAAATTTTTGAAGAGTGCATTAATTGGTCTACGACTCGATATTCGCTCTTCTTGATTAGTTTGATATCTCGTCAAAGTCGAGTTGATGTTGGTTCCATCGTAGAACCAATGTTTGTACTGGGTTAACAATGGGAATCGTTGCGATTCTCGGAGGATATGTTAACTTTGTTTTGTTTAACAACGGGGTGAAGGCGATTTTGATGGCAATGGGTGTGTACTCGTCCACTTGGCGTTACTCGTCCGATTTACATTATATTGACATTAGGCTGGAAGTGTAGGCATGGGTTTCTCCTTCCCATCCTCTATCAAGGTTGCATTGTCTTGGTAAGGAATTGCTCTGGTAGAGCTATGCGGAGCAGGACCGGTGGGAAAATCACCAAAGGAGATGTGGAATATTGGAACCCACGCTATCTCCACATGCTCGGGTATGTTGAAACAAGGGATCACAATGTTTACTTGGATTTTCGAGTTGATATCGAGACTAAAAGCTCATGCGGAAAATGCCCTACATTTTCGTCATGGTCATCTCTATTTACGTAAATTTGTAGGTCACCAATGTCTAACAAATGTTGAATATCTGCTCTTATGGTGGGACATCCATGGATATTCTTGGAGATATAGCAAGTTGCATAATTGTGCTTAGTGAAGGTACTCATTTCTTGTATGCTTCATGGAGATGCACCAAGTTTCCTTTGACTAAGTTTACATACGTGACAAGGTACATGCGTATTCCTTAGCATTAGATTCCTTGAGTGTCCACTATGGTGGGAAGTGGATTGGCTTGCATTCGGACTTGTGTTTGAAGGAAGAAGATTAGCCTTCACTAATCTACGCCTTCAACGCTATGCAATGCTCGAGGTCATGGCTGGTGCCCTTGGTGAAAAGGGCAAGATCGTTAGCTTTGTACCACCATGGTAGTTTTTCGGGGACGGAGGTGGTAACCTTGTTTGTATTAGATTCCTTTCTATAAGCGCGGGTAAAGTTACGTATGCGTCATGGGAATTGGGTCGGTGACCCGCGTCTGGTTTTGGTTGTGAAGCTTGAGCACATTGCGAGGTGTTGAGTTTGTTGATTTTGTTGAATTGCGAGCAATTCACGGAGTTGTGTTGACGGAGGGTGCTATGGCAGCTACATCGTTGTTGAATGACATTCTTCGTGGTTTCCCTCGGGATACCATTCCTACGTCATGTTCTTTTTCCTTGGGAAGCTGGTTCCAACTTTCTTGGTATTACTAGAAGATCCTACTTCCTTGGTTAGGCGTCTGTCCGAACCGCTTCTTCTAGTCGCATTCCCATGCTTACCATTTCGTTGAAGTCTCGGGCGCTAGCGATCATTCGCTCATAGTAGAATGAGTTTAGAGTATTCAAAATACCTTAGTCATCTCTTTCTCTTCCAAGGCGGGTTGACTTGGGCAGCAATTTCCCTCCATCGTTCGCATATTCCTTGAATGTCTCTCTTTCCTTTTGAGACATGGAGCGGAGTTGATCCCTATCAGGAGCCATATCCAAGTTGAATTTATATTGCTGTACGAAGGCTTTACCTAAGTCGTTGAATGTTTGGATACTCGTGCCGTCTAAACCCATGTACCACTTGATGCGGCACGGTGAGACTATCACAAGTAATGAATTAACGGTGATGATCCTCATTGTGCGTAGACACTTTCCTAGCATACATTGTAAGATGACTACGAGGACAAGAATTCCCTTTGTACTTTTCAAAATCAGGATTTTGAATTTGTGATATTTTACATGAGGACTAAGCAAAGATCACAGGCGCTTTTCCCAAACAATTCTTTCCCTTGAATCGTTTTATCTCAAGTGCATTTTGAGGAGTTGTTCTGGAGATTTTCCATTGAACCACGGCGTTCGTGTTATTTCTGGAGTGTGATGAACTTCTTAAATCGTGGTAGTGTGCACTCTGGGAGTTCAACATGATCGGTTGAGAAACCGACATTGTTACTTGTGGAAAAGTTATTCCATGTTGTGGAGTGAGCGTGGCGTTTCTTTGCAAAGTAGGCATTTCAAGCGAGGTTGTTTGAGAAGTCGGTTGGCGAACTCCAATGCCGAAGTTAAAGGCATTCCCATGGATAGCCCTACGGCATCTTTGAAAGGTGAACTCTTGTGACGGTGGCGGAGTAGTAGTATCCTCTGAAGTTCTTTTTGGTTTTGTTGCTTTCGATCTTTGCTTGTTGACTTTCTTGTGTGGCGAGTTGACCAAAGATGTGAGTCTCTCCACTTCTTCTTGTAGTGTAGTTACCGTACTACGAGTTCAACGTTTTCTTGCTCAAAATTCTCCATTACTTTTCTTCTTTTTGATCTAGTATAAATGCGTTCGAGTTGGCTGCGGACGCGATCGAGAAACTCTAAGGCAACGACTTGACAATTTTCTATCGGAAAAGTGGCGGTTCAAAGCGTGAATGATTAGACTCTAGATAATAGACCTAAATGCAAAGTATGATGCATGAATATAATTGTAAAGAAAAGAAATTTCAAAGAATTTACGCTAAGCGAGATATTTACGGCAAATATTTGGATGGAAAACATAAATTTTATTGATTAATGAAGGAGATTACAACAATTGTTTTTTTTTGGAGCATTGCTCACACAAATGATAAATGATAAAATTACAAACTAAATTAAACGTCTTAAATGGGATGGCGATCAAAACTTGATGCGACTTGACGAGTTTCCTTCCATAGTGAGCTTTTAGTTTGGCTTTCTCGGCTTTTAGCTTGCTAATGACTCTCTTCCACTCGTTGGGAGGCGGGCTTCTTGGTTGTCATTTCCTCGAGCTTTCTTTTCCTTTCCTTGGCGTATTTACGGATGGCGTTATCCTTACGGCGAATCTTCTCATCTTTCTCCATGAGCCATTCATCACGGAAGTAGGCGTCTTTTCATGATCTTTGACTTGCTTCTTGAGCTTCTCATTCTCAAGGTTAGTCTTAAGGAATTTGCTTTCCAAAGCTTCTTTCTCAAACCTTATCTTGGTCAAGGCTTCTTGGTATTCTCCACGACTTCAGCGGGAAAATTTGTCGATTTGGGCGGTAGAACATGGGATCCTCATAAGCGTAAGGCATTGAAATTCCTTCGCTCTTTTCTTTATCCAAAGTGTAGGTTTCCATGGCTACACAATTCTTTGCCTTACCTTTTCCTTTCTTTCGGATGTGATGCCAAGCTTTGATCATCCTAGCCTTGATCCTTGGGAATCCTCTCCTTCATGATAGAAGTAGCTTTCTCTTGTAAAGCGGAGGTTTACGAATTTGCGTATCGAGCTGACTTTTTGCTAGGAGCGGGTTGTAGTTGATTCCCCTTTCGTACCAATGAGAAGTGCGTTGGCAAATTCTCCACGACTCTCAATGATTTCCATCTCATTGTTTGCCAAGGTATACCAATGGATATAAATCGTTTGTTAGAGACATGAGTCTTACGGACCAATGTCACTCTTTGTTTTCGCGGAAGATAGGAGATTTAGGCGGTGTGAGACAATCCATTTGAAAAGCAGTACATGACACGATAGTTCCGTCTCCTTGGCGATTCCTATGATGAATAGAGGCGTCGTGTCACCAAGCGGGGTAGCAGGTTTCCAATCGGAAAGATCCTTATGGCATTGATATCAACGAAATTTGGGACGTTGGGAAACAACACCAATCCATAGAGTAAAGCTAAAATAGCTTCAAAGGCTACCATACTACCGACGAGAACTTGAGAGCCTTCTCCATTAAGAACTTTGAAGTTAGTCCTAAGAGTTTTCCTCTGGTAGTTAGGTTTTGTCTATCTCAGTTTCTTTAAATGAGTCATTGTTGCAATGACTTGTGACTTAGGAATGGCTTCAAACCATTGAAGGCACTTTGTCCGATCTTGAGATTCCTAGGATATCGCATACTCTTCCAAAGTAGGCATCAATGATAATCGGGGAAAGTGAAGCAATGATAGGCGGATCGTAGAATTGAGCGAAGGTTTGAGAAGTCCTTCATCGACGTTAGCGTTCGGAAGAGTTAAAAGAGTTCCATAGCGTTTTACGAAATCAGGGATCTTCTACCAAGGATGCTAACTCTTTCAACTTTCCTACATCGAGAATTCTCTGTATCTTTTGGTGAATCTTCCTTCCATCACTCTAACCTCAAATATTTTACAAAGAAAACATCTCTAAATTCTTTGGAAATGGAAAGAGAAAATGAAGAAGTTTTGTTTTGAATGAATGAATGAATGCATGAATCAGCAAACATGGTTAGTGGTTACACACACGAAGCGTTCGAAGTCACGAGCATGAAGCCAGCGATAAGAATCAGCGGGGTTAAGTTCTAAGGGCTTATTCATACGTGAATCGGGTTCTCGATATCTGAGCTCAACACTCCCCTTCAAAACATTATTGGATTTGTTGAATACTCGATGGTCCAATAATATTTTCAAGAGAAACTACTTTGATCGTAGTATCGCATGATAATTACTCTAGGCTTACACCGAATAATCTACACTACATCCTAATGGCGGGATGGTTTATGTGTTCTCTGATCCACTCGACTTCTTAAGTTCCCTCAAAATCTACGTTTCGCAATTACTTGCTAAACACAATACCCTCAAGACAACCTCCATGCGGAAATATTAACCCGAAAGCATTGAGCGCTCACGTATTAATACCTCCACCTAGATCTTAAAATGTTTCTTAAATCCGGGTTAGGATTTCTTTCCATCAAGTGAAATCGCGAAACACACAATAAAGAAAAACAGATATATGCAAAATATGAAAAGCTTATCCCCTTTCTTTTCTTTTTGAAAACAAAAAAAAAGCTTGGTGCTCTCGGGCAGAGTAACGCGTTTTCTTTTTTTGAAAAATCAAAGTTTTCAGCTCATCCCCAGCAGTAGTCGCCATTTTTCTGTTCGCGTTAAAGGTGGCCTTGAGGATCTGACGTGAGTTCGGATCTTACATGCAACGATTTAAATCTTTTGATTTGTTTATAAAGATGTCGCGAGCATCAAGCTTTATTATTTTCAACACAAGAAAGATGATTTAATGATTATGAAAAAGGGGAAGGCTAAAATACCCTCAATTGATATTGGTATGCGTAACGACTAGCGCAAACTAGACATAACGCATTGGGAGATTCGAGTAAGGGGATTGTTATATAAAGGGAATAGATGGAGCACCCTAAATATATGTAGTTATCTCTGACTTTATATATGAATACGTTTGATATGTTTGTGTGTTTTAATTGCTATTTCTATGATTGGGAAAGTTTCTCCTTTGGATTTTAAAGCGATTGTGTGGGATTCTAGGTTTTGTTATTATTGTGCTCGCAAAGATCATGGATCTTGCATACATGTCCCTAGTGGGAATCGAGCATTTGTAGCTCGGATCTCTGAGGTTCTATGGTTTGTTTGGTGCAGGGAGATAGAAATTTGCTCGGCAAGGATGAGACCTTGTGCCTACGTATTCTCAAAGGATGTTGAGAAAGTCGAGCAATCGTAGTTCCCACTTATGCTAGTGGAAAGCAGCGGGATGTTAGTAAGAGGCAGACAAATGTCATCTTAATGAAAATGTATCTAATCTATTTCATCACATACATTTTTGAAAAGTTTGATTGATTAAAATCTTTCGTCGTAAGTATTAGGTGTTTTGCTTGAGTGTACAAGTGTTACCACTTACATGTTTAAGAAAGATGTTTGAAAAAGATTGATTGAATCTTTTAACTGTAAGTATTGGGTGTTTTGCTTGAGTGTACAAGCGTTACCACTTACAATTAAGAGATGTTTTTGTTTGAAAATAGTTTGAAAAGAGTTTGAAAAGTTTTGAATGTATGTGATGTGATAGATGAGATACTTCTTCCATAGAGATGATAGATGTCTAAATCTCAAGGAGAAATTGATTGGATTAAAGGGATGCTTTTATGAAGCCCATGGGTCCTTGTATTGTTAGCCCAAGAGGAGGCATTCTGAGGGTCATCGAGGGTCATCGAGGGTCCTTGTATGAAGCTCAAGAGGAAACTATAGGGTATGGCTGTCTTTGACTTGAAAGGGATTTCACCGAGAAACCATCCTTTTCTGAATAAGAGCAACTTCACCGGGAAATTTTACTCTCTGGGGAATTTGAAAGTGATTTCACCGGGAAACCATCCTTTCAGGGTTCTATCCTAGCGCGGGTGATTCTTTGTATTGGAAGCCCAAGAGGAGACTATTAAGAGATTTCCTGTCTCTTTCATTGTATGATGCCCAAGAGAAGGCTAAACTCAATGAGGAGTTCTTTTGAGCGAAGCCCAAGAGGAGGCGACTCAGCAGTGTTGTCTTATATGAAGCCTAAGTGGAGGCTAACTCTGTGGGGAGAGTTTCTTTGTATGAAGCCTAAGAGAAGGCTAAACTCTGTTGGAGATAAAAATATCTTGTATGAAGCCTAAGCGGAGGCTGACCCATGCTGGTGATGGATTGTCTTATATGAAGCCCAAGGAGGCTAAACTCAATGGGATGAGTTGTCTTGTATGAAGCCAGCGGAGGCTATACTGGAACCTATTCATTAGTCAAATTTGTTATGTTTTATTAGGCAGTTGTATAAGCAGTGTGTGTGTGTGTGTGTGATATGTATTCACGGGGAGTTTATGAAGGAAATATAAACAATGCATGATGTTTATTTACTGATTTATGAAATATAAACAAGTGTTTGTAAACGACGTTAAATAACTTGATTATTCACAAGTATTATGTACGAAAATGAATATGTACGAGCGAGTTTTTATGTACATAGAAATATGGATGTACATAGGAGGGTTGGGACTTACACCGTAAGGGAGGCCCATTGATTTGAAAGAAGTTTTACTCAAAAGAATGCTCCTTTCAATACCAATGGTATTCAGTGTAAAATGTACAGATGAAACGGAAATAATTGATTGAAGTTTTTTCTGTAAAAGGTATCTGTATTATGTACAGATAAAAAGTATTTGAAAAAGAAGTATCAGTGTTATGTACAGATGAAAAGTTTGTTTTTGAAATATTTGTGTTATGTACAGATGAAAAGTTTGTTTTTGAAATATCTGTGTTATGTACAGATGAAAAGTTTGTTTTTGAAATATCTGTGTTATGTATAGATGAAAATTTGTATGTGTTTTGAAAGTTTTTGATATGTACAAAGAAATATTATGTACATAAAAGAATGTTATGGGACTTACACCGTGATGGAGGCCCATTGGTCGGAAAGAAATTATACTCAGGAGAATGCTTCTTTCAGAACCAATGGATTCGGCGTATAGACAAACGAATGAAAGAAATTTGTTTACGTTTGAATATTAACAATGATGATTTGAGTATGTACAAGTAAAACTAAATATGTACATAAAGGATTGGGACTTACACCATAAGGGAGGCCCATGATCGATCGAGAAATTCGAGAGAGGAAATCGTTTATCGTTTTAAATCGGATTGATCATGGTAAAAGATGCAAGTTTGATGAAATGTTTTGAAAAATGATTTGAAAATGTTTTGAAATGTGAGGTTCATTTATGAGAAGTTTTTGAAAAAAAATCGGAAGTCGAAAACTTGAAAAATTCACCTTTTAAGGAGGTTTGAAAAGTGTTCAGAACGTCATTTTCGGCTCGATTAAAATTTGATCAGATCAAAGTTTTTTCTGAAAATTTTTGCATTATCACAAAATAGATACATTTATTGACAAGTGTTTAAAAAATCATCTCAAAATGAGAAGTTTTGATTGGTCAAAAAAAAGGTGAAAGTTTGATGAAAAAACATGAAAAATTTGAAGTTTTGTAAAAAGAATGGTCTTGGTGGGTTTCGAACCCATGACCATGAGGTGGGGCACGTGGCAGAAGGAACTAAGAGGCAAGCAGACAACCACTAGGCCAAACGCGTTTGAGGTGTTAGTGGATTAAAACACGCGTAGACATAAGATTGGATTATTTGAATTTTTAAAAATGAAGAACACCAAGAACACGCGCGTATTCTGGGTTTGTGTTTTGATTTCCAGATTCTTCAACTCATGCTATAATCCTTATTTCTTAACCAAATTGAATGAAATAAAATCCAAACTTGATCGGTTTTTCATCACGAACATGGAGATGCTTGTTAATTTCATTTATTTTAAGTCTATCATGTTTTGATTTCTAGAAATCGTGATGAACCCTAAACTTAAGATTTCAAATTAAATGATGCACAGTTTATGATTCTTTGATTTTGTTGAGGGTTAATGAGCGTTTTCAGTGCAGAAAAAGAATGGCCAAGAGCTTTTGTCAAAAGAATCAAAGAATCATGAGAACCAAGTTCGTGTTCATACCTGGAAAAATGAGAATCGAAAACGATGATGGAGTGTTTCCAGTTGCTGTTTCTTGATCACTTAAGCACCAGCGGCGTGTGTGGAAGCTTTGTGAGTGATTAGCTTGCTTCGAATCCTTCCCAATCAATCCAGCCAAGTCCACCTGTACAGTTCAAAAATGGCAGCTCGATTTCGATGTAAATCGTGTTACAGTTAGATGTTCTTGTTTTGGATCACCTCTATGATGTATATGGATCGTGTTTGGATGCTCAAAACTCAAAGGAATCAAGCCAAAGTCCAAATTCGATTGTTATGGCAGTTTTGGAAGTTTATGTTCATGAGATGCAATTTCTGATTTCCAGCTTTGTTCAAGTTGATTTTAAGTTTGGAACAAGTTTAATAGTGATTATGCAACATGTTTGACACCAAAATTTATCATGTTTTCATTGATTTCAAAATTTGCAATGTTTCTCAAAATAACATGAATTGCTTGATTTTCAAGAAAGTAGAAAGAAAGCTTGTATTTGTGGAGCTTTGGTGTTGATTTAGGCTTGAAATGTCATCCTTTTATAGGCAACAAGTTCTGAAATGTTAGGCAAAGAAGGACAAGCTTTTGGTGATTCAAAGATAACTTAGAGGGCAAGAATGGTATTTTGCCAAAAAAGGAAACTTCCTTTTTTCACCATGTGCTATATTTTTACATTTTGATCCAATCCTTTCAATTATCACTCTAGGCTGATATTTATCAGTTCATCCATCCACTTGGCAAGGTTAGAAAGCTTCTAGATGAAGAAACACAAAATGACCTATAATTTGATGTTTTGAACTTTGAAAATCAAGTTTCATGGAGCCTTATGTTTCAATTTCAAAAGTATAGCTAGACTCCATGGATTTGAGAGTTCTTGGACATTTTGGAAAGATCTTTCCACAAGCTACAACTTTCATGTTTTGAGTTTTTTCAAATTCAAATTGGAACTAGGTGAAAAAATGGCTTGAAGTTTGGAAAAATGAAATTTCAACACTTAGAAAAATTTCTAAGTATAAAACTTTTGACTTTTGTTGACTTTTCAAATTCTTGATTTTTATGATCATGATGGATCATTTGAAGTATTTTGATGATGGAAAAAGTTTTGTTTTGAAAATTTTGACCAAAAGTCAAAGTTTGACTTTTCTGTGCAGATGAAATTTCATCAGATGTTTCTGAAAACGACTGATGAATTCTGTGAACCTCTGTGATGTTTTGAATCCAGAAATTAGGTCAATATGTTGTATCTAAGATATAATGACCAATCTCTATCCAAAAAAGTCATTTTTTGTTCAAAAAGTCAGAGAATTCTCATGCCCGATCAAAACCCTAATTGGTCGATCCTCGATTGATCTGTGAGAGAAATGGGTATCTAATGATCAGATGTGGATATTTTGATCAAGATAGATCAAATAAGATGAGAAATTTCAAACCCTAATTGGTTATCTCTTGAATCAGATGAAAATCTGATGAAACCCTAATTTTGACCTGTGAGTGTTATACCCGATTAATGTTGACTGAACTGTTAGTTGTGCAATGATGCAAATGTAAGGTGGTATATTAGGTCAAAATTTGGGGTATGACACAGGGCGCTGGCATCTCTTGAATAGCTTTAACCTTGGCGGGGTCAACTTCAATACCTTTACCACTGACAACAAACCCTAAGAGTTTTCCGGATCTGACTCCAAAGGTGCACTTGTTAGGGTTAAGTCTCAGTCTGTACCTCTTCAATCTGTCAAACAGTTTCTGCAAATGATCAAGATGTTCTTCTTCTGTGTATGATCGAGCTATCATATCATCGAAGCAGACCTCTATCTCATGATGAATCATGTCATGAAATAATGTCACCATAGCGCGCTGATAAGTGGCGTCTGCGTTCTTCAGTCCGAACGGCATAACCTTGTAAGAAAACGTGTAACAAAAGTAGTCTTCTCCATGTCTTGAGGAGCCATTTGATCGATTGTAAGGAGAAACCATCCATGAAGGAGAAAACCTTATCTTGGCGGTGTTGTCAACTAGAACATCAATGTGAGGAAGTGGAAAATCGTCTTTCGGACTCGCTTTGTTCAGATCTCTGTAATCCCCACACATTCGTACCTTGCCATCCTTCTTAGGTACGGGTACCACGTTAGCAACCCATTGTGGATAGGAAGTAACAGCTAAGAAGCCAGCGTTGAACTGCTTCATAACTTCGGCTTTGATTTTCTCGACATCTTAGGACGCGTCGGCAGACCTTACATTTCGGAGAAAACCTTCTTTTGTTGGCAACCGGTGTACCACAATATCAATGTCTAAACCTGGCATGTCTTCGTATGACCAAGTAAAAACCTCAATATAGTCTCGTAGCATCTGAATCAACCTTTCTTTGACACTGTTTCTCAAGACCCGCTCCTATCTTGATTTCTTTTCTATCTTCATGATACCCAATTCACAACCTCAACTTGCTCTTAGTGTTTGTCTAACTCGTTCTTCTTGTGCGATCGACAAGTTCTCCGGAACTTCACAATCTTCCTCACTTTCGTCTTGGCTTGGTAGATCGGATTATCAAGTCATATTTAGCAATAGCATATCTGTTATCAACGAGATTCGGAGTGATTATGCAGTGTATCACGTGGGTGTGTGTAAGAAACACATAGATTTTTGAAGGGGTGATAAAGTAAAAGAAATAACACAACAATTGAATGCAAAAGTCCAACGATTTTATTGAATGAAAATATGCAAATGAGCCATGATGCCCCGGGCAAGGCACTAGGCTTTCAAAGTTTATTGTTCAAAACATAAAGAAATACGAAAATCAAAACAAAACAAGAGCAATTACTCCTGACTAAAGGAGATTGGTATGACGTCATCAGTCTTCCAATTGCTGAGTCCACTGCCGGGAGTTGGGAAGATCCACTTGCTGATGTCGAAATCGTCGTCTTCATAGCATGGATTCCACTGGCGTGCGAAAAGGAAGTTGGCGGGCGCGTTCGCGGCGTATCATCTTCTGACCCTTGATGGTGAAGCCTAAACCAGTCTTGTCAAATTTGAACGGAAGATCGGGGAGCTGACCCCAAATAGTATTACCTCCTTCTTCAACAGCGGCTTGAGCATCTTTCAGCGAGGCCATCTTAGGCGGAACTTTAGCAACCAGAGTAGCGGGAGAGTGCGTGACTACGGGGATTGTTTCAAAAGCTTGAGGGAGTCTCAAAGAATTCACCCTCCATCTCGAGATATCGAATTCATGAGATGGTGACCATGTACTCTTCTTCACCCATATCTGTAACCACCTTCCCTTTGAGTACTTGACCCGATGCAAGGTAGAAATGTGCGCGCCCATGTATCAAGGCGTCCAAGTAGGCAAAGTAATGGGTGTCCATGACAAAGAAAGTGGAGTCAAAAGTGCGGTGTAACACGGTGAACCGACTTTGTAGGATTTTGTATCCAAATGTGCGGATAGCAAGAGTCGCCACCGACTTTTATTTTATCCAATTAAGGGAAGGTAAAAGTATGAGAAAAAGACCTTCGTTAGATTCGAGTTCGGGAGAATGGTTATGAAAAGGGAAGGTATTAGCACCCCTTTCCATCCGTAGTTATCTACGGGCTCTTAGTTGCTCTAGATCACCTTTTAAAATTGCTTTCTGTGTGTTTGAAAAAAATGTTTTGAAAAGGCATTTCGCTTTGACTTTGTAATGACTCATGTAGGAGTGTATACAAAGTGTTCGGAAATGTTTCGTTTTGAAAAGAGTTTGAACTTTGAAAAAGAGTGTGTGGTGTGAAAAGCATTTGATAGAGCGAGCAACTAAAAGTCTTGTTTACCCACTCAGAACCGGTCGTTTTTGTACTTCTACGTTCCTTTTAGAATAGCGTTAGCCATACCATTAGTTGGTAGGTAACCCCATTCGTAGGATGTAAGTGGGACATTCGAAGGGACATCGGATGGTCATAGAAAGCAACTTGTAGGAAGTATCCTAGCACATTCGAAGGGACTATCATCATTTTTCGTAGGCGACAATCGAGGTCAAGATCATGTATTCGGAGGCGACATCGTGGGTCTTATGATCTTTGTATCGAAGGGACTATGATGATTTGTTTGGAAGGCAGCGGTGCTAGAATACCTCTACGTTCGAGGACATGACCATTTGGAATCGAAGGCATCGAGAGAATTACCTAAAGTGCGTGTGTGAGAGAAGTGTGTCAAATTCAGATATTTTATCTTGAAGATTAGTGTGAGCTATGTCCAATTATTATCTTGCCATACACACTAGTTACTAACAGTTTATAGGATGCGGAAATTAAAATGCGGAATGTAAAATGCGGAAAGGTAAACCTCGCTATTACATGGCTTTAGGGAGATACATAATTAGGAGTGCGGAAAGTAAAATCCTAAATTAAACTATTACAACCCATGAGCAATTACATTATTGAAAAGTAAAATAAAAGCGGAAGAATAAATGCAGATCGGATCAACTGTGAAAGGATAAGAAAATCGGAAAATGCAATATGAATCGAACAAGAGAAAAAATGTTAGAAAAATGCAAGTTTTGATATGGAAAAATTAATACATGCTGGAAATAAGATAAATAAGTTAAAATAATTTTTTGGGATTTTTTAGAAAAGATTTAATAATTAAAATGCCATTAAAAGTGATTTAAATGCTAAAATAAAAATAAAATAAATATGCATGCAAAAATTATATTTTTTAATTTATTAAATTAAATAAAGGTTTTTATGAAAATAATGTAAAAAGAAAAAATGTTTTTGGTAATTTTTTAATGCAAAATAAAAAATATGAAAAGAAATTAAAATAATGCAAAAATTAAATAATATGAAAAAACATGAAAATAGAGTTATGGAAAAGTGTAAAAAGGATTATGCGAACCAGAATCGAGACATCCTTTCAAACCTTGAAAACCACATGCTTGACCAACTGAGCTGGCGTGCTGCACTGTTTGGAATCGGACCGATTTAAAAATAACACGCGTCGCTCGCCTGCTTCCTCCCGCTCGCGCCATCCAGTCGTCTTCAACCTTTTGAATTTTCAAAATCCAGCGTCGGCTTTTCTTGACGCTAGGTCACAGCTAATATCAAAATGCACACATAATATAAATACATTCTAAAGCCATGGTTCGATTGGAAACATCATTCCGAATGCAATGGTACTAGTCTCGAGGTCCAATTTTTCCGTTTAAAGGAAACCCCAAATCGTGTTCAGAAACCCTAGTTATGGTGAAACACGATTCCGGTCATAAAATTCCAATTGGTTTGCCCAGAAAGCTTGCAAACTTGATTCTAAACACGACAAACAATCAAAACAAGTTAATAATGCATGAATATGAAATCGAATTTGAGATTTTCAAGAACAAACCAAACAACGATTTCACGATTACGAATGGATTTGTGCAATGTGAAAGTCGGATCGACTCGAGATGTCAAGCAATGTGTTGGACACCTCAAAACGATTGAAAAGCAATTTGGAAGTAGGGTTTGTACTTGTGCACCACGGTTTTTGAGCTTTGGAATAGGGTTTGTAGAGCAATTTTTCGTTCTTTCTTGATAGGTATGCATTGTACATTTATCTTGGATGGATTTGGGATTGAATTTGGAAAGAATCAATCAATATTCAATGGAAATCAAATTTGATATTTCCATGAAAATCAAATCTTCAAAGCTTGATCAATTTCAATCCAATCTTGCCTTTCTTGCTCCAATTTGAATTTCTTGGCATTTGTGAGTTAATTGGACCTTAAGGAAAGAATAAAATCAATCTTTGCCATTAATTTCAATTTTATAATTTATTTTAAGATTTAATTTGCATTTAAATGAATAAATTACAAATTAAATAGAAAATAAATCAAAAATTCGTGGCTTTGGGCTTGGACACTCCTAATTGCTTGAGGAACAAGTTAGGATGAAGAAAAAGTAGGCCCATTTGCAAAGATTTGATTTTTGAAGTATCTCTCTTTGTGCATTCTTCAAAATTGCCCAACTTGTAGATGGTGTAACTTGCTCAATTTTCCACATTTTTGAGTGTTCTTGGACTTTTGGAAAGCTCTAAGAGTCCTCTAACCAATGTCTTTGGTCTCATCTCAATTGGAGTTACCATGCTCAAAATATCTTCAAAACAAAAGTTGACTTTTGTTGACCTTGAAAATGACACTGTAATGTTTTGAGCTATACCTCTCAAATGAAGCATTTTTGGACATTCTTGTGAGACATGAAGTTGTAGAATTGAATTTCCTTCAAAACAAGAGGTGGTGGAAAAATTTACGAGAAAGTATGAGAAATTTATGATCGGTCAAAGTTGATTGACTTTTCATCTAGAAACCCTAATTTAGAAAGTTTGACTTTTGGGCAAATCTTGAGTTTTCTTGATGAATCATGATCAACCCTTGATCAAATGATGAATGTAACTTCAAAATGAGGATGTTGACCAAAAATCGAAGTTTTGTTGTATGTTGACCACAGTTGACTTTTGTCCAATACACGATTTTCAACCATCGAACCATTATGAGGAAACTTGACTTGTGAGGCTTGAAACTTGACATGGAGAATCTTTGAAGCATATGAGGAGGCATGAAGGCCATTGGAGATGTTGGAAATCCATCTTGACTTGGGAGATACCAAACCCTAGTTTGGGTTGATTGTCTAGGAGAGAGTTTGTCTGATCAACTCTTGAGGAATCCTTGAGTATGGATGTATGAAATCTCTTGAGTAGATGGAGGGCAAATTTTGGGGTATGACATCTGGGAACCGACTTTGACTGGCAGAATGAGCTCTCCAAGCATTGTTCGCTTAGAACCATCAAAAGCTCTCACAATTATATCACTGGGTCTCAGAACCAACCCTTCGATATCAAGTCGATCAAAAGCGGTCTTTGGCAGGATATTCAAAGCAGAACCGGTATCCACCAAAACATGAGATAATATAGTGCCCTTGCATTCAACGGAGATGTGCAAGGCTTTGTTGTGTTTCTTTCCGGCAGGAGTCAAATCAGCATCAGAGAAGCCTAGGCCGTTGTTGGCAGCCAGGCTAACAATGCAAACTTCAAACTGGTCAGTAGTAGTGTCTTGCAGTACGTGAGCATTCTTCAGAAACTTTACCAAGGCATTAGCATGAGCCTCAGAGCACAAGAGCAGAGCAAGCATGGATATCTTGGACGGAGTCTGTCCCAATTGTTCCACAACATTGTAGTCACTCTTCTTGGTAATCTTCAGAATTTCCTCCATTTCTTGTTTGAAGGTGTCTTCAGTAACTTCCTTTGGTATACGGTTGAGCGGGATGAGTCTTGGTTCTTTCCCTCGGCTTGGGAATGGGTTGAATAGTTGGAATGCGAGCTGGAGTCGCAGTGTCTTTTGGAGGAGAGATATCTGGAGAGAATACCCTTCCAGTTCTGGTCACCTTACTTGATCCGGTGATGTTGTCAATGTCAGGAACGGTAGCTTCAACTGCAAGATCTTCAATAGTCAGAGGGTCTTGCTTGACGCCATGATAGTAAACATCAGCTCCATAATTCCAAGGGATAGCTTTGTCAAAGGAATATGGAATCGGTCTTGGAGAAGTAATGATGAGAGGTGCCACTCTAGGCACAGAATCAGCAAAGGAAATCCTTATGGTGTTAACATCATTATAATCTTCTGGGAAATCGTCACCCCATCCGGTTACCTTAACATCTTCAATAGGAATCTTGTAGCTCTCAGGAACAGTGTACTTCACCATATAATCATACTTTCCACTTGGCTGCCCCAAGGTATCCCACAAAGATGGTGTGGCTTCATTCACATCTTTGATCTTCAGTTTAGACATATCTTCACACAGCTTCTGCACAGGTGGTTTCAGAAATAATATCTCACGGTTATTCATCATTTTGAACCGTCTTCTCAACCAAGCACAACCATCGGTGCGGAGGGCACCAACGACAATTCTACGGGCATCTGGGTTGACACCGCTTGTAGCAAATTCTTCTTAACGATCATCGGAGGAATGGTCAAGTCATCTATGTTGAAAACATAAGTATCATCGCCAAGACATTGGAACTCTTGTCATGGTTAGGCATAGGGCGTTGATCACATTCGAGTCTCGACGAGGGTCAAACTCAATCTGCTTAGCAATCATGTCTTGAATCTTGTTCTTGAGCCCAACAATCATCGTACTATGTCACAGGCTATTGGAATGGTAAGCACACTTAGCATTAGGATTGTATCTCGGAGAGGAAGTGTTGACATTTTGAGGAGGATCCCTCAAGGTAATCAGCTCTGCTTTCAACATGTGTTGCAAGGCTTGCGACAATGGCATGTTGATCTTCGTAAACTATCTTCGTGGCGCGTTAAGCTCGTCGTTGTCTCGAGGTTGTCTTGATGTAGGATTGGAGATCCTGGCCCCACAGTTGAGCACGGTCGATCTTGGCTCGGCTTTTCGACCATACATTAGTTTCTTTCTTACCACCAAAGATCTCTTGACATTTGAAGATGACTCTACATGAATCTTTCCACTCTTGATACCGACGATCGCTCTCTGTCGTATCATTTCGGTGAATCCGGCGAAGAGTTTCCAATCGGATGATTGAAGAGCGGGCTGTCGGTGTTCCCATAAACATATCAACCAACTCCCTATTGGACAAGGGTGGTTGAACTCAGCCTGCTAGATCTCTCCATTTCTGAGCATACTCCTTAAACTTCTCATCACGACCCATAGACATGCTTTGTAGTTTCATGCGAGTGGGTGTCAATTCAGCATTGTACTCATACTGTCTGTAGAAAGCATCTGCCAAGTCACTCCAAGTATGGATACGGTCATTCTCTAGCTGATAATACCACTCCAATTGAGTACCGGACAAACTCTCTTGAAAATAGTGCATCCACAACTTTCTGTCATCAGTGTGGGGGTTGATCTTCTGAACATAGGACTTCAAATGCAGCTTAGGGCAAGACATGCCATCATACTTGGCAAAAGTTGGAACCTTGAACTTGGGAGGAATCACCACACTAGGGACAAGACTCAGATCATCAAAATTCAGCCCTGACATTTTCAGGTTTTCCACAGCATTCAGACGGTCTTCAAGTTGCTTGTACTTGTCATCTTCATCAGAGTACTGGTCATTATCATACTGATCCTCTCTTCCTTTCTCAGACTCACGCTGGTCATCTTCATTACCCTTGACACTCCCCTCATTCTTGACACTTCCTTCAGAGAGCTCTATTCGGCTGACTCTTTTAGGACCACCTTTGTAGCGTCTACCCATGTTGAGGAGACCAACAACCTTCTTTTTCTTGTTGATGAGCTTCTTCAGATCTTCCTGGCCTTGGACCAAGCTAGTGAACATCTGTTGAAACTGAGCATTCTGAGCCTGGAGATCCTTGACAGACTGTTCAAGATCCATTTCTGCTAAAATGAATAGCGAGCAAATGAGAAAACCAATCTTCAATGTACCTGTGATGCAATGTTATGCTATGATATGCAATGTTTATGCGAATGCAATGCAATGTTTTCAAGGACCTTAGAGATTTAAATTTGTTAAACAAGCAATGAACAAACATTTATTAGTTCTCTTTTTATTATTTTTCTTTTTAAGTACAAAAGATAGTCCAAACAAATAAAAGAAAACATATAAATCCTAAAGCTCTAAGTCTCCCATGGGCGCTTCCTCTTGGTGTCGAGGTAGGCGTTGATGTTCCGCTCCTCGTGAAGTAGCTTTGTTAATTCTAGCATTTTCTTCTCACTTGCATAACACTGAGCTTCAAAGGTATCCCTTTCTTCTTTGAGCTGAATCCAAGATCTCTTCAAGTCTTCAAAATCAGTAGGCATGTCAGGATGGAGAACAGTATAGGGTACGTCACCTATAGCAACAGGTTCCATAATTACTGGTAACACGGGTGTAAATGGCATCATGAGGTTTTGAGCTCGAGCTTGCACCCATTTGAGGTAAGGTTCCCAAGGGATGGAGTTCTGGTGCCCCAAAGTCTTGGTATCGGTCTTCTTTACCATGCCCCAAGTGTGTATGAACCTTCGTCAGTAATTCTGGAGATCGTGGTTGTAGTCGAACACAACATCTTGGAGAAGCATATCATGAGGACCATCTCTTCGAGCAAAACCAAACTGACGTAGAGCTAGAGAAGGGTTGTAAGTAATACCTCCCCTTATACCAAGAAGTGGTACATTAGGGAATTCTCCACAACGCTCAATGAATGTGAAGTCCTTTTAAGAGAAAAGACTCCAACGGATATCTGAATGAGAGAGTGACATTAGTCTTTGAGACCACTTCAATCTTTGTTCATTCTTCAAAACTGATGGAGGAATGTGCGAAATAAACCACCTAGAAAGTAACGGTACACAACACATGAGAGTTCCTTGTCTCTTGATAGTACGAGTGTGGAGAGAATGTAGAATATCTCTAAGTAAAGTAGGCACAGGATTGTGAGTAAGGAATATCTTGATGGCGTTGACATCTATGAATTGATCCGAGTTAGGAAATAGAACTAAACCATAGATTAGCAAGGCCACAATATCTTTAAATGCATGGAAACTCATAACTTTGAGGAATTCTCGGGCTTTCTTAATTAGGAACTTGGCAAGTAAACCCTTAACTCCATCTGGTTTCCCAATTGGCTTCAATGTCTGAGCGCTTAAGGTGTAATGCTGATGCGATGTCTTCGTACCTAGGCACCTTTTCTAGACCGGTGAATGGAATTTGGTCAAGAATAGGTATCCCAATTAGCTTAGAGAACTCTTCCAAGGTAGGAACCAACTGATAATCTGGGAATGTAAAGCAATGGTGTTTCGGATCAAAGAACTGGAATAGGACATGCATCATATCTTCTTCAAAACCGGAAATAACCAAGTCAAGTAGATAACCATGTCTTTTGATGAACTGAGTATGGTCGGGAATCTCTGAAACCAATTCTTTGAGCTGAGAAGGTATACCCATGAAGTTGATTCGGATAGTCTTTCTAGAAGTCATAATTCCTACAAAACAGAGCAAAGATAAATCCCTAGGTCCTTGAAATAGTTAGAAATGATATGCAATGCGAATGATGTCATGATGTCATGTTTAGCACACACAAACAATTCACATAATGAGCCTAGGTTTAAGGCTTGCATGAGGTATAGGTGATTACCCCACCAAAAGTTTGAGTTGGTTCATCATGTCCTATAATAGTAACCGAGTTCTAGAAATCTCACATCATTGATCTTTCTCGTAGCGTTTATTTCAATCGACTACCAAGTGGTCGACCGAAAATATCCCAAAGTCGAATCTTAAGCGTAGCATCAGTATCAACCAACCACCAAAGTCGGCCATCTCACTACCTTCTAATGGCCAAGATGGGTCAATTAAGGTTCTAAAAGTTTAGTTAGTGCTTGATGACACCACGCGGAAGCCAAATACTATCCTCAACTTGGAAATGAAGAGTATCAGGACATCCAAAGTGTCACACTAACGTAGCCATCATGTTGACCATTTTGATATACGTCTAACGGTCGTGACGATTTATTGCTACTTACCTAAAAGGAAACCCGGATCCGGGTGTAGGATCCCCCACAAATATAATACCCAAGCAACCCTTAAAGATAAAGCATACAAGTCAAACAAAAAGCATTAAAAGTGATTTAGAAATCCCTAAGGTAATTCTCTCTTTATGGTTTTTCCCCAGCAGAGTCGCCAGTTTTGTAGGTTTTGGTATCGCAAATATGCGGATAGCAAGAGTCGCCACCGACTTTTCTTTTATCCAATTAAGGGAAGGTAATAAGTACAGAAAAAGACCTTCGTTAGATTCTGAGTAAGGGAGAAGGTTATGAAAAGGGAAGGTATTAGCACCCCTTTCCATCCGTAGTTATCTGGCTCTTAGTTGCTATAGATCACTTTTAAATTGTGCTTTCTGTGTGTTTGACAAAAATGTTTTGAAAAGGGCATTTCGCTTTGACTTTGTAATGATTCATGTAGGAATGTATACAAAGTGTTCGGAAATGTTTCGTTTTGAAAAGAGTTTGAACTTTGAAAAAAAAGTGTGAGGTGTGAAAAGTATTTTGATAGAGCAAGCAACTAAAAGTCTTATTACCTACTCAGAATTGGTCGTTTTTGTATTGTTTTATGTTCCTTTAGAATAGCGCTATCCATACCATTAGTTGGTAGGTAACTCCATTCGTTGGATGTAAGCGGGACATTCGAAGGGACATCGTATGGTCATAGAAAGCAACTTGTAGGAAGTATCCTAGCACATTCGAAGGGACTATCATCATTTTTCGTAGGCGACAATCGAGGGTCAAGATCATGTATTCGGAGGCGACATCGTGGGTCTATGATCTTTGTATCGAAGGGACTATGATGATTTGTTTTGAAGGCAACGGTGCTAGAATACCTCTACGTTCGAGGGACATGACCATTTGAATTCGTAAGGCAACGAGAGAGAATTACCCTAAGGGGTGCATGTGTGAAAAGAGTGTGTTGATTTCAGGTATTTTTATCTTGAAAATTAGAGTGAGCTATGTTGATTTTAATCTTGCCATACACGCCTAATTACTAACAGTTTATAAGTGCGGAAAGTAAAATGCGGAAAGATAAATCCTACGCTATTACATGGCTTTGGGACAGATACATAATTTAACATGCGGAAAATAAAAGCCCTAATTAAGCTATTACATCCCATAAGCAATTACATTATTGGAAAAAGAAAACGGTAAAAAGAGATCGTCCGAAACGGGATAACCTGTGAAAAGATGAGAAATCGGAAAATACGATAGAATCGAATAAGAAGAAAATGTTAGCAAAAATGATAATTTTTAAATGAGAAAAATATTTCATCCTGGAAATAATATTAATATGCTAAAATAATTTTTTGGGATTTTTTGGAGTTAATTTATTAATTAAAAATCAATTAAAGGTGATTTAAATGATAAATTAACAATTAAATTAAATATGCATGCAAAAATAATATTTTTAATTTTATAAATTAAATAAACATTTTCTGGAAGTAATGCAAAAAGAAAAATATTTTTTGGTATTTTTAAATGCATGATAAAAATTGTTGAAATTAAATTAAATGAATGAGAAAATATTAAAAGAAATAGAAAAAATATGAAAATATGCAAACATGTGAAAAAAGACTTTGCCATGGCCAGGGATCGAACTCAGGACATCCTCTTCACAACCCCACGCCTTTGCCAACTGAGTTGGAGTGCACGCTGATCGGTGGTTTTTACACAGTTATTTAGCATTGAATTTCGTTATCGTTTCTTTTATTTGTCTAGTGTTATATGTCATTTTATCCCATTTTACCCTTTGGTTATGTGTTCGAGTATTTTCAGGGTCATAAGAATAAAACAGGATAAATCGGGGCAAAAGAAGTGCAAAAATCAGAATATGGGAGGCTACAGATGCATCAACACGGGCCCCCGTGTTGATCAACATGGCCCGTGTCGAAAAGCCACTAGAAAACGCAAAAAAACCAAAGTCAGTGCATCAACACGGGCACCCGTGTTGATTAACACTGCCCGTGTTGATTAACACGGGCGCCCGCGTGAATCCACACTGCCCGTGTTGATTGACCTGGCAGCAAATATTTTTTATTCAAGATATCAACACGGGCACCCGTGTTAATCAACACGGCCCGTGTTGATGGACGCGTGTGGAAACTTCACTTTTTGAGTTTTGGACCTTTTCTTTGTCATTAAGGGTACTTTGGACTTTGACTAAGACTTGGATTAGAGAAGAGACTATTAGAAGGAATTGGAGGTTAGGAAAAACTACTTTGAAAACCACGAAAGAAAGATCACGGAGACAAGAGAGCGACGAAGGAGAATTCGGAGATGGCGAGATTTAAGGGCGGCCACCATTGAAGATCAAAGTCATCGTTATTCTTTGTAATGTTTAACTCTTATTTGATATTTTCTTCTAATACTATGAGAGGCTAAACCCCCCAATGCTAGGGGGTGGTCCTGGTTTGATGATTGTTATGAATCTTGATTCTTGATTTCCTTAATGCATGTTTATCTATTTCAATTTAATTGTGTGGTGTTCTTATGATTATGTATCGGACAAATACATGTATACCTATGATTAACAATTGGCAGGACTATGATTGTTAGGGTCTCTACACAATTAGGTTATTAGGAGTCTCACCTAGGACTAGGAACTCTTTCTAATCACTTGAATTCTTGATATTTTTATGGTTAAAACCAAGAGTTATTTAAATGGACATTTGAATAAGGATTAGGGTTTTAATAGTTGTCTTCATTAAGGACTTAAGGAAGAACAATCTAGAGATAGGTAATTGATAGCTTTCATATGCAATGAGGAAATCTGAATTCAGATCATAGTTTTGTTAAATTAACCACTCACCCTAGCATCATTCTCAATATATTTCATCAGTCATCACTTGTTACAAGCGTAACTAAAAGTTTTAAAATCAACCAAACCATTGTTTTTGTTCAATTGAATTAAGAGCACGAATAAGTATTTACCACGCAGTCCTCGAGATCGATACTTGGGGAAACTCATTATAACTACAGCGGTAAAAATAGTACACTTGCTATTTTTCCAATCAAGTTTTTGGCGTCGTTGCCGTGGACTGCCAAAATACTGATTTACTCTTAGTTTGATTGAAATTTTATTGCTCTGCAATTAAAATTTTTCTATTCATTTGTTTATTTATTTTTCTATTACATTGTATTAGAACTAATATTGTGTCTGACATTTTATGCGAGGTCAGACCTCGTGAGAATATCTTTTGGCGAAATAGAGAACCCTTCGTGCTCGTGAAGAGGAGCAAAGCAAGCAAGGCGGCCGAGGAAGAAGATAGGAATTCAACACACTCGGAGTCGGAGAAGGCAACCAATGAATCCACCTCAAGAGATTGCTAGGGGATTATGGAGGGAAAAATACACCAAGGGGAAGATTGACCATTGTCAACCAACCCGTTAATGTTCCTAATTTTCAGCTCCACCCGAGCACCATCACTCAGTTGGAGAAGAGATCCTTTTCTGGAAGGGTTAATGAAGATGCTAACAAGCATTTGCAACGATTTCTAACTATGAGCACCACTCTAAAGATTGATGGGCATACTGAAGAATAGAAAAAGTTGCGAATGTTTCAGTTCACCTTGGTAGATGAAGCGGAGTGGTTCTATTCTCTTCAGTAGCATTACATCTTGGGAAGATATGGAAACAGCATTCCTCAACGAGTATTTTCCAACGTCAGTGTTCATGAGGAAAAGATATGAGATCCTGAATTTCAAGCAGAAAGATGGTGAATCATTAGGATACTCTTTCAAGATATTTAAGAGACTCACGGTGGCATGCCTACTCATAACTGGATCGGGAGCGGATGCGATGTTTGTGAATGGTGCGAGAATCAAAGCGAAGCAACTCATTGACACGGTGGTGGCTCATCCAACTTCGACGGTATCAAGAAGATTATTGAAGCTATAGCAAATGAGCATCCGAATTATATGACGGGCTGCAAGCAAACCGAGGGAGTGATTGATTTGAAGTTGGAAGTAAATAAACAACTCAAAATCGAAGAGGCAATAGCTGCAGAAGTGGAGAAAAAGCTTAAAGCTATGAACATGGGCACTCAACAGGTAGCACAGGTTAAAAATGTGGTTTGTGACATTTGTAGTGGACCACACATGACTGCACAATGTCTTGCAACTCCGAAACAAATTGAGGAGATAAAATTCTTGAGGCAGAATAATCCATATTCTAACACCTATAACCCTGGGTGGAAGAATCATCCGAACTTTGCTTGGAAAGATCAGCAACAACAAGCTCCTCAAAAGGCAGAGTGGGAAGTGGCCTTTGAAAAGATGGCTGCCCACACTTCCCAATTCCAAGAAGAAACACGAAGCAATCACAGGAACACCATGGCTGCAATTAAAAATTTGGAGGTTCAAATGGGGCAAATTGTGCAACAAGTAGCAATGCAAGCACAGGGCAGTCAGAAGAACCATGAGAATGTGAATGTTGTCACAACAAGGAGTGAAAATGTTGCCAGAAAAAGAGAAGATGAGGTAAAAGTTGATGATGAACTTATAGAAGTGGAATTAGAAGTGAGAGAGAACAAGAAAAAAAAGGAAGAAGTGGCGCTACCTGTGAAGCCAACTGAAGAAAAGAGTAAACCTGCGATTAGGCTGCCATATCCCTCGCGAGTGGCAAAGAAGGACACAAAAGAAAAAGAGTTTGATAAATTTGTCAAATTGTTCAAGAAGCTAGAGATCAACATACCTTTATTTGAAGCACTCGAGAAAATTCCTTTGTACCAAAAATTCATGAAGGAGATCCTATCAAAAAAGAGGCCAACAGATGATGGACATGTACTCGTTGATGAGAAGTTGTGGCAATCGCACCCGAGAGAAAAATACCTGTCAAGCAGAAGGATCCTGGATCGGTGGCAATACCATTCACCATAAAATATAGAAATTTCAAAAGGGTTCTAATTGATTCTGGCTCTAGTGTGAGTTTAATGCCATTATCAATTTTCAAGAGGCTTGGCATTGAAAAGATAAGCGGGAGTGGAACAAAATTAAAATTTGCTGATCACACCATCAAGAAGTCTTATGGGATAGCAAGATGTGTTGGTCGAGATTGAAAAATTTGCTTTTCAAAGGATTTCGGATCATGGACATACACGAAGATGAAGAGACCCCGATCATTCTTGGTCGACCTTTTTATTGACTAGCGGTGCAATTTTGATATTGAGACAGTCATCTAACTCTAAAATATTTTGAAGAGGAGATAACCATGAAGGTGTTTGAGGTCAAGGAACAAGGTGCGGTGAAAAAATAAATTTTCGTTGGTATGGTCAAAATTGAGGAGAGAGAAAATTTTCAAATTCACTCCCTGAAGAAGTCTCAGGCATAATCTCTCAAGTGGCATCAATTAAGATTCCCAAGTTCAGCCAAGAAGCCAAGCAGGGAAAGAAGAAGGTAGACAAAGGTGAGAAGATGAAAGTTGGAAGTAACGTGAATCACGCAGTGGCTCGTGCTCTTGAGGGGGTTGAATTGGGGCTGCGGAAAGTACAAGCAACAAGGTGTGGAAGAGAAAGTACCCCCCGTAAGGGGATGACCCGTCGAGCCATGCGACGTTAAACGAAGCGCTACGTGGCAGGCAACCCACGTTTCTCATAACTTAGCTTTTCTTTTTGTTTTGTTCGCAGGTAATAAAAAGGGATCCTATCTTGTGAAAGCTAGGAGGTAGCAATTGGTACTGCATCACCCTTTGTGAGTCACTTCTCTCGAGCTTGATCTGAAACATTGAGGTCAATGTTTAATTCAAGTTTGGGGGAGGTTTTATTGCTTTGTTTTATTGCTTTGTTTGATTTTTGTTAAGTTGATGATAAATGTTGTGTAACAACACTAGTAGAAATTCTCCAAAATTTTCTGAATTTTGACCGAAAATTTTGTTTTGTTTTACACAAGAGCTTGTATTTCAATAAGGTCGGGATTGATATTGTGTGAGATGCAGGGATGATTGTTTTAAGGTAGGAAGTTCGGAATAATGTGACATTGATACGAGTCCAACGTGTCGATTCGTATTATAGTGCTTAAAGTCTGCGAAGTACTCCTTGAATAGTTTATCTATACAGTCTGGCATATTTTAGATTCACATGCAGGAATGATTGGTTGAGAATCAAATAAAAATGGCATTAAATGACGAAAAGACGGTAAAAGGCAACCGACCCGCTAAGTTGGGTAGCCCTCACCAAGTTATTCAGCCCAAAGGGGGTTGATCCCCAAACGTCGTCTGGATAACAGACAATAAATAACCACAAGGTTTGAAAATTTCATCAGTATTAGAAAGTGGCAAACGCTGCTCGTTTGGTGCCCAAATAAGTGAAGTTCTTGGCTAGTCATGTGCATGTGATGATTATCATAATTCTTAGTGCCTTAATCTGATTGTGCGAATGAAAGAGGAGGAAAAGCGGAAAGAGAATATTTAAGTGTGAAGCATAGTTGGAAGGTATTTTAGTGTCATGTGAATGCTGAGCGCACTACTTTCTAAGCAATGAGAACTGAACTCTTGCATATGAGTACCGATCTGCTTTAATGTTCATTAGTTCTGGTAATCGTCGCTTGAGGTCAAGCAACAGTTTAAGTTTGGGGGAATTTGATCGGTGGTTTTTACACAGTTATTTAGCATTGAATTTCGTTATCGTTTCTTTTATTTGTCTAGTGTTATATGTCATTTTATCCCATTTTACCCTTTGGTTATGTGTTCGAGTATTTTCAGGGTCATAAGAATAAAACAGGATAAATCGGGGCAAAAGAAGTGCAAAAATCAGAATATGGGAGGCTACAGATGCATCAACACGGGCCCCCGTGTTGATCAACACGGCCCGTGTCGAAAAGCCACTAGAAAACGCAAAAAAACCAAAGTCAGTGCATCAACACGGGCACCCGTGTTGATTAACACTGCCCGTGTTGATTAACACGGGCGCCCGCGTGAATCCACACTGCCCGTGTTGATTGACCTGGCAGCAAATATTTTTTATTCAAGATATCAACACGGGCACCCGTGTTAATCAACACGGCCCGTGTTGATGGACGCGTGTGGAAACTTCACTTTTTGAGTTTTGGACCTTTTCTTTGTCATTAAGGGTACTTTGGACTTTGACTAAGACTTGGATTAGAGAAGAGACTATTAGAAGGAATTGGAGGTTAGGAAAAACTACTTTGAAAACCACGAAAGAAAGATCACGGAGACAAGAGAGCGACGAAGGAGAATTCGAAGACGGCGAGATTCAAGGGCGGCCACCATTGAAGATCAAAGTCATCGTTATTCTTTGTAATGTTTAACTCTTATTTGATATTTTCTTCTAATACTATGAGAGGCTAAACCCCCCAATGCTAGGGGGTGGTCCTGGTTTGATGATTGTTATGAATCTTGATTCTTGATTTCCTTAATGCATGTTTATCTATTTCAATTTAATTGTGTGGTGTTCTTATGATTATGTATCGGACAAATACATGTATACCTATGACTAACAATTGGCAGGACTGTGATTGTTAGGGTTTGTACACAGGTTATTAGGAGTCTCACCTAGGACTAAGAACTCTTTCTAATCACTTGAATTCTTGATATTTTTATGGTTAAAACCATGAGTTATTTGAATGGACATTTGAATAAGGATTAGGGTTTTAATAGTTGTCTTCATTAAGGACTTAAGGAAGAACAATCTAGAGATAGGTAATTGATAGCTTTCATATGCAATGAGGAAATCTGAATTCAGATCATAGTTTTGTTAAATTAACCACTCACCCTAGCATCATTCTCAATATATTTCATCAGTCATCACTTGTTACAAGCGTAACTAAAAGTTTTAAAATCAACCAAACCATTGTTTTTGTTCAATTGAATTAAGAGCACGAATAAGTATTTACCGCGCAGTCCTCGAGAACAATACTTGGGGAAACTCATTATAACTACATCGGTGAAAATAGTACACTTGCTATTTTTCCGATCACACGCGTGTCATGGAAGCGAAGCGAGTAGTTTGTAAACAAGTGTCTCCTTTTGACTGCATCGATTCCGCGCCAAACTTCATCTTCTTCGTTTTAAATTTTTGAAAACATAGCGTCGGCCTCAATGCGACGCTATAGTCCCTGCATTTTCCAAAATCTCATACACATAATATAAATTAGTTAGGAGTACATGAATCGACTGGAAATCACATTCTAAACACAATGGTAGTGATCTTATGGTCCAATTTATCCGTTTTAGAGAAGCCCTAAATCGAGGCCGAAAACCCTAGCTATGGTGATTCTCGTTCTAAGCCATGGAAACTCAATCAAATTTCCCAGAAAGCTTGCAATCTTCGTTCTAATCACAAAAACAACAACAAAACATGTTAAAAATGCATGAATAATAGAATTCGATTTTGGAAAAAGTGTGACAAACCGAAATCGTGTTCTTGCAATTCTTGATGTTTTTGGACAAAGTAAAGGTCTGGGTCGATTCAGGGGATGTCAAGGAACGTGTTTGGATGCTTGGAATCAATTGAGTCGAGCTAAAACCCAGGCTGCTAGTAGCTTGTGAAGCACGGATTTTTTGATCTAGGTTAGGGTTCCTCAAGCCAATTTTTTTCGTTCTCAATCATGTGCTATGCATTGTGTATTTATATTGGATGGAATTGGAGCTGATTTGACGAAGAAATCATCATCAATCAATGCAAAACATATTTGATTTTGTACAAAATCAAATTTTCTCTTTTTTGATCAATTTCAATCAATTTCTTTCCAAATCCAATCAAATTTCGAAATTTGTTGGCTTTATTGGTTTTCTTGGATCTCAAGGAAGAGAGAAAAATCACATTTGCAATTAATTTTGATTTTATACCTTACTTTTGAATTTAATTTGTATTTAAACGAATAAAATCCAAATTAAATAGAAAATAAAATAAAAATTCGTGGCATTGGGCTTGGATATTCCTAATTGTATAAGGAACAAGTTTGGATGAAGAAAAAGTAAGCCCATTTGCAAATTTTTGATTTTTACAAGTATCTCTCTTTGTGCATTTCTTCAAAATTTCCCAACTTGTGAATGGTGTATCTTGCTCAATTTTCCATATTTTTTAGTGTTCTTGGACTTTTTGGAAATCTCTAAGAGTCCTCTAACCAACCTCTTTGGTTTCATCTCAATTGGAGTTTCCATGCTCAATATATCTTCAAAACAAAATGTTGACTTTTTGTTGACTTTGAAAAAGGACCTGTAATGTTTTGATCCATACCTTCCAAATGAAGCATTTTTTGAACATTCTTGTGAGACATGAAGTTGTAGAGAATTGAATTTCCTTCAAAACAAGAGGTGGTGGAAAAATTTCTGAGAAAGTATGAAGAAGTTATGCTCAGTCAAAGTTTGGTTGACTTTTCACTAAGAAACCCTAATTTAGAAAGTCTAACTTTTGAGCAAATATTGAGTTTTCTTGATGAATCATGATCAACCCTTGATCAAATGATGGATGTGACTTCAAAATGAGGATGTTGACCAAAAATTATGAAGTTTGACTGTATGTTGACCACAGTTGACTTTTTGTCTAATACAACTGATTTTCAACCATCTGAGCAACTGTCTGAGGAAATTTGACTTGTGAGGCTTGAAACTTGATATGGAGAATCTTTGAAGCATATGAGGAGGCAAGATGACCGTTGGAGATGTTGGAAGTCCATCTGGATCTGAGAATTGTCAAACCCTAGCTTGGGTTGATTGTCTAAGAGAGGGTTTGTCTGATCATCCTTTGAAGAATCCTTGAGTATGGATGTATGAAATGTCTTGAGATAATGGAGGGAAAATTTTGGGGTATGACACTATGCTCTTGTTCTTCCTGTCAACAGTTTCACTGATCCCCGTCTCAAAAGTCTGGAGAGATCCAACAAGTTCTTCCACCTTCAGGGTGCTGATGTCCTGAGCTTCCTCTATAGCAGTCACTTTCATTGCAAACCTTTTAGGCAATGATCTGAGAATCTTTCTCACCAGCTTTTCTTCTGACATCTTCTCTCCCAGTGCTCCTGAGGTGTTGGAAATCTCCAAGATATTCATGTGAAACTCATGAACGGTCTCATCTTCCTTCATCTTCAAATTCTCAAATTTGGTAGTGAGCATCTGAAGTCTTGACATCTTCACCTTGGATGTCCCCTCATGAGTAGTTTTGAGAGTGTCCCAAACATCCTTGGCAAGCTCACATTGATGTACTAGTCTGAAGATATTTTTGTCAATTCCATTGAATAAAGCATTCAATGCTTTAGAGTTCCTCAGTGCTAGCTCCTTTTCTTCTTTGCTCCATTCTTCCTCAGGTTTCAAGACAGAAGTCCCATCTTTCTCAAGCTTGGTGGGATGTTTCCATCCTTTGTCAGCAGCTCTCCAAGCTTTAATATCCAGTGACCTTAAAAAGGCAACCATACGAGGTTTCCAGTAATCATAATTAGATCCATCCAGTATGGGTGGTCTACCTCCAAATCCTCCTTCCTTATCCATAACGCCAGAAACTATTATCCCTAGATCTCACCCAGAAATAACAGGCAGGGTGCCTGCTCTGATGCCAATTGAAATTCCTGGCAGCAGATACGTGATGTCACAGAGAATGTTATGACACAGTATCTGACACTCTGTTAACAATTCACACAGTAAATTTAAACAGCAGTAAAGAACACAATAGATTGTTCACCCAGTTCAGTGTATAACAACACCTACATCTGGGGGCTACCAAGCCAGGGAGGAAATTCACTATTAGTAGAATTAATTCAGGAATAAACCAACCAGTTTATCTCCTTCACTTAAAACCTACCCAATGCAACTTCAATCTAAGTCCTACTTAGACCTGAGTTCCTACTCACTCCCCCTCAATCACAGCAGTGATTTCAACCTATTGATTAATTGAATTGTGAAGACACACTTCAATAAACTATCTTGATTTTGCTTCAAAGCTTTAATCAAGAGACAAAACACTCGTGCTTCAAAGCTTTGAGTGATAAACAACCCTTACAACCAAATCCTAGTCCAAGGCACTTATCAATTGATAATTGCTTGGCTCACAAGAGTAATTAGAATTACACAAAATACAACCTGCTAAATCTTCAATACAGTTCAAGAGGCGCAGCAGCAGAGTAAGGGTTCTTTTCCTATTATAGAAGAAGTCCTGAAACTTCAGTTTTGGGCTTCCATAATAGTAGCTAGGATTCACTTAATTAATCGTAAAAACTTGGTCTTTTCAACAACCAATTTAGGTTTAACTATGATTAACCTAACATCCACGTGAGCATGCAATCTAATAACAGAAAAACATAATAAAGCAGCTCAACAAACTTCCTGAAAAATATCAGGAAAAACAGATTTTGAGTAAGTATGTCACGTGATGTCATGACATACATTATGACATCAATCAAACTTCTGCAGAATTTCCAGCACAGTACTTGCTTCCAGATCTGAGCTGTACTTAAACATCCTTGTCAAGTAGGATTTATCTTCAATCTCTGAATGTCATGACATTTATCAAGACATTGTCATAGCCTAGTTTTACCAAAAAATAATGCCAACTAAAAACACTTACACATTCCTCACCTTACAATCCATGCACAAGGATGCAACCAATGATATGAGAATTAAACTTCTAAATAAATATCAAAGTGATCCCTTAAGGTCAAGTGTCTCTCAAGTCTTATAAGACTATCCTTGAGGTTATCATTCCCTGTAAACATCAATTAGAAACACAAACTATGCAAGAGAAACGTTTAAGAGCCAATGCATCAACAATCTAGGGTTTTAAGAACCATGGAAGTTTTGTGCTCAATGTAAAGGATTTAGTGACTTAACATGGGATTTTCAATGTTTGGAATCACATCATATAACACTAGATCACTCAAATGATCATTACATACCCTATTCTTGGCCTTAAATCATGTGCACAAGCTTCAAAATTGAAGGTAGAGTCAATCACATTAGGCAAAGGTATGCTCACATTTGAAATTCCATAAAAAAAAAAAGAAAATAGAAAATAAAATCCAAATAAAAATGGAATAAGGGGCTCAAATCCCTTACAAGTCAGGGATATATCCTTGCCCAAGTTGAAAAGTCATGGAAAGGTCAAAACAAAATTCAAATAGTCAATACTATGGATATTCATGCTCATATGACCAAATAATAAGAAAAAATGGTATAAAATTCAAAAGTCAGAAATAAAAATCTATAAAAATTGGAAACAGTGACCCAACACCCTAAGCATGATAAAAAAATATTTTTGTCCCTTTTTATTTCCATGAAAAAATGGTAAATGCAAATAAAATGCAAAATGTATGATGCAAAACATGTATTTAATGCAAAATTTGGTTTAATTATGCAAAAATGATAAAATTGTAAAATAAAAATCATAAATGCATGAAGTAGGCTATTAATGAGCTAGAATATTTTTTATTCATTTTTTAAATGCATGGAAATATTTTTAAATGAATTAAATATGCATGAAATGCAATATAATGCATGAAATGGTTGAAAAATAGAAAAAAAATACAAGAATTCTGAAATAAAATTCAAAAATGCATGAGATATAATTTGAATGAACCAAGATATTTTTTGTTCATTTTTTAAATGCATGGAAGTATTTAAAAATGAATTAAATATGCATGAAAGGTAATAAAATGCATGAAATTATTTAATTATGCAAAAATCCAAAAATTATCAAATAAAATTCATAAACTCAAAATTAATATTATGAGGGATTCAAAATATGTTTTGTGCAATTTTTAAACATTGGAAAGTATTTTTTGAGAATTTTTCAATGAAAATGCAATTAATTAAAGTCAGAATTTAATTAAATGGTCAAAACATTTTTAAAAATTTGGAAAAAATTCCACAAAATATTTAAAATCATTTTAAGCCTATAATATTGTTTTTTGGAATTTTTGGATGATTTTTGGATGCAAAATTAAATGATGCAAAATGCGAATTATGAAATAATCAAAAATGGAAATTCAAAAATGCATGGACCACTCAGATCGCGCCACCTCATCGTCTCCTACCTCCAGCCCTTGCCCTAAACGCGTATTTTTCAGTTTCAAGCAAGCAACTTTCAGCACGCGTATCTCACTCATTTCTCAACCAAATTAAGTGATTCAAAGCTCAAAATAAAGATCTCATGGCAAACTACAACATGCAACTTGTAAAACATCAAATGATTCATCACACATCAAGAAATTTGAGCACGAAAATCACAAAAATCATCCTAAATCTGGATTTTCAGAACTTCATGCTATGCAATATGCTTCACAAACAGTTGAAATTATACATCAAACCTAGTGTTTGGCCAGCTAACCACGCATACAAATCATCCATTTCATCAAATACAAGCTAGAATTCCAAATTTGAGATTTGAATCATACCTCTTGATTTGGAAAATAAATCCAAAAATGCCTCTGGATTTGAAGAGGAAACACTTGAATATTGCTCTTAGATCTTCAATGGATTGATAATAATCAAGAAAATCAACTTCAAATTCAGTTTATAGCAACTTCAAAGTTTGTGAAAATTTGAGAAAATGCAGAGCAATTTGGGATCTAAAAATGAGAGAGAGAGAGAGAGAGAGAGAGAGAGAGTCTTTTGCATTTGGGGAAGTATCCAATTTATATTGTGTGCAAAATCATGAGGGTAGCTTGGTCTTTGCTCCAAAAATCCGTTATTTGCAAACATGTGATAAAAATGACATCTTTGGCATGGCTTGTGTTTTATGCTTGTTTGTGCTTGCTTGCTTGCGTTTTGGTGAGCTGGAAAATGAGTGCATCTCAGCTCACGTGATAGAATCCTCCATCTTGCCAAAAATGAGAAAAATCAAAGTGTGCATGAAATGCGTGTGAGCAAAATGTGCTCAAAATGCTTGGCTTTTTAAGGCAAAGAATGTGTGCTGGCTTGCTTGCTTCGAAACCGGGCCATACTAGCTCAAAACAACTTGTAAAACAACTCACAAAATACACAAAACCAAACTTCTCAAAAATCAACTTTGTATCATCTTTTCTTCATCAGATTTCTCATAAATGGCTTGTGCATTCTTTGTCCTCTTCATACATATCAAAAGTTCATAGCATGAGGATCAAAACAAGCTTTGATTCACTCAAAATGGATCAAAAATGAGTGAGATATGGTTCTTCAAAGTTATGCACAAGGATTGCACAATCTGGGCACGCGCGCATTCTTGGCTTGCATGGGCATGCATGATTTCAGCTTCATGGCCTCAACTTGTGAGCCTTGTATCTTGATCAGTTTTGCACCAAATGACATGATTCAAAGTTCCATTTAAAGCTCTCATGGCATACTTCAAAATGCACGAAGTGATTTTCAAAAATTCCATTCCAATCAAAAGATATAAGCTTCAACATTATGCCCACCACCTGTTTGTGGAAATGACTCAAAGAAATGCCCAAAAACGTGCATGCTTGCCCAGCCTTGGTCAACTTTTGTGCACAAAACTTCTAACTCAAATATCTCTCAAATGGTGCATTTTTGAGAAATTTTACACATTGGGAATCTTGTAGGATTTTTTCCAAGCTTTCTAGAAATACCAATTGAGAGAGTTACGAGGTGTCAAAGTTCCATAGGGTGGACACTTAGAAAAAATTTCAAACTTCCTATTACTTCAAAAACAAGTTAACTCCAATTTCTTCAATTTCCTTTATTCAATGGTGAATTTGGTCATGAAAAATGAAAATGTGATCTTTGAATTGATGGTTGACCAAAAGTCCACTTGGTCAACTTCTGACTTTGACTGATTTTGACCAAAATGACCATTTTGCCCCTTGTGATCAATTGACTTGCTTCCACTCCAAATTGAGCCTCAATATTCCAACCATAGATGTCCATCAACATATAGAAACAAGTGAAATCAAGTTTGAATGAAGAATCTGAAGAAATCTTGATTTCACTCAAAACCCTAATTTTGCTCCATGTGTTAGGAGGTGACCAATCAAGCTTCAAAACCTCAAACCTTCTGAATGTGTTGAGCAATCCTTTGAACCATGATGACTCAAATGATAATAAGAAGATAATACTCCAAGAAAATGACTCATCCAAGTTCCAAACTCCACAGATGAACAAAAGTCTAATTTCATCAGATGAATGCCACAGATGAATTTCTCACCAATTCTTTGTAAAACTTCAACTTTTGAGGAATCAATAAGACAAATGGAATGTCTTGAGGCACAATATATCATGGTGACCTTGAAATATCCACAGATATGAAAACTTGGGATCTCCTCAGAAGGACATGCTAACATAATCAACCTCCTTAGCTTGTAGAAGACTTGAGAACCCCCTAGAGGTTGGGTCCTATCATGAGATGTGAATGCAATGCAATATGATGTTTATGATGAAACATAAGCCTCAATCAAGAGGGCAAATTTTGGGGTGCAACAGACATCCTTCTCAAATACATCATCAAATGGTCACGAGTACAAGAATTTCCCTTATACTTATCAAACTCTAAAACCTTGAATTTAGCAGGTACCTTCACATTAGGAACCAAGCACAAATCGTTGACGTTATCACCAAAATCTCTTTCCCGTTAAGGGCCTTCAGCTCTTTCTGCATCTTGTCAAACTAATCCTAAAAACCATCCATTCGATCATAAAAATCCAAGCTTTCATTGGAAGAGGAAGTGTATTGTTGTTAAACTCTTTATTGAAAACAGGAATAGTATCCACCACGGGAGGTGCGAAAACCACAGCAGGTTGGGCCAGGGAGGTCACTTGAGCAGCAGGATTGTAACCTTCAGGCATGAAATTCGCTGGCATTCCCCAAGGATAACCAAGAGGCATACGGTGTTGGACGGAAGAAACGATTGACACAACAGAAACATGAACATCTTGTATCTCGAAAATAACAGTTGTCTGTTGAGGTGGAATGATACGAGGAGAAAGAGGGGGACGTAGTGGCTGATTCTGAGCAGCCACCAACTATTCCATCATAGCATTCAAGTTGGCCATACCGGCTCTCAAAGAAGTAACCTCTTCGCGTAACTCGCGATTCTCTTATTCCAAATTCTCCATGTTCTTCTTGGTGTTGGCTCGAGTGTTATACCGATGCAACAGCTTGAAGACTGAACGAAGTAGAGAAACAAATAAGACACCTGGGATAATATGGAAATGCAAGAGCGTGTGTGTGTCATGATGCATGTCATGCACATGATTTTATATTTTATTGTTTCTTCTTATTTTATTTCATTATTCAAGAAACTTAATAAAGAAAATTCAATTTGCGAATATCAAAGTATAACACAATTGAAATAATAATAAGAATTAAAAAAACAACTCATATCATTAATAAAGTATTTTGAGGATTACAACTCTTCAATAAAAGTTTCAATGAACCCAAGTACAATAGAGCATAAAATAGAAACTAGAAGTCCTAAGAGACCAAATTTGCAGAAGACCCTTCATCAGATGACCTCTTCCTCTTGAGCTTTCTAATCTCTTCTTTCAGTCGCTCTTTCTCCAACACATATCTGTCAACATAACATTTCCAAGAACCTAACTCAAGGGAAGTATGAGAATAAACAATAGCACTAGAAACTGGGTGAACGTTGGAAGAAAGCAAATCCTTCTTTTTCTCCATCATCTCTACAACACGACTCTCAAGAATCTCAATCAAATTATCCTTTTCTTTTAACTCTAATGCGTGAGACATCTTCAAAGTATGATATTTGTTCTTCCAAGCTTCCTTCTCTTGTTGCATCTGAACCAAAGTAACCTGAAGATCCTCTATGTCATCTAAACCCTAAGTAGTAGCTAAGAACAAATCAGTAAGAGTCTCATCTCGATAATACGACATCTTTAACTCAATAGCTCTCGCTTGAACCCATAGAAGATAAGGCTCCAAAGAAACAACTCCTCTCAGTCCTAGATTCTCTTTCCCTTTCCTATGAATATGACGTCAAGCCTTTTCTATATCCTTCCTAGAGGTAGTGTGGTCTTCACCCTCTCTAAGAAAGAAGCCACTCACATGAATTTTCAATGGTTTATCCCTCATTCGATAACCAATTTAACGACGCGCAAGAATAGGATTGTAGCCAATGCATCCCTTTGTACCAAGAAGAGGCACATTGGGAAAGCTACCACAACTGTCAATAATCTATACATCATAATAAGCCTGACGGTACCACACAATATCATAATGAGTGAGAGCCATGATTTTTTGCGCCCAACAAGGTCCCCTCTTAGGATACCAAAAAGAATCAGCTGTAGGTAAATAAGAAGTAAACCAATGGTATATCAATGGCGTACAATAGATAATCTCTCCTTCTCGAAGGAAGTTTCGAAGGTGAATAGAATAGTAAGTCTCTACAAGAAGTGTGGGAACTGGATTCCCGATCATGAAGATCCTGATAGCATTAACGTCAACAAAGTTGTCAACGTTGGGAAACGAAAACAAACCATAAGCAAACAAGGCAAAGATAGCTTCAAAAGCCTTCATACTCCTCATCTCCGCAAATAACGAGCCTTCTTCAAAAGAAAGGCATCTGGTAATCCTCTGATACACCCCTTGGTAGTCATGTTGTCTTCAATCTCAGACCTCTTTAGATGGGTAATAGCAGCAATCTCATGATACTTATGCTCCTCCTCCAAACCAGTGAAATGAACAACACTAGTAATAGGCCGACCAAACAGATAAAAATACTCCTCCAAGGTAGGAACCATCTGATAGTTAGGAAAAGTGAAGCAATGGTATAACGGATCATAGAACTGTACCAAGGTGAAAAGCAAACCATCCTTCATCTCTATTTTCATCAACGGTGTAATAGTCCCATACGTCTTCCGAAAATCCTCTGGACTCTCAATCTTATCAATCAAGCTCATCAATCCATCAATCTTAGGTTCCTTGAAATTGTACTTCCGAGTCCTCCTCTGTCCAAAATCCATGGTTAAAGTATACCTAAGATATTTGCAAAGGTCAATTTTAAGTCCCTTGAACAATTGTCTAAAAAGAATGCATATGGGTGCATGAATGCATGATGCAACAAGCACACACAAAGATCACAAACAAGGGGGGTCCATAGGTTCGACGTCACTAGCATGGAGTCAAAAAGGTACTGACCACAAGGTATTCTAGGCTTTGTCACTTGTCAATCATGGTTCTAAAGGAATCCCCAGAGTATTCATTTCTCTATCCAACATTACCAACATCCTGATTGCTCGATAATCAATAATACCTTCAGGTGAAACTCGTCTAGGTGCAGTATCGCGTAGAAACTACTTCCGAATGACTCTGTAATAGTCCCCGCACTACCCAAAAAAGGCCAGGATGGGTTAAAGGTTCTACGGCTGCTCGGCTTCAGGGACTCTCAGGTCAAAAGCGGCCATGTCTTCCCAATCGCTCAGTAAACAAAATACCACAATCAAGGAGGTCTCCATTAAGTGGGGGATCTAATGTCTCCTTCTTCGAGATTAATCCCTAAAAGTTAACATTATTATACCTCCCGTCCTATCTTAAGTTTTCCTGAGTCCAGGTATAGGAACTCAAAATGAAAATCACCAAGCACCCCTGAAAACCAAAAAAACAATCCAGACAAACAAGCATATAATATACACAGATAACAAAGCACATATGTACAAATAAACAAAAAATAGGGTCAACCCCAACCAGAGATGGTCCTGTAATAGGTCAAACATCCCCAGCAGAGTCGCCACTTTTTTTGTAGCGGCAAAAACTGCTATAAGCCATTGAATTGACTTAACTCAAAAGTAACAAAACAATCGCCGCCGTGCTTTTATTTTATCCAAAGTACTAATAAAAAGTGGGAATAAATCTTAAAATATCAGAGATCTGGGATCGGGGGTTAGTTATGCAAAGGGAAGGTGTTAGGCACCCAAAGCATCTACAGTACTCTGCAGGAACCTTTTTGAAAATTTGTATACATGTGCTAAAAAGAGTTTGTGCAAAAAGTGTCTGGAGAGTTTAGAAGAAAACAAGAAAAAGTATTTTTTTGGATTTTTTATTTGATATAACTTCCAATGAGTTCTAGGCCTACGTACCAACAATGTGCATTGTTGAAATCAAAACCAAGTAGTTCGGCTAAAAAAGGCCAAAATTATGTGTTGGTTGATTTTAAGAAAAATGTTAATTTGGAAAAAAGCTACAAAGATCTCAAAAAGGGTTTGAATGAGGTTAGGTGTTTTTTTAGTCCTATGTAAAAAAGGAAGTCAAAGTATAATTAAATGGATTGAAAGTTTTTTAAGAAGAGAAGTTTGAAAAATTCATGGACCTAAGTCCAAGTTTTTTATGAAAGCGGTTCGAGTTTTGAAAACAAGAATCCTTTGAAAAATAAGGGAGATTTTGAAAAACGAGCATAGTAACGACTATATTTTTAAGAAATTCACTCATCATTAGAGTATAACGGAATAACCTGCATACAAAGATAATAACCAGACAGGGATAAAATAACACCAAGAGCACAAAGATCTCCCAAGCTGAGGTAAAGGTCCTAATCTTACGTTTAAAGATCAAACTCCAAGCACAAGGATAGTAACCAAGTCCAATTAAAAGTTTTTTTATGTTTAAGTTGAATTATTAAGTATTTTGAAAAGAAAAATAAAATGCCAAGTGAGCTAATTCAAAATAACAAGAAAGTAAAATGCTCAAGTGAGCAAAAGGGAAAGATGACATGAAATGTAAATGCTAAAAGTAAAGTGCATAAAAATAAAGAGAATAAAATTAAATGCGGAAAGTAAAGAGCGGAAAAAAATAAAGAACAACTAATAAATGTTAGTGAGGTTAGTAATCAGACGTCAGTGATAACACCAAAATGTATCGTATATTTGGCTTAACTTACATAGATTATATCCTTATTTTATCTTAATTATGTTGCTTTATATTCGTATTATTCCGGTATTTTCTATGTTTTTAGGAATTTGATATTTACAAGGCATGTGCGAAGAAAGTTGAGAAAAGTCGGGAAAATCGTACTTAAAATCCACAAAAGAAGAGCAATTATGCGATTGTGGGATGTATGGAAAAATAGGGGTGCATCACAAGTAAAAATGCTTTGGAAAATAAATAAATAATATTAAGCATCAAAGGCCCAAACCAACGCGCCTTCACTGGCCCAGCAAGGTGTAATGGACGTCACACCCCCTAAAGCTAAGCTGTAACGATCGTTGCGCGTTACAGGGCGAGATTTCCTCAACAAGCAAAGGTGTAACGACTGTTACACCCTCATCACAAGCCCATAACGAACGTCACACTTGAAGGAGACTTTTTCTCCTTGCTTGTAGCAAACGGCATGGTGGTTACAACTATTTCCTATATTTTCTCCACCTACTTAGTAAAGCAAGGAACGCCAATTCCTCCTACATTTTCTCAACAATCAGTTCTTAGAAACTATATAAATAGGGCTGACATTCTTAATTTTACACACTCCTCCCTCTTGGCCTCTCTCTTCCTCTGTCGTCCATTTTTCCATCACTTTTCGTTCGTGGATTTTTCTTAGAATGTAAAAGTAATAGTTCTCCACATCAGGGGACTATTACCAAGTTAGTTTTAGTATTTACTTATATCATTCTATTTATGCATTAGATTTAAACCGGTATGCGTATTTCAATTCAAGTTTTCTTTATTTCCATTTTCTATATTTACAGGTTCTTCATTTTACCGTTTTATTGTTATTATCATTGTTATTCCATTTATCGCATTATTTATTATTATTATTATTATTACTTTGTTTGCTGATTTAATTGTTATATCGTCTTTTATCGTAACTATAATTATTTATGCATTTTTAATTAGTAACATGTTCGTCTAAATAGTTTAGAGTTTGGTGTATGAGGACCGTTGTTACCAACGGGACTCAGTAGAAAATAATAGGTGTGAATTTATGATTAGGATTCTGTTTTGGTTTTAATTTCCAAGTCTAACTTAAATAGATTTGTCATGAGAGTGAGAGTTATTTAACACAATTTTGTCACGAGAGTGAGAAATCAATTAAGGTAAGAGCCGACACTGCGAGAGCATGGGGATCGAACCGGATAGTGGAAATTAGGCAACACATCTAAATACAGCGAGAGCGCTTTAGATACGTTTAGGATATTATTGACTTACAAAATATATTTCTTAGTTATCGGGCGAGCGAGAGCAATATCTTGGGATTAGTAAGTATGGCTTTAGTTAATATCACGAGAGCGTGAGGCAAAGTCTTTAAGTTAGTATATTCTACGGAACTAAGTTCTAGTCGTAATTAGTACCCGTTTTCTATTAGTCCTTTTGGCACGCGGAAATCATATCCCGGCATCGTTTTAGTATTATTTCCTAAGTTCATTTATTTTAGTTTTAGTTCTTAGTTTCCCCGAAAATCTAATTATTCATTTGCCTTAGCTTTACAAAGTAAAGATAGGTTACAGTAGGTTGACATTGGTCTCTATGGTTTGACAATCCTTTATATTACTTCGATATTTTCATGCACTTGCGGAATTTACCCATCAAGTTTTTGGTGCCGTTTCCGGGGACCAACGGTCAATATTGTTAATCTGTTATTACACCGTATAGACTAAGGCATTCTTATTTCTATAATCATGTATCAATCGAATTATTTCTACAACTCTCATTCTCAGTGTTTCGAAGTATCACCATAATCCCATAAATCTGACCTCGAAATACTTATGGAGAAATTTGTTGCATCACCAACTCTCTCTCACCCAAATTACCTCTACAACTATCAATCACATCATTTTGAGGAGTCGCAAGAATACCAAAGATCTGATCTTGAAACATCATTGGAGGATTACAATGCGACGCTAACCTATTCCCAACCAAATTTCCTCTATAATCAACATGCCCAATATTTTGAGGAGTCGCAAGAATACCAGAATTCCACTCTCGACGCGTTAATGGAGGATATGACTGCGATAGTAACTCGTTCTAGATTGGAAACAATGAAGATGGAGCGCTTTGTGGAGACACAAAATGCGATGCTAACTCACTTTGAGGAACCGCAAGAATCCTATAATTTCAACCTCAAAACATCAATGGAGGATTTCAATACGACGTTAACTCATTCTAGGCTAGAATCTATGATGGAGCACTTTGTAGAGACACAAACTGTCCGCAATAATGAGGTAAGGAAACAAGGTCTCGACAACAATGAAACTCTTAGGCAGCTAAACAATGTGGTTGAGTCCCTAGTGACTCATAATGAAGCATTAGAGGCCTAAATCTCCATGCTTTCACAAACACCTCTAGGACCCTCCTCTGAGGAGAAAGTGTATGTTGTAACAACCAGTAGCGAAAAACAAATTGAAAATCCTAAGGAGAGTGATAATAAGGTTGAAGAGAGTAATAATGAGGTTGAGGAGAGTTCTGGTGAAAAAAGTGTAGAGATTAGGAAAAATATGCCAACATCATTTGAAAGGGAGGTTGTATAAGAGGTAGAGAAGGAAGCACCTATTATTGTTCTTCTTCCCTATACCCCACCAATTCCTTTCCCACAAATTCTTATAGAAGCTAATGTAGATGCCCAATCCAATCAGCATGTGAAGGTATTGAGAAATACCCACACCAATGCATCTTCGTCTGAGGTGCTATATAAAAAGAGAAAATTTAAGGACCATGAAACTAGGGAAATCATTAGCATTAAGAGGGGAAGGTTAAAATTCAAGATGGTGGATGAAATAACTAAGCCCAAACTCGAAAAGTTGATGCTTAGGATAGATCTAGAACCACCACCACAAGTCCAAAAGAATGAACCACCCCACAGAAGAAAGAAAAGGAAAGGTGAGGGATATGTGAGATGACTTGATAAGTGGCCATGGAAAACGAAGATTATTAAAACTTCAACCAAGGAGTCATTATTGAGAGAACCACCATGAGTGCTTGCACTCCTGAGCTGTCGAGCTATTGACGTTAAACAAATCGCTGTTTGGGAGGCAACCCACGTGTTTTCAATTTAATGTTTTTCTTTTATTGTTTGAACTTGCAGAAAATAAACATACGGATCGCTTGCCACGTCTCAACAATATCTAGGCAAAACATCTATAGACAATCATCACGAAAATGAGTCTGTGCCCACATACATTCCTGTGAATGTTGCTGCTGGTGGTGACACCGTTGACGAGTACGATAAGAGAAGACATGTCTCTCCCGTCTTTAACTCACCTCCTCCTAATCATTTTCATGGTCACGTTCCACCTGCACACACCACACTGTATTTTTCACACTTTTGCAGGTACTTCCTCCGAAAATGAGCAATTTGATGAGCGGCTTCAGGAAAGAGAAGTTTTAGCAAATTCAGATATCTCGTAGTACAAGACGTCGGAGTAGAAGTGGTCAACAAAAACATAATCAACAAGGGAAGGATCAAAGCAAAAATTGGTCATTGTAGCACGCAATGTTGCTCATTCAGGTTCTATTTTTCCTCTTTCCACCTTTCATCGAAACATTGAGGACAATGTTTGGTTTAAGTGTGGGGGAGGACTTTACCGCTTTCATTAATCATTTTTTGTTTGATTTATTGCTTTCTAGTTTATTTGATGTTTTTAGGAATTTATTTGTTTTAAGTATTTTATCGAGTCGTTGCATGTGTTGTCGAGTCTCTATATTGTATTTTCAGTTGTTATTGAATTTCCCCGAAATTTTAAAATTTTAACCTCCAACGAAAATTTTCTTTTTGATGCATGGTGCACACACTCTGAAAGTATATAGGTTGTCAAACTTTAGGTTGTGTTAGAGAAACTTGGGAAAATTTTGATAAAATCGATACCGTTAGGACACCCTAAACCCCCTCATTATGTGATATCGATTTGGATACCCGTTATGTCGATACCTTAGGCTTAAGTTTTCAAAGTAGCTCTTAATAGTTTATATTAGCAGTCAACACCATCTTATACACAAACTACGTAGGGAGTCGATGAATATAAGTGAATGATCCCATTTTTAATAAGTAAATAATTTAATAGAAAAATAACCTTCAAAGTTAGGTGACCCTCGCCCAGTCATTTATCCTAACGGTTGTTATGACTATAAGGATTTAATAATAAGCATCCATTTGTTGGTTGATTCAGAGGTCACTGGTACTGGATTTGGTAGGGCAGGCTACGGTCCAATCCCCTGCAACCGAAATTGGGAAAAATGGGGCTTCACCGCTTAAATACCAGAACCCCGTGCTAAAGACAAGAAAAGGATCATAGTCGCTAATTGAGTTCCCTACTATGTGCGTGTATGGATAACAGGCTTAATGTGATTGCGCGTGAATGAAAAGAGTGAAAGAAAAACAAGAGATATAGGTTGAGTTATAATGGTATGATTTGAATTGGTTTGCATAAAGAGGGAGTCTTTGAACATTGTGTCGTTATAGTATCCTTGGTGTTGACGATTAGCACCCATATATCTAACATTAGCCTAGCAGCCACGTATGAGGACAAGCAATGGTTTAAGTGTGGGGGTATTTGATAACACAAAAATGTATCGTATATTTGGCTTAATTTACATAGATTATATCTTTATTTTATCTTAATTATGTTGCTTTATATTCGTATTATGCCGGTATTTTCTATGTTTTCAGGAATTTGATGTTTACAAGGCATGTGCGAAGAAAGTCGAGAAAAGTCGGGAAAATCGTACTTAAAATTCACAAAAGAAGAGCAATTATGCAATTGTGGGATGTATGTCAAAATAGGGGTGCATCAAAAGTAAAAAGGCTTTGGAAAATAAATAAATAAGATTAAGCATCAAAGGCCCAGACAAACGCGCCTTCACCGGCCCAGCAAGGTGTAACGGACGTCACACCCCTTCAAGCCAAGCTGTAACGGTCGTTGCGAGTTATAGGGCAAGATTTCCTCAACAAGCAAACGTGTAACGACCGTTACACCCTCATCACAAGCCCATAACAAACGTCGCACTTGAAGGAGACTTTTTCTCCTTTCTTGTAGCGAACGGCGTGGTAGTTACAACTATTTCCTATATTTTCTCCACCTACTTAGTCAAGCAAGAAACGTCAATTCCTCCTACATTTTCTCAACAAGCAGTTCTTAGAAACTAATAAATAGGGCTGTCATTCTCCATTTTACACACGCCTCCCTCTTGGCCTCTCTCTTCCTCTCTCGTCCATTTTTCCATCACTTTTCGTTCATGGATTTTTCTTAGAATGTAAAAGTAATAGTTCTACACATCGGGGGACTATTACAAAGTTAGTTTTAGGATTTATTTATATCGTTCTATTTATGCGTTAGATTTAAACCGGTCTTTGTATTTCAATTCAAGTTCTCTTTATTTCCATTTTCTATATTTACAGGTTCTTCATTTTACCGCTTTATTATTATTATCATTGTTATTCATTTTATCGCATTATTTATTATTATTATTATTATTACTTTGTTTGTTGATTTAATTGTTATGTCGTCTTTTATCGTAACTATAATTATTTATGCTTTTTTAATTAGTAACATATCCGGCTAAATAGTTTAGAGTCTGGTGTATGAGGACCGTTGTTACCAACGAGACTCGGTAGAAAATAACAGGTGCGAATTTATGATTAGGATTCTTTTTTGGCTTTAATTTCCAAGTCTAAGTTAAATAGATTTGTCATGAGATTGAGAGTTATTTAACACAATTTTGTCACGAGAGTGAGAAATCAATTAAGGTGAGAGTCGACACTACGAGAGCGTGGGGATCGAACCGGGTAGTGGAAATTAGGCAACACATCTAAATACAGCGAGAGGGCTTTAGATTCGTTTAGGATATTATTGACACAAAATATATTTCTTAGTTACCGAGCGAGCGAGAGCAATATCTTGGGATTAGGAAGTATGACTTTAGTTAATATCGCGAGAGCGTGAGGTGGAGTATTTAAGTTAGTATATTCTACGGAACTAAGTTCTAGTCGTAATTAGTACCCGTTTTCTATTAGTCCTTTAGGCACGCGGAAATCATATCCCGACCTCATTTTAGTATTATTTCCTAAGTTCATTTATTTTAGTTTTAGTTCTTAGTTTCCCCCAAAATCCAATTACTCATTAGCCTTAGCTTTATAAAGTAATGATAGGTTACAGAAGGTTGACATTGGTCTTTGTGGTTCGACAATCTTTTATATTACTTCGATATTTTCGTGCACTTGCGAAATTTACCCATCAGTCAGCAAGGTGGCCATCTTGAAACTTACGTATGAACGCTTGCCAGAAGCTTGATAGAGTCAACGTGACCACACGACAAGTTTCAATTATTTTTTTGTCAAGTATATCACCGGTTTTGGAATCATCATACCACTTGATCAAAATTCATTGAGAATTTCAAATGGTCAAAGTTAGTGGATACTTGCCAAAAGCTTGATTAGAAGTCAACGCAACCACACGACAAACGCTACAGGTGTTGAACCATGATCAAAGCTCAAGTCATCTTTTCGGGCTTATATTTGAACTTTGAAGTTCATGCCACCAATTGATCACTTTCTTCGAATCGGGACAAAAGAAAAAGTAAGATGGAGAAGAAGAAAGCATTTTCAAGTTTGTTTTGCATCAGATGAATTGTATTCAGTCTAACTTCGTCAAAATCAATCAACTTTCTTGGTGGATTTGGTCAAGAAATCTATCAAATCCCAAATTCCATTGAAGTTGGGGAAATTTGTGACTCCAAATTAAATTAAAAAATACAACAAAATAAAAATGAAAATAAGGAATTAAATAAAATATTGAAATTAGGTTATTTAATTGGATTTTGTTGACGAAATACACAAATAGTATTTTTTTCATCAAAATAAAATTCCAAGAAAATTTCCCAAGGTCAATCAGAGGTCAACAAGTGTTGACAAAAAATTTCAGAATTTTTCTAAGTCAAAAAATATTTTTAAAATAAAAAGAAAATGATGAAATAAACCAAAAATAACAAAAAAATAAAAAAATCAGAGATAAAATAAAATGAGGTCACCAATATTTGTCAAATGGCCATTGGATCCTTCCATAATTTTTTCAGAATTTTTAAATGTCAAAAAATATTTTAAAACAATTAAAAATATCAAATCTGAAAATAAAATTATGAAAAGATAAAATTCAGAAAAACTGTGGACCATCTGATCATAGTTAAAACGCGTTAGTAAGCTAATCCAATGGATCAGACGCGTTGTGCTTGATATGGGCCTCTTTGGAAATCACACCGGATCACTAATTAAATTAAAATAAAAAAATAAGATCATAATTAATGTGGCGCGTTGAATGGAGTCTGACTCATAAAAGTAATCAGATCCAAGGGCTCACATCACACGCGTATGATAGAAACGTTTTCACCGGATCAGATTAAAAAAAAAGTACATGTCTGGTTCTCATTGGTTGAAGACGGACACGTAGGTCGTCTTCAACCTCCAGCCATCATCCATACTCGATCCTCAAAGTGTGAAATAAATTCTTCAGACCGGTGTCATTCACTCTGTCTCTTCAAGACGATTCTAATGGTACCCTCGCGAAAAATTTATTCACCTCTATCATGAACAATTTGGAAAAAACAGGAATAATATCGAGTACTTGTTTCCAGACATTCTCAGTCAATTCTCAATGAAAATGCAAATAGTGAAGATCACAATGATCAGGGAGATGAGAAGAGCACAATGACATTTTATTTTGCAAGGTTTGATGGAGATTTCTACCTGAACGAATTTCACTTTCAGAGCTCTGAAACTGGACTTGGATAGCACGATTCAGGGAGCTTCAAGGCATGATTCTTGTTCTGTTAGCTTCAGTGAGGTTCAAGGAAGAAGAATCAGAGGTTATTTTCAAACTGGAAGTGGTTTAAACTTGAATTCGAAGTTGCAGAAAATTTGGTTCGTCTGAGAGTTTGATTTTCTAATTAATCCAGGGAAGTTCCTAATCACAATTAGTCACGAAAATAAGGCTTAACTTGGCTTAAAATTGAGTTATACACACAATTGCACAAACTAGTGGTGAGCTCAAAACAGGATTTTGCCCAAACTTTGAACTGATGCCAAATCAAATTCCCTCGTGCATTTTCCAATTTTTCTTGAGTCCAATGAAGTATTCAAAGAGTAGAACACAATTGAGCCTTTGGGATTCTTGAAAAATCATTGAATTTTTTGGCCAGGCCTTGGTCAAGCATGCTTCTTTCTAAAAATGACCTATAATGCTTCTTTCTCAAAAATGCTTTTGCCCTCAAAATTTTCTCTTCATTTTCATAGATGATATGAAGTAGGCCTATCAAGGAGCATTTGGCATAAAGAGTCACTAAAAAACTCCAAAAATTGAGAAAGTCATGATCTTGTGAATTTGATGCAAATTTGTGAAATGACCTATAATCTTTTGATTCTTCCAAGCAATTTACAAACACTTTAAATCTTCTAGGCTTATATGGAGATAAAATAGACATCCTCAAGATTATTTTGAAAAAAGAGTAACCTCAAAATGATAAATGATGATCAAGATATGTTCATTTGAAGTTGGTTGACCCAAAAGTTGAGGAATTCATCAAGGACTTGTAATCTTTTGACCTCATAAGAAAACTTCCAAGCATTTTCGTTTTTAACAAATTGAACTAAGTTGTTGTAGACATCCTTAGGTTCATTGTGAAAGAAAAATGATCTCAAGGAGGCAAGGTATGACCAATATATGATCATTTGAAGTCATACAAGATAGGTGAAGCCTCAATCTAGAGAGTGGACAACCATAGGTCTTTAAAACAATCTTCTCATAACTTAAACTTCTTGGATCAAAACATATTCAATTGGAATTCCTATTAGAATCAAATGATCTTTAACTCATCCATAAATTTCACACACATCAAGATATGGTCTTCAGAAGTCTAAAACCCTAATTTCAAGAGAAATGGCCATGAGATTAAGGAATTCTTAAACTTGATGATCTCTTTCAAGCATGGAGTACATATTCAAGATAAGATAGCATGGTTGATAATGAGAGAAGTCTTCAATTAGATATAATATTTTCAATATCTTGAGAAAAGATGAGAGGAGGCATGGAAATAAACACATGAACCTACCAACTCTTTGAAGCACTTATGCACCATTCACCTACAACATTTAGAGAGCAAGGTATACACATCATGGTTAATCAAATATCAATCATCACACACAAAAAAATAGTTTCATCGACAAGGTGCTTGGTGATATCCCAAAGGCAAACCCTAGAGATGAGAGAGAGAGAGAGAGAGAGAGGGAGAACCAACTTGTGATCTTTGTGCAATGTAATTGTATGAAGTATCAGAGAATCTTAGGGGCAAAAATTGGGGTACAACAGTTTGTATGAAGTTTTTGGATGATTTCAAAGTCATTTGATTCTTAAAAGGAATTATAATATGAATATGCTTTTATTCAAGAAGTTTGATTGATGAGAAGATTATTTTAGAGGTCTATGATTGCCCACTCTCTAAGTTGATGCCTAACCTATCTTGTATGACTTCAGAGGATCATAACTTGGTCATACCTTGTCTTCTTGAGCCCATTTTTATTTCACAATAAACCTAAGGATGTATAATACAACTTAGTTCAATTGGTGAGAAGAGAAAATGCTTGGAAGTTTTCCTATGAAGTCAAAAAATTACAAGTCCTTGATGAATTTCTCAATTGTTGGACAATCAACTTAAAAAGATCATATATTGATCACCACTTATCACATTGAGGTCATTATTTTTTCACAACAATCTTAAAGAAGTGAACTTTATCTCCATATAAGTTTTGAAGATTGAAAGTGTTTGGAAGTTGCTCGAAGGAATCAAAAGATTATAGGTCACTTCACAAATTTTCATCAAATTCACAAGATCATAACTTTCTCAATTCTTGGAATTTTTGAGTGATTCTTTTTGCCAAATGTTCCTAGAGAGGTCTACTTCATATCATCTTTGATAATCAAGAGAAAATTTTGAGTGGAAGAGCAAGTTTTAAGAAGAAACATTATAGGTCATTTTTAGAAAGTGACATGCTTGACCAAGGTCTGGCCAGGAAAATCAATGATTTTTCAAGAATCCTAAACACTAAATCTCTCAACTCAAGCATCCATTTGATTTGATTCTTTTTGTATTATATTCTACTCTTTGAATACTTCATCTGTCTCAAAGAAAATCAGAAAACGAACGAGGGAATTGGATTTGGCCTCAGCTCAAAGTCAGTGCAAAATTCTGGTTCGAGCTCACCATCAGTTTGTGCATTTATGCGTGTAACTTGTTTTTAAGCCAATCTAAGCTTTGTTTTCATGAATAATTATGATTAAGAACTTCCTAGGATTAATTAGCACATCAGAACACAAAGAGTGATAGATTTTTTATGCACATAAGGTCACACTTTCTTCATGAACACGGGTGTGCACGATTTCCACTCATATGTCATCATTCACCCCTCATTTTAATTCCATTCATCTCTCCTATAAATGAGGGACACATTCCACTCATTTCCTCAAGCTTTGATAGCCAGAAAACCCCTGCCAAACTCTCTCTCGAATCCAATTTTATGCAACTTCGTTTTCACTGACAAAGCCATTACAGTTTGAAATTAACCTTTGATTCTTCTTCCTTAAACCTCACTGAAGCTAACAGAACAAGAATCGTGCCTTGAAGGTTATTAAATTATGCTATCCAAGTCCAGTTTCAGAGCTCTGAAAGCGAATTTCGTTCAGGTAGGAATCTCCATCAAACCTTGTAAAATAAAGCATCATTGCACTCTCCTCATCTCCCTGATCCTTGTGATCTTCGCCATTTGTGTTTTCATCAAGTATTTACTGAGAATTTCATCAAAATCCTATTAGCTATTATTTGACGTTTTTCCAAATTTCTCTTCATTGAGTTTAAATAAATTTTTCACGAGCATGTGGTTGAGATCGTCTTGAAGAGACGAATCCAAGGATACCACCCATTGATATTGATTTTACAGTTTGAGGAACTCCAATTTTGGAGTGGCTGGAGGTTGAAGACTATGACATGTCTCGTCTCAACCACTGAGAGCACGCCATGTTATTTTTTTGAATTGGATCCTATGAAAATGTTTTATCATGCACGCGTCTCCGGAGCCCTTGGATCTGATTACATTTATTAGTCAGTATCAATCCAACGCGTCACATTGCTTCTGATTTTATTTTTTAAAATTTAATTTAATTTGTAATCTGATGTGAAAACCAAGGAGGTCCATATCAAGTACAGCGCGCCATGTCCCTTGGATGTGAGTACTAACGCGTTTTGACTATGATCAGATGGTCCACATTTTTTTGGCTTTTATTTTATTTTCTGATTTTATATTTTAAATGTTTTAAACTTTAAAAAATCATAAAAAATTCATTTCTAACCCAAAAATTATGAAAAAATTCACAAAAATATTTTGAAATATTATCTTTCTGAATTTTATTTTTTTATAATTTTATTTTCATATTTGATATTTTTTTGATAATTTTTCTCCTTTATTTGAAGTTTTTAATTGTTTTATAATAAGTTTTAACATTTTAGTCCCTTTATAAAAAAAACTAACTATTAGGTCCCCCAATATCATATTTCATGTTTTTTTAGTGGTCCCCATGATAAAATCGTCTAATTTGCATAGGTGGTATTGGAATTATGAAGTGACATTTTTTTAATTGATGTAACGTCATTATAAATATTCAAAAATTTATTATTTTATTTTTTTAAAGTTTTCTTTATAATAATTAAACGTTTTTAATTATTTTAGTTATTTTTGTCTTTAAATATTTATTTAGAAATTATATATTATAAATTTTTTATTCTAAAATATATATTTTTGGGTCTATTTTTAATGACGTGACAACAATTAAAAATGTCACCTCATAATTTCAATGCCACATATGCAAATTAGACTATTTTTTAATGGGGACCTCAAAAAAAACATGAAATATGATATTGGGGGACCTAATAGTTGGGTTTTTTTATAGGGTGACTAAAATGTTTAGAAAATTAATATAAAGGGACCAAAAGTGCATTTAAGCCTAAAAAATATTTTCTGACTTTAAAATATTCTAAAATTTTTTGTCAACACTTGTTGACCTCTGTTTGAATTTGGGTAATTTTCTTGGAATTTTATTTTGATGCGAAAATACTATTTATGTATTTCGTCAATAAAGTCCAATTAAATAACCTAATTTTAAAATTATTTTAATCCTTTTATTTGATTTTTATTTTCATTTTTATTTTGCTGACTTTTGAATTTATTTTGGAGTCACAAATTTCCTCAACATCAATGAAATTTGGGTGTTGATAGGTCACATGACCAAATCCACCAAGAGAGTTGATTGATTTTGACGAAGTTACACCGAATAAATTCATCTGATGCAAAATAAACTTGGAAAATTATTTCTTCTTCTTCATCTTATTTTTCTTTTGCCCCGATTTGGAAAAAGTAATCAATTAGTGGCATGAACTTTAATGTTCTAACATAAGCCCCAAAAGATTACTTGAACTTTGATCTTGGTTCAACACCTGTGGCGCTTGTCGTGTGGTCGCGTTGATTCCTAATCAAGCTTCTGGCAAGTTTCCACTAACCTTGTCCATTTGAAATTCTCAATCATCTTTGATCAAGTGATGTGATAATTCTAAAATCGGTGATATACTTGACAAAAAACAATTGAAACTTGTTGTGTGGTCGGGTTGATTCTATCAAGCTTCTGGCAAGTCTTCATGCGTAAGTTTCAAGACGGTCACCTTGTTGACAACTAACAATTAACAATTCGGTCATCTTGCTAACCTTTATTAGTTGCTTTTTATTTTTTTGCTCTTTACTTTCCGCAATTACTTTTATTCTCTTTATTTTTATGCACCTTTAATTTTAGCATTTACATTTCATGTCACTTTTTCTTTTGCTCACTTGAGCATTTTATTTTCAATGTCATTTTTCTTTTGCTCACTTGAGCATTATATTTTCGTGTTATTTTGAATATGCTCACTTGAGCTTTGTTTTCCTTTTCCAAAACACTTAATAATTCAACCTAAACATAAAAAAAAAAACTTTTAATTGAACTTGGTTACTATCCTTGTGCTTGGAGCTAGAGAGGAAAGAGAATCTAGGGCAGATAGGCATTGTTTCTTTGGAGCCTTATCTTATATGGGTTCAAGCAAGAGCTGTTGAGTTGAAGATTTCGTATTCTCGTGAGGAGCCTCTTGCTGATTTGTTCTTGGCAACTACTCAAGATTCAGATGACATAGAGGATCTTCAGTTTCCTTTGGTTTGGATGCAACAAGAGAATGAGGCTTGGAAGAACAAGTATCATACTTTGAAAATGTCTCATGCAGTAGAGTTGAAAGAAAAGCAAGATTTGATTGAGATTTTTGAGAGTCGTGCTGTAGAGATTATGGAGAAGCAGGATAATTTGCTTTCTTCTAGTGTTCACCCAATTCTTAGTGCTCCTGATCATTCTCATACTTCTCTCGAGTCTGCTGCTTGGCAAGATTATGTTGACAGGTACGTGTTGGAGAACGAGCAGCTGAAGGAAGAGATTAGGAAGCTTAAGAGGAAGAGGTAATCTAAAGAGAGGTCTTCTACAGATTTGATTCTTTAGGACTTATAGTTTTATTTCTCTCTTGTACTTGGGTTTGTTGGAACTTGTATTGAAAAGTTGTAATCCTCAAAATATTTTATTAATGATATGAGTTTATTTCAGTATTTCAAATGTGTTATACTTTGGTATTTGTAAATTAAATTCTCTTTATTGAGTTCCTTGAACAAAAAAAATATAATAATAATAATAATAATAATAATAATAATGATAATAAAATAAATCATATGCATTGCACATCATGCATCATGACACACACAATTTTTGCATACTTTCCCAAGTGTCTTATCCGTTTCTCTACTTCGTTCAGTCTTCAAGCTGTTGCATCGATATAACACTCGAGCCAACTCTAAGAAGAAGATGGAAAATCTGGAGCAAGAGAATCGCGAGCTACACGAAGAGGTTATCTCTTTGAGGACCGGTATGACCAATTTGACTGCTATGATGGAATAGTTGGTGGCTGCTCAAAATCAGCCACTACCTCCTCCGCCTTCTCCTCATATCATTCCACCTCAACTGACAACTGTTATCTCTAAGATTCAAGATGCTCATTTTTCTACTATGCCAGTGGTTTCTATCGTCCAGCACCATATGCGTTCTGGTTGTCCTTGGGGAATGCCATAGAGTTTCATGCTTGAAGGTTACAATCCTGCTGCTCAAGTGACCTCTTTGGCCCAACCTGCTATTGTTTTTGCACCTCCTATGGTGCATGCTACTCTTGTTTTCAACAAAGAGTTTGACAATCCCCTTCCTCCTCCGAGTGAAAGCTTAGATTTCTATGATCGAATGGATGGTTTCTAGGAACAGTTTGACAAGATGTAGAAAGAGCTAAAAGCCCTCAAAGGGAAAGAGCTTTTTGGTGATAATGTCAATGATCTTTTGCTTAGTTCCCAATGTGAAAGTACCTGCTAAATTCAAAATTCCAGAGTTTGAGAAGTACAAGGGAAATTCTTGTCCCCGTGACCATTTGATGATGTACTTGAGAAGGATGTCCATTCATATTGAAGATCAGCGCCTGCTCATTCACTTCTTTCAAGATAGTTTGACCGATGCAACTTTGAGATGGTACATGAATCTAGACAGTAGTGACGTCCATACCTTCAATGATTTGGGTGAAGATTTTGTGAAGCATTACAACTACAATATGTATATGGCGCCCGACCGTGATCAACTGAGGGAAATGGTTCAAAAAGGTAAAGAATCCTTTAAAGAGTATGCTCAGCAATGGCGTGAGCTTGCTGCACAGGTTATACCTCCACTAAGTGAGCAGGAGATGACCAAGGTTTTTCTGAAGACTTTGGGTCCCTTCTATTATAGGAAGTTGATGGCCAATACACCTAATTATTTTGCGGACATGGTGAGCATGGGATTCTGTCTAGAAGAGACTGACTGAGAAGGACGTTTGTCAAAAGAAGAAGGGTCGAGTGGAGCTAAGAATCCATCCTTTGGATTCTCTAAAAAGAAAGAAGATGTTAATGTTGTTGTTCAGGAAAGGAGAACCATACCTCCTAATAGGCGTCCTCATAACCAAAAAGTTGTTGTTGTTACACATGTTGTTGCTACAACTCCAACTATTATCCCTTATAATAAAGCATCTCAACAAGGGCAAGGCCCAAAGAGAGAACCGTTTGATCCAATTCTGATGACTTATACAGAGTTGTATCCAGCATTAATTTAAAGGAACTTGGTGCAACCAAGGGCACCTCCAGCTATTCCAAATCCTTTACCATGGTATTACAAAGTTGATCAGACTTGTGCCTACCACCAAGGAGCTCCAGGGCACAATTGAGAATTGTTATCCATTGAAGTCAGAAGTGCAAAATATGGTCAGATCATGTCTTTTTTCTTTCAAGGACATGGGTCCAAATGTGCAAGGGAGTCTATTGCCCAAACATGGAAATGTTGTGAATATGATTGATAGAGAAATCCGAGTTTATGATGTGAATTCGATCATTGGAGATCTTGTTAAAATGCATGTTGCTCCCTGTAAAGTTACTTATTGCACTCATGATCATGTTGCTTGTAATGTGTGCAGCGAGGATACTCGTGGTTGTGATAAGATAATGAGTGATCTTCAAGATATGATGGACATGAACCTTATTCAGGTTATCAGGTTGAAGAATGAGCCTGAAGTTGAAGTGAATGTTGTCAATGGTCCTTCAAGAGAAGTTCAAATCTGTGATGTGAATGAGACTAATGCTAATTTGGTGAATTTGCACGCTGAGTTAAATTTCTTTGAAGGGCAAGAGGTGCACCGATATAGTGAATGCTCAATATGTAGCACCGATCATCATTGTTGTGATATTGTGAAAAGAGATATTCAACGTCTGCTAGATGAAGGCATTATTCAGATTGTAGTAAGCAGGTTTGGTTTCAACAATGGCGTCAATATAATTGAAGGATCGTTTGATGAATCTGATGATGAATACATTTTTGCTGATGAGTATTTCTCCGTCAATGAGTCTGGTGAGGAAGCAAATGTGAATGTCATTGTGCTACAATTTTGATATTCCCACTCATCTGGAAGTGACCTATTACAGTAAGCCTCCAGTTACTCCTTGGTTATTAGCTTACCTGGACCTGTCCCGTATAGTTCCAATAAGGTTGTGCTATACAAGTACAATGCCACCATTATAGATGGAAATATTGAAGTTTTGATTCAACCATTGCCTCAAGTGGGAAATATTGTCGATGCTAGTCGAATGACTAGAAGTGGACGTGTGTTTGCTCCTGTGTTTCCGAAGATGACTGATGATGGTAAGAAGATTGTGGAATCTAGTGCTGAACCCAAGAAGGTTAAAAGGCAGACTAGTGGGGTAACCCAATAGAAAGAAATGTATGATTTGTTGAAAATTATCAAGATGAGAGATTACATGATCGTTGAAAAATTGTTGTAGACACCGTCAAAGATTTTAATCTTGTCTTTGTTAATGAATTCTTTAGCTCACAGAGAGTCTCTAATGAAGGTTTTAGATCAGGAATTTGTTGATTATGATGTGCCTTTGGAAACTTTTAATAGTGTGGTTCGAAATATCATAGCTTGCAATAATCTAAGTTTCAGTCATGAGGAGTTTCCTGTTGAGGGAAGGAATCACAACATGGCTTTGAACATTTCCATGAATTGCAAGAATTATGCATTGTCCAACGTACTTATTGGTGATGGTTTCGTGCTGAATGTTATTCCCAAAAGTACCCTTTTAAAGCTTAATATCAAGGTCCACCGATGTGTCCTAGTGGTATCATTGTGAAGGCGTTTGATGGTTCTCGTAAATCTGTTAATGGGGAAGTGGATTTTCCCATTCACATTGGCCCATATTTGTTTCAAATTACCTCCCAGGTGATGGATATATTTCCTTCTTGTAGCGGTTTGATTGGATGACCTTGGATTCATGAGGCTGGTGTTGTGTCTTCTACTCTCTGTCATAAATTGAAGTTTGTCCGTGAAGGTGCAATGATTATTGTGGAAGGAGAAGAAGTTATGCTAGTTTCTCATTTATCTTCCTTTTCCTTAGTAGAAGTTGATGAAGCTGTTGTTGAAACGCAGTTCCAAGCTTTGTTTATTGATAGTGTTCAAAGGACTGAGGATTCTATTGCTTCGTTGAGGGATACTCTTAATATGGTTCAGAAAGGTCCTAGTAGTGTTTAGGGATAGGTTATTGAGCCAAAGGTGAATAAGAATGGTTTTGGTTTAGGCTTTTCCACAAAGATCAGAAGAGAAATTCTGAAGTCAGGACCTGTTGCTGTTAAATATTTGGATGTTTTCCGAAGTGCTGGTGATCTTGATCCTATTGTTCCACGAGTCAATGCCATTGTTGAAGAGGGACCAGAGAAGGAAATGCCCAACTTTGTGATGCATGGAACCAGAGTTAGTAATTGGACTTTGAATGACATCCCCACTAGAATTCACGTGTCTAAATAATTCACTTTTGCTTGTTTAAATTTTCAAATAATGATCCTTTCACTCTGCCCAAGGTGAAAGTGATGTTGTATGGGCAAAATTTGTTTGTTTTGAAATATAAGAGCATTAATAAAAGTTTGTTTTTCATTCCAAATCGTGTCTTTTATTTTCTGCTTTTTCTTGAAAAATGGTAATAAAAAAAAACCTTTCACAAAAAATGTATAATAATTGAATCGAATCTGCATAATCACTTGTCACATGTGTCAGTTTCTAAAATCAATCATAATCACATGTGCAGATTAATTCATAAAACCGTTGAAAACAATGGCACTGCGCCCTCTTCTAACTTTGAATATCCTGTATATGTAGCAGAAGAAGAGGAATTTGATGAGATCCCTGAAGAGATATCTCGGTTGCTTGAGTGCGAGGAAAACACCATCCAGTCGTACAAAGAGACGATGGAAGTCGTTAATCTGGGTTCTGATGAAGATGTGAAAGAAGTCAAGATTAGAGCATCGCTACATCCTGAGGTGAAGATTCGTTTGATTGAAATGTCGAATGAATATGTGGATATCTTTGCTTGGTCATGTCAAGATATGGCGGGTTATACATATTAAGCGATTTACCAAGTCAAGCCAAAAACTCATGGTTAAGAAGAACTCATCCTAATATGGAGATAAAGATTAAGGAGGAAGTTTTAATGACGCAGGTTTCCTTGTGACACCAATCTATCCTCAGTGGATTGCTAATATTGTGCTTGTACCAAAGAAAGATGGAAAAGTCTGCATGTGTGTTGATTATCGAGATCGGAACAAGGCTAGTCTGAAAGATGATTTTCCTTTTCCACACATTGATATGTTGGTGGACAGTACTGCAAAATGCAAAGTGTTCTCGTTCATGGATGGATTTTTTGGATACAATCAAATTAAGATGGCTCCTGAGGACATGGAAAAAACAACGTTTATCACGGGGGAACATTACAGTAAAGGTTGAAGCGAACGGTTGAAGAGGGCCATGATGACCCTATTCCATGATCAGATGCATAAAGAAATTGAATTGTATGTTGATTATATGATTTCCAAGTCCTAAACTGAGGAAGATCATTTAGAAGACTTGTTGAAACTGTTTCAGCGTTTGAGGAAGTATCGCCTCTGTTTGAATCCTAATAAGTGTACATTTGGTGTCCAATCTGGAAAACTGTTGGGTTTCATTGTCATCCCAAAAGGAATTGAAGTTGATCCTGATAAAGTTAGGGAAATTCAAGAGATGCCTCCACTAAGAACTGAAAATCAAGTCAGAGGTTTCCTCAGACGTTTGAATTACATTTCCAGATTCATTTCCCATATGACTGCAACTTGTGAACCAATCTTCAAGTTGTTGAAGAAAGATCAAGGTTGCATATGGACAGATGATTTCCAGAGGGCATTTGAAAGTATCAAAGAGTATTTGCTTGATCCTCATATCATGTCCCCTCCCGTTGAAGGAAGACCATTGGTTATATATCTGACTGTATTAACAAGCTCCATGGGTTGTATTTTGAGACAACAAGGTGAAATAGGGAGAAAAGAATATGCCATTTATTACCTGAGCAAGAAGTTCACCTACTGTGAGTCCTGGTATTCTATGTTGGAAAAGACTTGTTGTGCTTTAGCCTGGGCTGTGAAGCATCTGCGACAATATATGTTGAATCATACTACTTGGTTGATCTCTCGAATGGATCCAATCAAGTACATCTTTGAAGAGCCTGCTCTTACGGGAAGAATTGCTCATTGGCAGATGTTGTCATCTGAATATGATATTGAATACTGTACCCATAAACCTATTAAAAGCAGTGTACTGGAAGAATACCTAGCTCATCAGCCGGTTGTGGATAATCAATCCGTTGGGTTTGATTTTCCTGATGAAGATGTAATGTATTTGAAAATGAAGGATTGTGATGAACCTTTACCTGAAGAAGGTCCAGATCCAGAGTCCCGATGGGGAATGGTGTTCGATGGAGCTGTGAATGCTTGTGGAAAAGGAATCAGTGTTGTGATCATCACTCCTGAAAGAACTCATATTCCTTTCACAACAAGATTGATGTTTGATTATACAAATAATATGGAAGAATATGAAGCTTGTATCATGGGTGTTGAAGAAGCCATTGATCTCGGAATCAAAATTCTTGATGTGTATGGTGATTCAACTTTAGTAATAAATCAGATTAAAGGAGATTGGGAGACTCGTCACCCTGGCTTAATCCCTTACAAAGATTATGCAAGGAGGCTGTTGACTTTCTTAAACAACGTAGAACTTCACCATATTCCCTGAGATGAAAATCAGATGGAAGATGCCTTGGCAACTTTAGCTTCTATGTATAAAGTGAACCTGTGGAATGATGTACCTCAGATCACCATTGAGCCCCTTGAGAGGCCATCTTATATATTTGCCATGGAGATGGAAAAGGATGATAAACCCTGGTATCATGACATCAAGCATTTCCTGTTGACTCAAGAGTATTTGGTTGATGTGACAAGCAAAGATAGAAAGACCTTGAGGAGATTGGATGGTAGTTTCTTTCTCAATGAAGTTGTGTTATACAAAGGAAATCATGACATGGTCTTGCTCAGGTGCGTGGATCGACACGAAGCAAACATTTTGATGCATGAGATTCATGAGGCAATGACGAAGGCAATCAGCGTGAGCCTGAGAAGAAAGGAGAAGACTATGAGGATCAATACTCTGATGAAGATGACAAGTACAAGAAACTTGAAGACCATTTGAATGCTGTGGAAAACTTGAAGATGTCAGGGCTGAATTTTGATGATTTGAGCCTTGTCCCTGGTGTGGTGATTCCTCCCAAGTTCAAAGTTCCCACTTTTGCCAAATATGATGGCATCTCTTGTCCGGAGCTGCATTTGAAGTCCTATGTTCAGAAGATCAACCCCCACACTGATGGCAGAAAGTTGTGGATGCATTATTTTCAAGAGAGTTTGTCTGGAACTCAGTTGGAGTGGTATTATCAGCTAGAAAATGACTGTATCCGTACTTGGAGTGACTTAGCAGATGCTTTCTACAGACAGTATGAGTACAATGCTGAATTGGCACCCACTCACATGCAACTACAGAGCATGTCTATGGGTCGTGATGAAAAGTTCAAAGAGTATGCTCAGAAATGGAGAGATCTAGCAGGCAGAGTTCAGCCACCCTTGTCCCATAGGGAGTTGGTTGATATGTTTATGGGAACACTGATATGCCCATTCTTCAATCATCTGATTTGAAACTCTTCAGCCGGATTCACCGAGCTGATATTGACAGGTGAGCGTATTGAAGCTGGTATCAAGAGTGGAAAGATTCATGTAGAGTCATCCTCAAATATCGCGAAGAGATCTTTTGGTGGTAAGAAAGAAGCCAATGCTGTGTATGGTCAGAAAAGCCGAGCCAAGACCGACCGTGCTCAATCTGTGGGGGCAGTTGTGATCTCCAATCCTACATCAGCACAACCTCAGTGAGACAACACGCGTAACCAGAACGCGCCACTAAGAAGATGCTAAGGGCATGTTACAATTGGTTGACAATGGAATCTGATTGTTACGAATTTACGAAGAAGTGCCATAAGTGTCAGATTTATGCTGATAAGATTCGTGTGCCTCCTACACTTCTCAATGTTATTTCTTCCCTATGGCCTTTCTCTATGTAGGGTATTCACATGATCGGGATGATTGAACCCAAGGCTTCTAATGGACATCGTTTCATCTTAGTAGCAATTGATTACTTCACCAAATGGGTTGAAGCGGCTTCTTATGCCAATGTTACCAAGAAAGTGGTGGTCCGATTCAACAAGAACAATCTCATTTGTTGGTATGGTGTGCCAAGCAGAATTATCACTGATAACGGCTCGAACTTGAATAATAAAATGATGGCGGAACTTTGTGAAGAATTCAAGATTATTCATCACAACTCTTCCCCTTATAGACCCAAGATGAATGGGGCAGTTGAAGCTCCAAACAAGAATATCAAGAAGATCATCCAGAAGATGGTCATCACCTACAAAGACTGGCATGAAATGCTGCCATTTGCTTTACATGGATATCTCACTTCGGTACGCACTTCAACAGGGGAGACCCATTTCTCTTTGGTTTATGGGATGGAAGCAGTAATCCCCATTAAAGTTTAGATTCCATCTTTGCGTATGATAATGGAAGCTGAATTATCTGATGCTGAATGGATCCAGAATCAGTTTGACTAGTTGAATTTGATTGAAGAGAAAATAATGACTCCTTTATGTCATGGTCAATTATACCAGAAAAGAATGAAGAAAGCTTTTGATAAGAAGGTCAAACCTCGTGTATTCAGAGAAGGCGACCTCGTGCTCAGCAAAATCATGTCTTTAAGCTCTGATTCAAGGGGCAAGTGGACTCCCAATTATGAAGGCCCATATGTTGTCAAGAAATCCTTCTCTGGCGGTGCATTGATTCTTGAAACTATGGATGACGAGGAGTTTCCACGTCCTCTAAATGTTGATTTAGTTAATAAATACTTCACCTAAATAAATAAAAGAACAACTTGCTAAGTTAAAAACCCGAAAGGGCGACTTAGGCAAAAAAATAGCATCTCGGTAGACTGAAAACCCGAAAGGGCGATCTAGGCAAAAACTAGAGACATAAACAAAATAAATTTCCCTGTAGGCTGAAAACCCGCAAGGGCAGTCTAGGAAAAAGTTAGGGACTTATATGGCAAGTAACTACATCAGACAAGACTTGATGATATAAGCAACAATCTGCATGGATTATATTCATACCTCAATTGAAGACTACAATACAGGAGTTCAAAGTTGTTAGGGAGAATAATGTTCATTGTTCTTCGATGTACCTTTTCCATGTATTTACCATTTTTCAAAACTTTGTAATCATCTATAGAGTCATGCTATTGGCAGACTACCATTCTATCAATAAAATTTGATTCTTTCTTTAATTCCTTTGCAATCTTATTTTATTCAGTTTATGAAAATGTTCTTTTATTATTGAAAATGCATTTCAAAATAAACAAATGTGAAGCAAAGGGATAAGATGGCATTGTCCTAATAACAAACAAGTTTGATAATGTTGAAGTTTCTTAGTAACCAATCAAATCTACAGGTGTTTCTTAGTAACTATAAAAGCTTTTAAGCTATGTTTTTTACAAATTTTACATGATCAACATGTAGCTTGTGTTGTGGTTTTATTCATATCTCCAAATTAATTTGGTCTTTGGTTGTTGTAGCCAAAATTTTCCAAAAGGGAAGACCGTTTGTTCGATGTTTTTATGGTTGGTTAAATTTAGGCTAAGCATGGTTCTAAAATATGATTCTATGTTAATATTGAGTAAGATATTGCAGCATCTTTATCAGCAGTCATAGCAGTTTTGTTGTTATGAGTTTTTTAGCTAGATGTCAAAGCAAATGTTGTGACATCTTGGTCTGGTGCAGCATGTGTTGCATTTTAATATCCTTGAAGGTGTGAAGATATGAGTGTCTAGAATATCATGTACTCATTATAGGCGCAGGCCAATCATTTGTTAGAAACACCTGCAGATTTGATTGGTTACTAAGAAAGATCGATTGAGACTTTTTTGGAAACTTTTTATGAAGATTGTTTCTATTTTTGTGCATAATATTTTGCAGACATTTTTCAGCTGAATATTGGAGTTTATTGAAGAACCCAAGCCAGACAAAACCCAACTACATAAGTCTATATAAGGAGTCGTCCAAGACCTAGTTTCAAAGCATAGTTTTTATTGTAAAACCTAGTGAAATAAGGGTTTAGGGTTGGTAGTTCCTTAGGTTCTCTGTGTATTTTGTTTGCACATCCTCTTTTGATGTATTTGAGTTGACTGATTGTTGCTTGTTCATCGGGCTATTGTTCTCCTCTAAGTTGTGAAGAAAGAGTTGAGTATTGTTCTTAGTGAAGCTTTTAATCAAGGTGAGTATTTGTAATTTGGAAGTGTGGTATTCCTATTTTGGTTTCTTGAGATATTCCTTGGGATTAATAGTGGTCTTTTATCATTTCGGTGATTGAAAGTGAGAGGGCTTCTCATATCTAGGAGGTGTCTGGGTAGAAGTTGCACTGGGTAGGAATTAAGTGAGAGATTTTAAACGGGGGAGTTTAGCTTTGAATTAATAGTGATAATAGTAGATTTACTTCCTGGCTTGATAGCCCCTAGAGTAGGTGAATTTACACCGAACTGGGTTAACATATCGTTGTGTTATTTATCTTTCTGCAGTTTTTGTTATTATCTTATTGTTGTTCAGTCAACATATGTTATAACATCAGCCGTGACATTGTATGTTGTTGAAACATCAGTCTTAACATCTAATTTGTGTTTGTCAAAAATTTAGTTACGAAACAAGATTTTTGATCGAGCCGGATGCGAAGATTGTAAGATAGATCGATATTATAAAGATGTTGAAATGTCCTACTTTATGATGAAATATATTATCTGATTTAGGCTAACAATTATCTATATAATATTTTGTTTTCTTATGTATGTCATAACAATTATCGATGTTAATTTATCTATGTATTTGTTTTCTTTCATCATTTGTTCATGGTTCAAAGATACACTTTCATAAAGTATACATAGATGTATTTTTGAATTATATTTTATTATAGAATTGGGATATGCCTCGGTAGCAATGGATAGTGTGTGAATTAGGTTTGTCTGCAAGTATATTTTTGAATTTCAAAATTAGTTTTGATTTTTCATTAAGGTGAAGGAGCAATTCTTAGGATAAGAAGAACGATACCTTTTTTGCAATGATTCTTTTGTATTGGGTCTCAACATAACATCTTGGTTAAACATTTATAAGCGAATTTTTGTATGTGCACAATTAGTTCACTTACTACACCCCATTATAATATTTAACATAACAGTAATCTTTTTCTACTTACAATTTATACCATTTTTCTAACTTTTGAACGATAAAAATTTATATTTTTTCAATAGAAAATGAGTTCATAGTAGTTTAAATTTGTGCAATATTTTCCTAGCTATTTAAACTCCTTTCAAAATACTTTAATTGTTAGATTTATGTTTATATTTCATATCAACTGCCTAACTAAAAATATAATATGCTACTAAACACCCTAAATTACTCCTCTATCAAAATTAAATTACACTAAAAAATACCCTTAATTGTAATTTATTAAATCAAATTTTATTCAAACCAATCAACAATTACCATTCTTCCAAAGCGGCACACATTTTTCAATTTTCTATTGGATTTTTGCTAATACATGCATTGACCAGTGGGTATTTCCCTTATCCTTTTGCAAGGTATATATGGCTTCATTGTTTCCTTATCTTATTTTTCGGATTCAACTTTTCAAAAATAAATATCTTTCTTAAACACACATATGGATTCTAACTTTTTAGGTTTTTATTGAATTGGATTTATTGTTGTTGTCAAATAAATTCGCTCTTTTGATTATTGAATTTTATTTTATGGATTCGAGTTTTGATGGATGGGAAAAAGATCCCTTCTTTAACCATTGGACACTGACTTGGTTTTTGGTTTGTGCGCCGAAGAAGTTCAAGAATCTGCTGATAGGTATTGTTATTATTATCATAATCATTTTTTCGATTATTTTTTCTTTTTCTCTTTAATCATTTTTTAAATTTAAATAATTGATTTTCTAGGATTTTTTGTTTGAAGGGTAGAATCAACGTATATGATATGAATTCATGAATAAAAGTTTCATCCAGTCTTTGGAATTCTGATGAACTCATAAGAGATCTTCATACTGTCATGTGCACTGCTAAGTGGGCATGTAACTCATCATTATGATCCTTTTTGTAAATTTGATAATTGTTGCAACCCTCTTTGGGTTATGTAGAACAACAAAGAGAGTTGTGACGAAAATAACGAGTGTGTTGTTGAACTGAAAGTTGTTTATGCAGTTGCTATTAGTTGACAAAAAGATTACCAATGCAAGAGATCTTATTAACACTCTGGAGGATGCAATTAGAAGTGGATTTCCTATTGTGATCATTAAACTATGTCAAACATTGTTAACTATGCTTAAGGCATAAATATGCTTGATAATTAAAAGCTAACTTTAGAATTATTTCAAGACTGCACTTAACTAAACTATTCATTAGAAAATAATAGTATATTGCAATTTAATTAGTCAGCTCATCCTTGGACTCTGACATGCAGAAACTTTATAGCATCAAGTTGTAGATAGAGATAATATAAACATATCTTGTAATTGTTTTGAAATTATATTTCAAGATGTATTATGATTGTATTATTCTTATTCAAATTTTGCTGATTTCTCATACATGAATGTTTATTTGCTTTATGTTGCAGGTAATTTGTGTTGCAGGTAACTCATTATCTATGCTGAAGAGGAAAATATATAGCATCAATTATATATTGTGACAGTGCAAAAGAAAAGAGATTACAAGACAAATATAGATAATTCAATATTATAGAATTGATGACCAATATATTAACATATTACATTGTAGTTTAGAATAAGATTTACGATAGAATAAGATGTTCATTATATACATTATAAGCAGCCAAGAAGAAAGGCCTATTCTTGACAAGGTATTATTTAGTAACTATAGTTTTTTCTATTTCCATTTTAAATGCTAGGTGAATATTATCCACCTTGACATATACTTTTGCTTTGAAGTGATTGTGGGAATTTGAATGGTTTGGGTTAGTTTTTGTGAGGGAATTTGACATTTACTCTGGAGCTGGGTCAAATTGGGTTAGTTTTTTATTTTTATTTTGCTCTTATCCCTTGAGTTGTGTTGTTTATCTGTGTTAATTGTACTTTTGATTGTGTTTGATTCCGTTTCAATTTTGAATTCTCATGACAGGTTTGTGATGATGATTTCTGGAATTATTTTGAGTCGATGGGAAATGTCAAAGAGGGCAATGCACTTTATAGTTATACAAAACAAAGGGCATTTGATTCAATGGATAAATTATTGGAGACGAGCTTAAACTCTCAGGGGTATGTTGCCTTCTCTTACTTTTCAAGCTCTAAATCAACAATGGTTTCTTTTACTTTTAGCAATATATTTTTCTATTAGGCTAAGACTCCTGTTGAATACATTAATCATGTCTTTTATAGGATGAAGGAATTCAAGTGTCCTGATTTGCTAGAAGAGTATTACAAGCCATATGCTCACCGCTTTCGCCAGTGGATCACTTAGCATATTCTTGTTCTTTTGTCAATTTGTGTTATGGTATCTCTTCCTAAAGGCACACTCTAGCGCACGTCACACATTGCACGCATACGCATTACATAGGTGTGTTTGTTTGTATGTTATGTCATCAACGAGTAGACGTTTTAATATTGCCAATATTACACAGCTTTTACGATGCACAATTTAGTTCTGGAATGTCCGTCGAAACCTACATGTGTCGAGACGAGTTGAGGAGCTTTATATCTCAATTAATTGGTCATACATTACTCCTAATAGAGCATTTTAGTCAAAATATTATCTTACCCCTGAAAGAAGTACAATTATTGATTTCCATAAGATGTGTGTATTACCTTATATGACATATAAGGTGAGACACAGGGATTAATAGCGTACTCATGATAATTAGAGTTCACAATAGTATGATTTCTGTTCGTTGGGAGTTGTGTATGTTAAGAAGAAGGTTCATATGGAATCTCACTTTACATTTGCTATGTGTTATTATTACTGGACATATAATTGTCACCGCCATTGCTGGTATTAATGGCCAGCTAAAGCAGGTCTATGTGTTTTTTTGTTTATCATTTCTGATTATTATTGCACTTATATAAACTTGTTGAACTTAACGGTTGGTTTTGGTTTTATGATTTCACTTTTTTTTTGTTGATTTGACGTTCTGAAAATATTGGTGTTGGTTTTGAATGGTTTGCGATTGCAGTTTGTGTGGCGCAATCGTAAGATCATAAACACAGTACATAAGTTTTGATGAAGAAGCACATAAGTTTTGTTATCTGCAAAAGCATTTCGCTAACACCGTGCCTCTGATTTTTGTTTGTCGGAAGTTGGTTTGTACCATAGTTTGAAACTTTGATCTCGATCAATATATTTTTTTCTTCTGCAAACAGGAGATCATGACAACATTGCAGCTCAGTTTAAGTGATCTTAACATGATATATGCTTGCACAAAGAACAAATTTTGATGATTGACGTGCAAGCAAGCTTGTGAGATATTTGATAAAGATTTGCAAGCTAGTTAAGATTGACTCATGTTTACTTTACTTATGTTCTAACATTTGAAAAAGATGTGGAAGCTGATGATATGCTCAAGGCTCTTTTGTTTATAACCTGCATAAAATTAACTTTAGTTGTACTTAATCCTATTTATAAAAATTTTGTTGTAGTTGTAATAAAAACAAAAGCAAATGAATATTTTATTTATAAAAGAGAAAAACAATTGTAACAGAATTGCAATAATTTTTTGCAATAATCATGTTTTAAAAATAAAAAACGCAAATAACCATGTATTGAAATTAATTATCTAAATAACCATGTTTCAGGTTTAACATACAAGTAGGAGCGATGACTCCTGCATTGATTTTTAACAAGCATGAGCCACTCAAGATAGTGCCTCCATGTAAAAATTCTCTTAAAAGCTATCTCAGATGGCACTTATGTGTAAATCACATGGGAAAAGCCATCTAAGATAATGCCTATGTGTATTAGGTAAAAAAAAATTATTTTATTTTCAATTTAAATTAAAGTGCAGGACAATGTTGTGAAATAAAACTTGCATTATAAATTATCATTACAACGAATAACAAGTACATAAATTTATTCTCGGCGACCCGGGACGTATTGACGACCACGGGTTCCACATGTGCGTGCTCTCCTAACTCGTGTGACGCGAGGTTCTTGATCCGGCTGTTGTTGGATCGATGGCCCCTGTTCATGGGTTGATGACTGCTCGTAGTGAATGCGATCAAGATCCATGAATGCCTCAAGATCTGCATTGCTTGGTGTACCGCTTTCGTATAGACGTGTTCCCATGTTCTCATAGTTTGGTCGTTGTGGTGGGGGTTAGGTTCCATTTGGGGACGATAGCAGTCGTCATCCGTATAGGTGGATTGTGAATGAGTGGGGTAAAAAGGAAATTGGGTGTTTGGAGACTCGTACCCATATGAATGGTGGGGGGTTTGGTACGGTGATGGTTGGTGGTATGTTGGGTTGGTTGGGGAATATTCCTCGGGGAAGCTAGTGTCTGGGTTGAGGTGAGATGTTGATGGATCCATATAGGGGGGTTGGACATATGCTCTTTGTTCGGTGTATTGTACTTGGGTGTGTGGCATATGTGAGTATTGAAATTATGGGTGGGGCATTTGGTTGGGTTGGTAATCAGGTTGAGGTTGGGGTTGGGATTAAGTGTTGGTGGTCCTGTATCGTCGGGTTAATTGGCGGGAGGTTGATGGATGTTGGGTCTATTGTTGGTAGTGTTGTTGGTCGTGTTGTTGGTATTGTTGGTGTGGTTGTTGTTGGTATTGTTGGTGTGGTTATTGGTGGTGGTGGTGTTGTTGAGGTTGTTGTTGGTATTTTTGTTGGCGGTAGTGTTGTCGCGGTTGTTGTTGTGGCTCTGAAGGTTGGCCCCACTGGGTGCGAGGGTCGACCAAATAGCCGGGGTGAGAAACACGCATTTCTGGATTTGTCACTGACCGGTACCAAGCAATGTATTGACGAGAGTGTTGCATAATCTCGTCATCTTCGTAAACAGGAAATTGTAAGATATGGTCTGCTCGGTTCTTCCACATCCTACAATACTCCCTGGCAAAATTTCTCCAATTATCATATCCCCATTGGGCATTGACCCTTCTAAGATGCCAAGGATCCAAACATATTGGATCGCGTGGTATGTCTTGGAACATATCGAACTGCATCTTCACACGGTCACTGTGGTGCATTTCCACAATGTTAAACCGTATGATAGCAGTCTTCGCAGTCCAAACCTCTGCATCATCATCATTGGGTACATGGTCCAAACCCAAGTATGGTCTCCATGTAAACTGTTGATAAAAAAATACAAATTAATGATAAATTTTAAAAAAATATACGTTAAAATTAAAATTAGTTGGAGTTAATCGAAATTACGTACATCAGTTGCGCCAAGGTGGTCTATTACATTACGATAGAGGACAACATTGTGTCTCGAATTTTTTCCGTAATCTATGCCCGCTACGCTATACCTAAATGAATTAACATTTAATATATTAGGATTTTATATATATGAAAGATATAAATATTTTAATAATTAAGCAATGTACTTACTTTGTTGCGTATGGAAAACTGAACGGTAGGTCGTTGACGGGATTCAGTGATTGCATTCTCCACCAACCCCGTGTTTGAAGTAAGAAAGCGCATCCATTAAAAGTTGATGTGTCTTTCTTACAGTTCTTACACAAGAAACTGTATAGCTGGTCTAGAACAGCAGAACCCCAACTATATTTTCCTATCTTATCAACGTCCCCAAGTAAACTCAAGTACATAAAATTTACACTATTTCATGTACTCTCGGGGAATAATAAACTCTCAAACATTAACATAATATAGTTTCTTGTTTTTATTATTTTTTCTTCCTCGGTGGAATTTTCGTCCAAACCAAGGGAATAATAATGTGCTCTAAGTGTGGATGAAAATATACCTTGGCCTCTTGCATTAGGACCTTCCACCATATCTCTACCCAACATCTCCTCGCATAGAGTGTTTGCATGTTGGACTGGATCATTAACTGTCTTACCATTAATCGGAAGACCCATCAACATGTAAACGTCCTCAAGTGTGACGGTACGTTCACCTACAGGCAGATGAAAGGTATGTGTCTCGAGTCTCCACCTTTCGCACAATGTAAGAATAAACTTTGAATCGATTGTACAGTTGGATATTTTAATAACATCCCCAAAACCGACATGTACAAGGTATGGAACGATTAATGGATCGGGAGCAACATAATGATGTGAGCGACATCTAAATTTTTTCGTGTCCTAAATATAATGTGAAAATAAATTGTGTAAGAAAGTGTAAACAATATTAAAAACATAATAAAAAAAGAATGTAAGAAAAATAAGAATATAACAAATAAAACTTACATAGGTAGCAATGTTTTCCCTTGTTCCTCGGTGAGATTCTCCTAACGTCAAAAGACTCATGCTTGAAATTTTTCTGATGATATGAGAATTGTATTAGAAGTAGAGGTAGAGTGAAGAGTGGTGATGGAAAAAACACAAATGAGGAGCCATATTTATAGGTGATTCAGGGATCAGAGGAATAAATGAGGTGGTTGGGGCCTTGCATGCATGCAGGCCACGTGTCATGGAGGAGCCAAGTGAGATGGCGCCTCATCTCTATATTAACACTAAGGCACCATTCAAGATGGCTTGTGATAGGCTAGGTGGCAGGTTGCATGCATGCAGACTAGGGTGGCAGCTGTAACGCCCCGTTTTATTTAATATTATATTATATTAATATTTTCGAGTTACCGTTAGAAGATTATTTTGCGACGAGAATATTACATTAATCGATATATCTGTTAATATATTCGGCAATGTTTTGTTTGGTCCGCTTTTTATTCCGTTCGGTTTGGTAAAATATTATTTAGACTGAATTTAATTTCTCGTAGTAATTTTAATTAATTGGGTTAATTATATTATTAGATATTATTAGTGTTATATTTAATAGTAAGACAAGTTGGGGTGTGAGTGCTAATTAGAGAGAATTGGGTGTACACCCTATGGTCTTAGAAGTAGAAACCAACAAAATCCACCATTTCCTTGTTCCTTGCCATTACAACACCAAAACATACTTAGAGAGAAAACTAGAGAGAGTTCTGGAGGAAGAGAAGAGCAAGAACACAAAGCTTGGGATTTGAGTTGGTTGGAACATCAATGATCATTCAAGCCTTTAAGGTAAGGAGTTTGATTTTCCAATTCCTATAGTTAGGGTTTGATTGATATGTTTTGGATTTGGGATAAAAATTGATATTGTGGTTCATGAGTTTTGTTGTGTGATTGTTGAAATAACTTAGGAAAGTTGAGTTAGTAGTATTGATGTTGGTGATTTATTGCTATGGCTAGTAGGAATGAGAAGTTGCAAGAATGGAAAATATACAGAAAGTGTAAAACATGATAACTCTGTCTGTAATGAAAAAAAATAAGGAAGAAGAAGAATGGAGGACGATGCACAAGGGAGGCCCCCACCTCACAAGGGAGGGATACCGTCCCCCTCTCCCTAGGCGTCACCTCACAAGGGAGGGATACCGTCCCCCTCTCCCTAGGCGTCCACCCCCTTCTCCATATTCCCCTGGGACGTCCGTCCCTTTTGTGCTTGCAGGAGAAAACGATTATTGCCATTTTTGCCTTCTGCTGGTTTCAGTGTTTTGTTACCTGCATAACTTGAAAATAGCTTCTGTTTCATTCATTTTTTCATAATTTCATATACTACTAGTTTATATTAATAAAATATAAATATGACATAAGTTGGCTGATTAAATTTGGAACCCGATTATATTCTGATTTCTCGATTTCGGCAATTTCGGCGACGGAGCAAGTTGCTCCAAATTTAACAAAAATTGACGGACTAGATAATTTCGATGTGTAGAACGTCGTGGTGAGGTTAGTTTTTCGAAATTTTGAGTTTTTACGAAATGACCCAAAAAGGCCAAATTATAGTTAAATTTAATCGGGTTGCGTTTTAGTCGATTTTAAGTCACGTATGGACAATCCAATTGCGATGTTAATGATTATGATTAATGTCGGTTATTAGGAACAACTTTTGCGACGGTTTGTTCAAAATGAATACTTGATGATATGTTTATCTTGATATGGATAAATATGGTCACGTGGGCTTTATGCCAAACTTTGATGTGCGATGATGATGTTTAGTTGTGTCGTAGTTATGATGTCGTGTTGTCGAGTCACATACATTGCATTGGCGACGAGGGCTTTTAAGCCAAGCGATGAGGGATTTTGTACTATGCGATGATGGGCTTTATGCCAAATGTCCTTAATTGTGGACAAAGCGACGGGTACCACATGCATAACATGGTTGTGTCTCATGGAGTCGGTTATGTTTATGTTTGAGTCGTTTGGCGTTGAGTTTTAATTGATGGCTTATGATGAATTACGATGTTGTATGATACTTTGTTTCAATACGATTATAATGATTATGTGACAAAATTAAGGTGTTGATTGTATACACTAAGTAGTAATTTAATGTATGTAAGATTTTGATATATGTTGACATACTCTTATTATCCTATATCATTTATGATTCCAAAACTATCCATATATTTTATCATGCCTTTAATTTTAAGTATCTCACCCTTTACTTGTTTTCATCGTTGCCTTTATATTGGTAATGTGCAGGTGATCCGCGAGGATGATGAGGATTAGCTCGAGTCTATTTATTTTGAGTCGCTCTGCTCTGATAGTAGTAACACTCGGTTTATGGGCGACATTATTATTTTGGATAGGGTAGTTTATGTATACTATCTTATGATTTTATAACTTTATGTATTGATGATAACATGTTGATATTTATATTTTGTGAACACATCTGATGTGATGTGAATAGTCATATGTTTATATGATGATTTATGATATGAATCGGTATATCCGACTTTTGATTTTTTTGACGTGCATTATAATGCAAAGTGATGAAAACACGATTATGTGATATCTCAATTTATGTTTGGATGAAATTTTGAAACTCTGATTTTATTATTAAATATGAGGGGTGGAATTGGGGTGTTACATTAGTGGTATCAGAGCAGGTCGGTCTGTCCGGCCAAGTTGTTGAGTTTGTTGTTGTCTAACAATCAAGTATTGTTATTTGTTAATTCTAATCCTTGTTTTGTTGTGAGCAGAAGCTGTTATGGCTGAAAGGAACGCTGGTAGGAACGATGAGGCTCTGGCTGCTGCTATGTAGGCAATAGCTCGGGCTTTCCAAAACCCGCCGAATGCTGATGAGAGCGTTGGGTCTCGTAGTTTGGCAACCTCCCAAAGAGAGAATCCTCCTACTTTCCAAGGAAAGTATGATCCTGAAGGTGCTTTAGCGTGGCTGAAGAAGATTGAAAGAATCTTCCGTGTGATGGATTGCACTCCTATGCAAAAGATTCGTTATGGTACTCATCAATTAAGTGATGAGGCTGATGATTGGTGGGTTGACACCCATCAGAGGCTTGAGGTTGCTGGTGAGGAAGTGACGTGGGGAGTTTTCCGTAGAGAATTCATGAGGAAGTATTACCCGGAGGATGTTCGGGGAAAGAAGGAGATAAAGTTCCTTGAGCTGAAACAAGGGAATATGTCTATCACTGATTATGCTGCAAAGTTTACCGAGCTGGCTAAGTTCTATCCTCACTATGATGGAGTGAATTCTGAGTTTTCGAAGTGCATTAAATTTGAGAATGGCTTGCGTCCTGAGATAAAGAAAGCGGTTGGATATCAGAAAATCCGTGTCTTTGCGGATTTGATTGATAGTTGTAGAATCTTCAAGGAAGATAGTAATGCACACTATAAAATTATGTCTGATAAGAGAAACAAGGGTCAACAGAGCCGTGGAAAACCATATGATACTCCAACTGGTAAAGGGAAACAGAAAGCGTTTCAAGGGCGAAGGACTAGTGGGGGAGATGCTCCTGCTAGTATTGTTTGTTACAAGTGTGGGAAACCTGGCCACAAAAGTAATGTTTGTCGAAGCGATGTTAGAGCTAAAGAGAATGAGGTGAGATGTTTCCGATGTGGAGAAGTGGGTCATATGACTCGTGATTGCAAACATAAGGATGTGGTTTGTTTTAATTGTGGCGAGGGAGGTCACATTAGTGCTTAATGTAAGAAGCCTAAGAGAACTCAAGGAGCGGGAAAGGTGTTTGCTTTGTCGGGTGCTCTGACGGCAAACAAAGATTGTCTTGTTCGAGGTACTAGTTTCATTAATAGCATTCCTCTTATTACTATTATTGATATTGGTGCTACCCATTGTTTTATTGCTGCTGATTGTGTAAAGAGAATGGTCTCAGTTTGTCATCTCTGGATAGAGATATGGTGGTAGACGTTCCGGCTAAAGGAATGGTTACTACTTCTTTTGTGTGTGCAAGTTGCCCTTTATCAATCTTTGATAGAGACTTTGTTGTAGATCTTGTTTATTTACCGCTTGTCGGGTTGGATGTGGTTCTGGGTATGGATTGGTTGAGGGCTAATTATGTCCATATCAATTTTTATGACAACTTGTGAGGTTTTCTTCTTTAGTAGAAGAAGATTAAGCTATGCTGGTGTCGACGAAACAATTGAATGAGTTCATGAAAGATGAAGCGTTGGTTTTCTTGTTGATGGAGACTCTTTCTGTGAAAGTCAAGCTGTGATTGCAAACCTTCCGGTGGTGTGCGACTTTCCCTAAGTATTCCCTGATGAGATTCCTAGTGCACCTCCAGAAAGAGAAGTTGAATTTTCTGTGGATCTTGTCCCTGGTACCAGACCTATCTCTATGGCACCATATAGGATGTCCGCGTCCGAGTTGTCAGAATTGAAGAGCCAATTAGAATATTTGCTCGTGAAGAAGTTTGTCAGACCAAGTGTGTCACCGTGGAGAGCTCCTGTGTTATTGGTGAAGAAGAAAGATGGTAGCATGAGACTTTGTATAGATTATCGTCAGTTGAATAAAGTAACTATCAAGAATTGGTATCCAGTTCCTAGAATTGATAATTTGATGGACCGTTGGTTGGCGCTCGCATGTTTAGCAAGATTGATTTGAGATCGGGTTACCATCAAATAAGGGTGAAAGAAGAAGATGTTCAGAAAACTGATTTCAGAACGAGGTATGGACATTACGAGTATTCGGTGATGCCTTTCGGTGTCACTAATGCACCGGGAGTATTCATGGAGTACATGAATCGTATTTTCCATCCTTACTTGGATCGTTTTGTGGTTGTTTTCATTGATGATATTCTGGTTTATTCTAAATCGGAAGGAGAGCACGCAGAACATTTGCGCATTGTGTTAGAAGTCCTGAAAGAGAAGAAGCTTTATGCCAAGTTGTCAAAGTGCGAGTTCTGGTTAAGAAAAGTGAGTTTTTTGGGGCATGTCATTTTTGGTGATGGAATAGCGGATGATCCTTTTAAGGTTGACGTTGTGTTGAGATGGGAAACTCATAAGTCTGTTACTGAAATTAGAAGTTTCTTAGGTTTGGCTGGTTTCTGCAGAAGGTTCATTGAACGTGTTTCTAAGTTGGCACTTCCTTTGAAAAAGTTGACTTGTAAAGGAGCTGCATTTGTGTGGGATGTCAAGTGTGAAGAAAGTTTTGTGGAATTGAAGAAGAGGTTGACAACGGCTCCGATCTTGATTCTACCAAATCGTGAAGAACCGTTTGTTGTTTATTGTGATGCTTCTAAGATGGGCTTAGGTGGTGTGCTTATGAAAAATGGCAAGGTGGTTGCTTATGCTTCTAGGAAATTGAAGATTCACGAGAAGAACTATCCTACTCATGATTTGGAACTTGCAGCGGTTGTTTTTGTGCTTAAGATTTGGAGGCATTATCTTTATGGTTCTAGATTTGAAGTATTTAGTGACCATAAAAGTTTGAAGTACTTGTTCGATCTGAAAGAGCTTAATATGAGGCAAAGGCGGTGGCTCGAATTGTTGAAAGATTATGATTTTGGATTGAATTACCATCCTGGTAAAGCTAATATGGTGGCCGATGCTTTAAGTCGAAAGACTTTGCATATGTCACTTTTGATGATGAAATAGTTAGAAATGATTGAGCAATTTAGAGATATGAGTCTTGTGATAGAAGTGACGCCGAAGAGTGTTATCTTGGGAATGTTGAAGATCAATAATGATTTCCTTGATAGTATTAGAGAAGCTCAGAAGCTTGATGTGAAACTTGTTGATTTGTTGGTTGGTATTGGACAAACTGAAAATGAAGATTTCAAGTTGGATACTCAGGGTGTTTTGAGGTTCCGAGATAGGATTTGTATCCCCGATGATGTGGAATTAAAGAGAATGATCTTGGAAGAAAGTCATAGAAGCAATTTGAGTATTCATCCCGGAGTGACCAAAATGTATCAAGATTTAAAGAAACTATTTTGGTGGTCGGGCATGAAAAGAGAGGTGGCTCAGTTTGTTTATGCTTGTTTGACTTGTCAGAAGTCTAAAGTGGAGCATCAGAAACCTGCAGGGTTGATGCAACCGTTAGAGATCCCGGAATGGAAATGGGATAGCATTTCTATGGATTTCGTAATGGGGTTATCGAATACACCAAGAGGACACGATGTGATTTGGGTGATTGTTGATAGGCTTACGAAGTCGACTCACTTTATTCCTATTAACATCCCTTATCCCGTATCGAAGTTGGCGGAAATTTATACCCATGTGATTGTTAGATTACATGGTATTCCTTTGTGTATTGTTTCGGATAGAGATCTGAGGTTTACTTCTGAATTTTGGAAAAGCTTGCAAGAGGCTTTGGGTTCAAAGTTGAGGTTGAGTTCGGCTTATCATCCTCAAACTGATGGTTAGACGGAAAAGACGATTCAATCGTTGGAAGACTTGTTACGAGCATGTATTCTTGAACATGGTGGTTCATGGGATACATACCTTCCTTTGATTGAGTTTACTTATAACAATAGTTTTCATGCTAGTATTGGAATGGTGCCGTTTGAGGCTTTGTATGGTCGGAGGTGTAGGACTCCTTTGTGTTGGCATGAGTCGGTGAAAGTGTGGTGCTTGGACCCGAATTGGTTAGAGAGACTACTGAGCCGGTGAAAATGATTAGAGAAAAGATGAGCATTTCTCAAAGTCGGCAAAAGAGTTATCATGATAAAAGGAGAAAAGACTTGGAATTTCAAGATGGCGATCATGTATTTTTGCGAGTTACTCCTACAACCGGCGTTGGGCGAGCTTTGAAGTCGAAGAAGCTAACTCCTCACTTTATTGGTCCTTACCAAATTACTAGTAAAGTGGGAAAAGTGGCTTATAGAGTAGCGTTACTTTCAAATCTTTCGAATTTGCACGATGTGTCCCATGTGTTGCAACTTCGGAAGTATGTTCCGGATCCTTCGCATGTGATTGGGATGGATGATATTCAGGTTCGAGACAATCTTACGGTGGAGACGATGCCTTTAAGGATCGAAGATCGTGAGATAAAGTCTCTTCTTGGCAAAGAGATTTCCTTGGTCAAAGTTATTTGGATAGGAGAAGCTGGTGAAAGCGCGACCTGGGAGTTGGAGAGCAAGATGCGGGATTCCTATCCCGAGCTTTTCGAGTCAGGTAACTTCGAGGACGAAACTTTTATAAGTGGGGGAGAGTTGTAACGCCCCGTTTTATTTAATATTTTATTATATTAATATTTTCAAGTTACTGTTAGACGATTATTTTGCGACGAGAATATTACATTAATCGATATATCTGTTAAAATATTCGGTGACGTTTTGTTTAGTAAAATATTATTCAGACCGATATTTAATTTCTCGAAGTTATTTTAATTAATTGGATTAATAATATTATTAGATATTATTCTTTTTATATTTAATAGTAAGACAAGTTGGGGGGTGTGAGTGTTAATTAGAGAGAATTGGGTGTACACCCTATGGTCTTAGAAGTAGAAACCAACAAAACCCACCATTTCCTTGTTCCTTGCCATTACAACACCAAAACATACTTAGAGAGAAAACTAGAGAGAGGTTTAGAGGAAGAGAAGAGAAAGAACATAAAGCTTGGGATTTGAGTTGGTTGGAACATCAAGGATCATCCAAGCCTTTAAGGTAAGGGGTTTGATTTTCCACTTCCTATAGTTAGGGTTTGATTGATATGTTTTGGATTTGGGATAAAAATTGATATTGTGGTTCATGAGTTTTATTGTGTGATTGTTGAAATAACTTAGGAAAGTTGAGTTAGGATTATTGATGTTGGTGATTTATTGCTATGGCTAGTAGGAATGAGAAGTTGCAAGAATGGAAAATATACAGAAATTGTAAAATATGAAAACTCTGTCTGTAATGAAAAAAATAAGGAAGAAGAAGAATGGAGGACGATGCACAAGGGAGGCACCCACCTCAAGAGGGAGACCGTACCCCTCTCCCTAGGCGCCCGCCCCCTTCCCCATATGCCCCTGGGACGTCCGTTCCTTTTGTGCTTGGAGGAGAAAACGATTTTTGCCATTTTTGCCTTCTGCTGGTTTCAGTGTTCGGTTACCTGCATAACTTGAAAATAGCTTTTGTTTCATTCATTTTTTCATAATTTCATATACTACAAGTTTATATTAATAAAATATAAATATGACATAAGTTAGCCGATTAAATTTAGAACCCGATTATGTTCTGATTTCCCAATTTTGGCAATTTCGGCAACGAAGCAAGTTGCTCTGAATTTAACGAAAATTGACGTGGTAGCTAATTTTGACGTGTAGAACATCGTGGTGAGGTCAGTTTTTCGAAATTTTGAGTTTTTATGAAATGACCCGAAATAGGCCTAATTATGGTTAAATTGAATCGGGTTGTGTTTTAGTCGATTTAAGTCATGTATGGACAATCCAATTGCGATGTTAATGATTATGATTAATGTCGGTTATTAGGAACGACTTTTGCGACGGTTTGTTCAAAATGAATGCTTGATGATATGTTTATCTTGATGTGGATAAATATGGCCACGTGGGTTTTATGCCAAATTTTGATGTGCGATGATGATGTTTAGTTGTGCTGTAGTTATGATGTCGTGTTGTCGAGTCACATACATTGCATTGGCGACAGGGGCTTTTATGCCAAGCGACGAGGGCTTTTGTACTATGCGACGATGGGCTTTATGCCAAATGTCCTTAATTATGGACAAAGCGACGGGTACCACATGCATAACATGGTTGTGTCTCATGGAGTCAGTTATGTTTATGTTTGAGTCGTTTGGTGTTGAGTTTTAATTGATGGCTTATGATGAATTACGATGTTGTATGATACTTTGTTTCGATACGATTATAATGATTATGTAACGAAATTAAGGTGTTGATTGTATACACTAAGTAGTAATTTAATGTATGTAAGATTTTGATATATGTTGACATACTCTTATTATCCTATATCATTTATGATTCCAAAACTATCCATATGTTTTATCATGCCTTTAATTTTAAGTTTTGGAGTATCTCACCCTTTACTTGTTTTCGCCGTTGCCTTTATATTGGTAACGTGTAGGTGATCCGCTAGGATGATGAGGATTAGCTCGAGTCTCTTTATTTTGAGTCGCTCTGCTCTAATAGTAGTAACACTCGGGTTATGGGCGACGTTATTATTTTGGATAGGATAGTTTATGTATACTATCTTATGATTTTATAACTTTATGTATTGATGATAACATGTTGATATTTATATTTTGTGAACACATCCGATGTGATGTGAATAGTCATATGTTTATATGATGATTTATGATACGAATCGGTATATCCGACTTTTGATTTTTGTGACGTGTATTATAATGCAAAGTGATGAAAACACCATTATGTGATACCTCAATTTATGTTTGGATGAAATTTTGAAACTCTGATTTTATTATTAAATACGAGGGGTAGAATTGGGGTGTTACAGCAGCTAGGTGGCAGGCCTAATTATAACTAGGCCTGTAAAAAGCCAAATGGGATGACGCCTCCATTTTAAAAAGACACCTAGGCGCCATTCAACATGGCTTGTACATGTCATTTCGAAATTTGAATTTTTTCCCATATATTCTCATATAATCATCTGCACCATCTATAAATATCTCACACAATCAAACATTTTCAGACACACAAACATCTCAAACACTCAAATTTCAAACACTCAAACCCAGAAAAAATGTCATCTGTACCACAATATATTATCACTGTACATTTCAATGGTGAGACGTACAATGTTGAGGTAGCGATTTTTTTCGAAACACGAAAATATCCAATTTTGTCTAAATAGCAATGCGAGTTTTTCGTATTTCAAAAAAAGACTCGAGACCAAACTTCGGCGAGGTCCGACGTCACACATTTTCTACCAACATCTTATTTTTACTGGTGAGAACCAAGTAACATTTTACCAGGTAGCTGTTGAAGATGACGAAGATCTGCAAAATATGTTTTGTAATCATGAATATTCTGGGTACAACTCGATTGAGTTGTACGTTGTGTTCCAGAATACAGAGAGGGTTGATCCTACGGAGGAGGAACAAGCTGAGGTGGATGTTGCTGACGAAGAAGAGGAAGCTGACGAGATGCAGTTTAACATCATGGTAAACGAAGAATCAGAGGCCGATGAAGAACGCCAACTGCCTCCACATGAGATCTACACACCACCTCCGTACATGACCAACCTCAACATGTGCACAGATGACCCATCATCTGATATATTCTACAACCCTGAAGTGCAGTTAGATGCAAATTTAAAAGTCAAAGACAAATTTCGTTCAAAAGAAAATTGCATGCAAGAAATAAAAAAGTTTCACATGATAAACAACTATGAATTTCATGTGGATCGAACAAATGCAGAGAGATACATAATCATTTGTGCCCACTCTGAGTGTAACTTCCATCAAATTGCATCGTATAGATTGCAGAGTAATTCCTGGGTGATAGGTTCTATGACAAAACACACTTGTGTTAATTCCACACAATCACAATATCACCTCAAATTGAGTTATGATCTCATTTGTCAAGAAATCTTACCTCTTGTTAGCTGCGATCCTTCATTGAAGGTGAAAACAATAATCTCGCACATCACTACAGCATACAACTATACCCCCTCGTATAGAAAGGCCTGGTTAGCAAAAAATAAGGCTATTGAGCAAATCTACGGAAACTGGGAGGGTTCGTACAAAGAGTTACCTCGCTACATGAATGCACTATGAACGTATGCTCCTGGAACAATTTATGTTATGAAGACGACGCCAGCGTATGTCCAAGACGGTACCTGTGTTAGCGGACATGGTATATTCAGTAGACTTTTCTAGGCTTTTCGACCTTGCATCACTGGGTTTGCACACTACAAACCTATCATACAGATAGATGGAACATGGTTGTACGGGAAATACAAGGGCACCCTACTGATGGCCGTCGCACATGATGGCAACAATAACATGTTCCCAATTGCCTATGCTCTTGTCGAGGCAGAGACTGGAGAAACTTGGAGTTTATTCCTACAGAATCTTCGAACACACGTAGCTCCACAATGTGATCTTTGTCTGATTTCTAACAGACATGCCTCAATTTATAGTGCGTACAACAATCCCGCTAACGTTTGGCACGACCCACCGTCTACACATGTTTATTGCGCAAGACATATCGTTCAAAATTTCATGCGCGAGATCAAAGATAAGCGTCTTCGGAAAATAGTTATGAACGCAGCGTATGCACTAACACAACCAAGTTTTACATATTATCGCAACCAGATCAGAATGAAAAACCCAGATGCAGGTGCGTGGATTGATAATCTGCAAGTGGAAAAATGGACACGGTCATATGACAATGGAGTGCGTTGGGGCCACATGACAACAAATCTAGTCGAATCAATTAATGGCGTCTTCAAAGGCATAAGAGCACTCCCAATAACTGCTTTGGTGAGTATAACATATTTTAGGATGGCCTCGTTATTTGCAGAGAGAGGTGAAAAGTGGAACGCGGTGGTACAATTCGGACAAGTGTGGAGTGAAAGTTGCCTAAAATTTATTAAGGCCAAAAGTGTCAAAGCTAGCACTCATCTTTTTACAAGATTCGACCGACATAACCATAACTTCATTGTCAAAGAGAGAATCGACCACAATAAGGGTTTTCCTAGACAAGAATACAGGGTTAAACTACCATCTCGTTGGTGCGACTGTGGAAAGTTTCAGGCCTTTCGAATTCCCTGCTCTCATGTCATTGTGGCGTGTTCACATGTTCATCTAGATGCACTAGTATTTCTTTCTCCCATTTACAAGTCTGAGACCTTGCTCAATGTATACAACAATGCCTTCGAACCAGTAGCAAAACCAAATTATTGGCCTGCGTACGAAGGGGAAGTAGTTTGGAATAACAGTCAAATGCGGAGAAATAAAAAGGGTCGTTCCAAGAGCAAACGTATAACAACTGAAATGGAAGACGTTGACAAACTAGAAAGAAAGTGTGGTCTATGTCGTCAACCCGGACACAATCGAAAAAATTGTCCCCAACGTGCTACAAGCTCTACATCCTGAAATTTGTATTTAATTTATCTACACTTCTACTATCTAGCATTTAAAGGAAAGACCCACCACCTTCCTGAATTTTCCCTTCACCTTTTTGATTTTTACATGCTAATAAGGGTGGTTTTTTCAATTCATAACCTAACATTTTATTCACTTCTTCCACAATCAAAAGACATGTGTGCCTCTATTTTTCAAATGTTTCCTCTTCCCTTTATACGTTGCAACTTCTGACTCCTCTTTAGAAGTCGCAACTTCTGACTCCTCTTCAGAAGTCGCAACTTCTAACTCCTCTTCAGAAGTCGCAACTTCTGACTACTCTTCAAAAGTCGCAACTTCTGACTCCTCTTCAGAAGTCTCAACTTCTGAATCCTCTTCAGAAGTTGCAACTTCTGACTCTTCTTCAGAAGTCGCAACTTCTGACTCCTCTTCAGAAGTAGCAACTTCTGACTCCTCTTCAGAAGTCTCAGCTTCTAAAGAGGGACCATTTTAGCTATAATTTTGCCACGAGGGACCAAAAGTTAAAATTTAAATTTTTAGGAGGACCATTCTTTAAAGGAAAATTTTAGAGGGACTAAAAATAAAATTTGAGATATTTATAGGGACCAAAAACTTATTTAACCCTTGAATTTAATCAGTCTTACACTTTAATTTGAATTAAACGGGACTTTAGTGTAAATTAAATGTAGATATATTGTTTTAAAAAATTCTCTACTTCATTTCTATTCCTCACTCTATTTTCACAATTTTAATAAATTGAATTAACATAATTATTAAAAAAAAATTTGCACATGTTAAAATTTTTACATAACATTATACTTATTTGAGACTTATCATTCAATATTATAAATATCAAAACAAATATATCTATCTATCTACTCTACAATCTAGCACTCACCCTATTTTTCATTGTTTTCAATTCATTACGATTCGTTCAACAACTTAACAGATATACCCGTGCGGGAGCACAGGTCTGTTACTAGTTTTAATATTGTAACAAACCTTAATCTTTCCATTAATAGCATTTCTTACAAACACCAATACGTAGACAACAAAATAAAAAACTACACGATTAAAACAACAACATGAAAATGATGCATCAACAACACAAAAAATTATTTAAGACACTACAACCGTCAAAACAATTTCATCAGAATCATACATCATCGCAATAACGTCGACGTCTGTTTTGACTTCCTCCAACCAAATTCGAGGTTGTCCAATTGCGAAATTCATGGTTGTTCTCTTCCTCTGAATCCTTCTAATTTCTTCACCAACTACTATTTCTCCTTCTAACCAACGTATCAACTCTTTTTTCAGTTTGGCCATGGTAAATATGTGCCAAAATTTTATTTTCATTTGAGGTTTGGAGACCGAGAAAACAACGTATCCATCTCTGGTATGGATGTATGGAGATGTCATGATAGAAAAATAAGAGAGAATAACACGGAATAAAAGAGAATATGAGATGAGAAGTTGAAAAAATGTGAAAAATGAAGGAGACATGGGTGTTTATTTATAAAAAACACAAATACACGTAGGAGCCATCTGAAATGGCTCCTACATGTAAACAACAATAAGGAGACTCCATCTGGGATGGCTTTTTCATGATGAGGAGCCAGATGAGGTGGTGCCTATGTGCATTATTTTAATGCAGGAGCCATCTCAGATGACTCCTATGTGTTATTTAGTTCTGAAAGTTGATTATTTGCGTAAATTTTTTCAAAAGTTGGTTATTTACGTTTTTTTTAATAATTAATTATTGCAAAAAAATTTCACAGAATTGTAACAATTATTATTATTACGGTTTTTATGTGAAATAGAATTGTAACAACAATATTTTATAATAGACTTGATACAAATAATATTACAATTTTTTTTTGAAACCCCTTTTGTCATAAATGAAGAAAGTCTTTAAAAAATAAGCAAGTTTGTAATTTAAATATATATTAATTAAATCTTACAATTAAAAATGAATAACTTTATTATAATATGTAAACACAACATCGTGATATTACTATTTAATATTAGTTATAAAAAATGTTATATTTTGTATTTTATTTCATTTAATATTTTCTAGACTCATTTCTATCATTATTATCCTAATATTATTTTATTTTGTGTAATTTTAATTTTTATTGTTATTTGATAGATGTCAGACTATCACTCATTTGTGTTAAAAATGTGACCTGAATATTATATTAAATGACACGGGACACAAACAATTTTGCTGCAATATTAAGAAGCACCTCGATGAAATTTTGGTGTTATATCATGATTTTTTATTTTATAATATGTAATGAAACTTCTGTGAATTCTATCACTAAAACTATAAATTTATTAGTGCATTCTAAAAAACAATGACTAATATTTATAAATTTTACCATCTCATGTGAGTTTTATCACTGAAATATATTATTTTTATGGGTCACTATCATTACAATACATTTTTTATTTTAATCACCAAAATATTTGTAAATAATTATAGTTATTATTGATATTTGTAGTAATTAAACATATTATATTTATTATGTTGGTGATTTTCTACATATTTATTTTTAAATACTTTTTATTATTTTTTATTTTATAATAATAATTAAGCAACAAATAAATAAGTTCTATCAAATTATCTAAGATATGAATAAATTTATCCGTGCGGTTGCACAAGTCTTCTACTAGTTTAATTACAAGATAATATATTCACTACGTCACCATAGATATAAAATAACTAAGACTTGTTTAATTTAGTTTTATAAGAGAATTTAATTGATATACCTAAATTTATATTCTTTTAATAGAAAATGTGTTCATAGTAATTCAAATTTGTGCAATATTTTCCTAAGCTATAAAAAGATCAAACTCCTTTCAAAATATGGTTAGAATTATGGTTATATTACATATTTAATTACAAGATAATATGTTTACTACGTAACCATAGATATAAAATAATTAAGATTTGTTTGATTTAATTTTATAAAAGAATTTAATTTATATTCAATTTTACACTGTGAATTAATAGGGATGGCAAAAAAATATGTAGTCATAAATATTTGTGAATAAAATCCGTCACAGATACGAGATTGATAAATATCTATGAAAAAAATAAAAGGATTTAAATATTTGTTTAGTAATGAATATAGATACGAATTTAATGATACTATGCTCACATATATCTGTATCAATTAATAAATTATAAGAATTAAATAAATATTAGTTTATTATACTATATTTTCTCTTCTTCTGAAAAAAGTTAATTTTATTTTTTTCTTTAACTTTTTTAGAAGAAAATCTTTAAAATTCCATACAAATCATATTAGTTATTTCATATTTAAATTTTTTCTTTATTCCATACCTCACGTCAACAATTCTTCCTTCTAACTAATCATTTTTGTGTCCAACCGGTGTCTTCCTTTCTACTCCTTTATTATTTATTCTTTTAAAATAACTCACAATCACATTATCTTTCTTTTTCAAAAAATTAAATGTATGAATAATAATATTATGTTTTGGTGAAAATGGAAAAAAAAACAATGTGATAATTTTTTTGTTAAAATAAGAGAGATTTATATGGATGTTGTATGACAATAACTTATTGTGTTTTTAAAAAAAGTTGAAAATATTTTTTTACAAATTAAAAAATAGAAAAAAAAATTATCCATAGATATTTGTTAATATCTGCGAATATCTAAAATTATGTGGAGTATCCATTTAGCGGATACTCACACAGATACGGAGCGAATATGAATATCATATTTATCTAATAAAGTGGATGGATATTATACTATCTGTTTAATGAATATCCATTTACATCCCTATATTCGTCAAACTTTTATAACCATTTGATTTTGGTCTTAATTGTTAGAAAAATAATCACATTTAAAATATTATATATATGTGATTGTGATGTAAAAGAAATTAAATTACTAACGGTGCATATTAATAATCTCTTTATAATTAGTATTTTTATTTTTAAATTTAAAATAAACTGATTTGATGATTTAACTTTACAAATGTTTTATGAAATCTATTTCCTATTTAGAAATTTTGATTTTCTTTTTTTAGAAAATTAGGAAGAAAAAAAAGAGTTGATACAATTTTAATTAATTACATGTTTGTAACATTGTCCAAATTTAAAATATATAAAAAAACATGTATATGATTTGATCTTATTTTATGAATGCAAATAAAACCATAAATAATATATAAAAATTATTTTTTCTATGTTTCATTATCATCTTTTTTTTCTCTTCATTTTAATAACCTTAAAAGATTTTATATTTGCGTTTTTTTCTCTTTTTAACTGTATTTGTTTTGTGTGTTATTCAACCTAAGTAGTTTTTAGAAGAAAAAAAGTATTTATATTTTCAAATTAAAAATAATGAAAAGAGTATTATTTGGCATGTTATTACGTTGAGGAGGATTTAGCTGTCACTCCCGCAAATATATTTGGTATGTTAATGATGATATTATTACTCTTATACTCTTATAAAAAAATTGAAATTTATTTTCGTGTTTATTTGAAATTTTAAGATAATATTGCTTTTTTCCAAAAATTTTGAAAAAAAATTATCTGTTCGTTAGTTGATTAAAAAAAAATACTATAGAAAATTTTCAAATTTCTAATAAATTACAAAAATTTAAAAAAATTTCAAAAATATTAATAAATTTTAAAATTTTCAGTAATATAAAAGATATTTTTCTAAAATTATCAAAAATTTTAAAAATTTGTCGAAAATTTCTTTCTGGCCACACCTTTCAAATTATGTCATAGACAATTTGAGAATTAAGCAAAATATAGATATAATTTGAGAGTGGTAAATTAAATCTCCTGTTGTGTTTTATGGGCTTCAACTCATGGGCTAGTGAATCTAGTTTGCTGGATCAATATTTTAAGAAAACTGTATTTTGTACCCTATTTTTAAACTTGTATCTCTATCACAGTATTTTTTGGACAAAAATACCCTTATATAAATAGTATAAGATTTTAAAAAAATTCATTTCTCACATTTCGTTACAAAAGTGTTTTAAAATTCTCTCACTCTCCAGCATTCCGGAACAGTTTGCAAAAGTCTTCTAGTTTTGTAAAAGACACACCGAAACAGTTTAGCTGAGTGTCCCGGAAAAAATATGAACCGAAACACTTTTCAAAAGTGTTCCGGTTTGAGTGATTTATGGTGTTTTTTTCGGAACAGTTTTACAAAGTGTTTCGGTTTGAAAAAAATTCACCGTAACAGTTTGTTAAAGTGTTCCGGTTTGAACAAAACGCGCCGGAACAGTTTTGAAATCTGTTTTGGTTTTGGAAATTACATTTTGACACACTTTTGCTAAGTGTTCCGAAATTGTTGAAAAGTTATACATCGAAACACTTTTCACAAGTGTTCCGGTATGCCTTTTTTTTGTATTTTTTATTTTATTATTTTTTTGCATAATACCTCGAAGATTAGGCCGTGACGGACGCCTTCCTCGTAGAAACGACGATGTATCTAGATCCGATTCACATCCTCTAGAGGAGCCTAAGGGATTCCCGGGTGGACCATCAGACTTATCCCTATAAGTTAGATAGGAGCAACACTGTGCTCGACACTTGTGGTATAGAGAGGTAAGTAAATGAAAATGTAATGTGAAATGAATTAATTTAATTTTTGTCGTAGTTTATTAATATGTTACGTTTTTTCAGGAAAGAGGACCTAAAAAACAACTAAAATGTGTTGCACACGACCAAAAACTTAAGGAGTGGGTTCCCAAACAACTCCCCAGAGAGATAGATAGATGGGTGACAAATTCGGGTCTTGCACATTTGTAAAGATCCAGTCTGTTAAAGATAGACCCGAATTTGATCATGCATTTGTAGAGAGATGGCATTCTGAAACATCATCATTTCACATGCCATTTGGTGAGATCGGTTACTTTAGATGGCGTATCTTGTCTTCCTCACCTCCCTATTAGGGGTATTTTCTGGTCCCCCAACACGTCACTGAAGATGTTGTTGTTGAGTTTGCTGTGACATATTTAGGAGTGTCACGTGTAGAAGCCATGACTCAGGTTCGTGGAAATAGAGGTGCCTACTACAAGCTGGAGTGGTTGTATGATACATTTGTTGCCCATAGAGCTGCTAGTAACTGGACATATGCGACCAGGGCTTACCTGATGATGTTAGTAGGTTGTACCATTTTTGCTGACAAGACGTTTACGCTTGTCGATGCAAAATATGTATTTCTTTTTGGGGACTTGGAGGGTCTTGGAAGATACAGTTGGGGGCAGCTGCATTGGTGACCCTTTATGATTTGCTTGGAGATGCATGTGTGTTTGGCACCAAACAACTTGCTGGTTATCCGACTCTTCTTCATGTAATTCATTTATTATTTATGTTATTATTAATTGTTTAGATAATTTTTAATTATTATTAATTTTTTAGTAATCTAAAAATATTATTAAAATGTTATTTATAATTTTTATTGACACAGTGCTAGATCCATGAGTATTTTCCTGGAATTGGAAAAGTAGTGGAAAATTAGCATCCAAGTGAGAATTTTGGAATGTCGAGAGCAATGAGATGGTCCTACAAGCAGGGAGCATTGAAGGTGGATGCCTTGCGAGCTATCCTTGATAGATTGACACCAGTGAACATGGTGTGGCGTCCATTTGAGGATCATAGGCAGTTTCGCGCATTCGACGAGCTTACTTATTTCAGAGGAGGACTATTGTGGGGAGGTACCTATGTTTTATATTTGGTTGACAGATGTTTACGTCAGTTTGGTCTGATTCAATATATACCACATCCACCCACTGATATTATTGAGGCGGTTGTGAATGTTAACTGGATTGGTTACGACCAGAGTGTTGTAGATGTGGTTGGTCACACAACAACTGTCACATTTCCCTCTGAGACTGTGGCAAATTATTTGGACTGGTATTATTGGGTGTCACACCCTAGATTAGTACCACCCCCGGTTGATGAACCAAGAGAGGTGTCAGTTCCTCAGTTTGCAACAGGGCCATCCGATCCTAAGTTGGCTCGTATCTCCACTTTAATTCATTGTCACCTCCAAAAATTTGATGCTGAAGAGGATTATCTGCAGTTTGCGGATTTATTTGCCGCGTTGCATTTATGTCATGAAGAGTGGTTTTATGTTAAGTTTTTATGATTTATGTAATATTTCAGTAACTCTTTGAATATTTTCCTTTGAATATTTATATGACTTATTTTTATGATTTATGTTATCATTGGATTTATGCATTATTTTAAGTTTGAATGGCTGTGACTGGACCGACACTTTGAGTGGCTTTGATTGGACCGACACTTTGACTGACTTTGATTGGACCGACACTTTGAGTGGCTTTGATTGGGCTGACACTTTGAATGGTCTAGAATAAATCAAAAGTGCTATAAAAAAAGAGTTATGAGTTGTTTAGAATTTCCATCTCAAAATTTCTTTCCCAAATTGGTTAATAGATGTTGAAGTGTATTTCAATAGAGAGAAAAATGTTGTGAAGTTTAAGATTCTAGAGGGATTTATAAACCTTGAGGTATTGAAGGAAATGTTTGACTACGAATCGCATCCCGAGACTGATACTAGGAGGGTGAAGAAGATCTCATACCGTGAAAATTGGAACATGGATGTTGATGGAAGGATAAGTTACAACGTGGTAGAGATGAAGAGCAATGCTGATATGACGACCATGTGGAAGTTATATCATCGTAGACTAACTAAAGGCCCTGTTGAGTTTGAATCAGAGGTAATTAGATATGCCGAAGATGTTATAAAAGCACTGCAATGTCCAAAATCATCTCGTAGAGCCTAGATGTGTTGATTTTAATTCTCGTGTGATGTTTTAAGTTATTTCTCGTGTATCTTTTTAAGTTAAGTGTGTGTGTGTGTTGTTTTAATTACTTTGGATGAATAAAAATAATTTCGGTGCGTTGTTGTAATGCTTTACTACATTTCATAACAATTCAATTCTACATTACACAAAATATAATTTTATGATAAGATTATGCTAAGCGAACATAAGAAGGTAAAACTGGCGAAAGATATAGCCATAGTTGCAAACATCCCGCTAATGATACCATCCATGCAATTGTATCCGAATGACGAAACTTCTTCCAATCTGTAGGCACCGGGGTTAAGGGGAATCCATCTTTCATGTTTACCTAAGTATAAAAAACAATTAATCCAACACTTTGTATAATAAATAATAATTGAAAATACTATTATCGGGTATATAAATTATTACCTGAACCCAATGGTTACCGTTGACTAAACCTATACACCAAATAGTAGGATTATGTGAAGGTGATGATGTCATAGGGAAAAATGTCAAGCATGGATTGCCTAAATGAACAAGAATGACATTATAGAGTTTCGCTATCAAGTAACCCATGTCTGGTAGTGTCAACCATTTCTCCTCTGGATGTCTACCAGTGGACTGTATCATCAACCCGCTTGTCACTTCTGATAGTCTATCTCCTAATAACTTCTCATACAAACTCTTCTTTTCCCTAATTTCCATGTCCAACTCTCGACGAACCATTTCCCAACCATCATGACTATACCCATGCAACGATGCAATGACTCTAAATCCACAATTACCATTTGATTCAACATCCACAATCTCCTGAATATATGACCTAAGTAATTAACATTATAAATATTAGTGCATTATAAATACATAGCATAATAATAAACCTAAAATAATTAACACTATAAATATTAATGCATAATAAATATATATGACCTGATATGACTTGGAAACTGAAGAGTGTAGTCTTGCTGTGAAGGCTTTTTTGATTTTGATTCCCTCTTTGATTGTGATTTCTGAGACAGCTTTTATGAAGTTTGAGATGCTTGTTCAACATACTCATGTTGTGAAGGGTCCCTGTAAACATCATACCCAACTGGTTTCTTCCCTTTCTTCTTGACTCTTCCCTTGGTTTTTATTTTCTCAGGTGGTGGACATAAGGAAGTTGTTGCGGGGTAAGCAATTTCACTACACCTGCTTTTTAATGCTCTTTTCCCAACAATATCCGGTGATCTATACTTTCTCCATATTTCCTCCATTACATTATTCATGTCAATCTCCAATCCATCTTCTCCTTCTGCCTGCAACTCACCTTCCATACTTAACTTCCTCCAATGAACATGAACACTCTCAATAGGTATAGGTACACCACTAAGCACATATCTACCTAACTCACAAGCACAAGGTAACCCATAATTTGTTCTATGAGTGCACCCACATATTTCTCTAGAAGTTCCAACATAATCAACCCTCTTTAACTCTTGTGCAATGCGTCTCAAAGCAGCTCTAGAAACAAAATTACGCAGGTTACCATACAATGGACTAACATGTGCATGCTCAACTTCATAAAAACTTTTTTGGAACGAAGCACGAATGTTGCCTATTTGTATCCTCAGGTTGTTGTTCATAGCTTCCCAACATTTGACCATGTCACCGAGACTATTTTCCAACATCTGCTTTAGCTTCCAATGAGTGGATTCAACCCTAAAAATGAATGCATAATAAATATATAACATGGTAAAAATAGGTAAATATTAATGCATAATATATATAAAAAATATTAGTGCATAATATATATATATATATATAAACCCTAATATTAGTGCATAATATATATAAAAACATTATAAATATTAATGCATAATATAGATAAAAAAAATAATAAAAACAATAAAATAAAATGCATACCGGTTAGTCGTGGTGTTGCCCAAATGAAGTACTCGATCAATCCATGCTCCAACAAATCTATGTCTATGTGGAGTCAACCATGTGTCTTTCACATAATCAAATAAAGTCCGCACAATTAAAACATGCTTGCTCAAGTTGTTCCAACTTTTAAGCATACTCAACCTCATCACTAGCCCATACAACTTCCTCCCATAACGTGTCAATGGTCTCTTGCATTTCTTTCACCACATATTGCTTGTATCACATCCCAACATTTTTGTTAATGTGAAAACGACATAGAAAATTTTGTGTAGTAGGAAATACAATTTACACAACTTTCATCAATTCTAGATCTTTATCCGTCAAAATCACTTTTGGACGCAAATCCTTCTGCACAAACAATTCCTTCAACTTCTCCAGCACCCAACAAAAACTTTTTGTCTGCTCAGACTCCATATAAGAAAATACAACATCAAAAGTCAACTCGGTCGATGTCATGCCAACAATTTCAAAGAGAGGTTGTCTATATTTATTTGTCTTATATGTGCTATCCATGACTAAGACAATGGGAAAAATATTCAGCAACTTGATGGAGTCTGGATGCGCCTAAAAAATATCTCTCACAATATCTAAGCCATATCTTTTTCTACTCCAGTAGACATACCCTACATCCTCAATTAGCTTTAGCAAATGCTCTATCTCAGTTCTTGGACCCCTTATCTCTTTTTATATCACACTCTTCTGCTTATATATTTGATTGATCCGAGTGATATTTTCAGGATTCCTTTCTTGCAGGGAAGTCAAGATGTGTCTAGGAGGAACATGTCTCTTTGTTAAATAAAAAACATGTTGCTTTTCATCTGATGTCAACCTGCCAACAAACGCATGACCTTCAAGCCTATCAGGTAATCCATGATTATGAACTCCACACTTTACATCTACCTTCCTTCCAAACCCATCTTTTGACGGAGTCGATCTAATTTTGAACAGGCATCCAAATCTCTTAGTTGCACTATGAGTTCCACTTTTATCCTTGTATTTTCCCCTTTATCACACCCAAAAATTGTTTTGTTACTCCTTTCTCTCTTGCCGGTTTCAGTGTCCGAACGCTTGATAATAACAGTGATTTTATTTCTTAATCCAACTTCTTTGATCCAGCTTGTAACATCTTCTCGTGTAACGAATGTTTGTGTTGTAGTGAATACATCAGTGGTATCTATGGAGGACTCATTTTTTGGCAAACTGGGACAGAAATTTCCTTACCTGAAACAAAAAAATAATTCAAAAACGCGTTCCAGAACTCTTCAGAAAATTGTTTCGGTTTACAGTTCTGACAAACCGAAACACATGTGCAAAGTGTTCCGGTTTACACATCTTACAAACCGGAACACGTGTGCAAAGTGTTCCGGTTTATATTCCAAAATTTCAGAACTCTTTCCATATGTGTTCCGGTTTGTTTTAAAAATTGTTATTTCTACCGGAACACTTAAACAAACTGTTCCGGAATATTTTTTTGTTGTTTTTGGAATACATCATTAAACTGTTCCGGTTTGTGTTTAAACAAACCATAATACTTATCCAAAGTGTTCTGAAGTGTGTTCCTTATTAGTTTTTTTGGCTATAAATTTTTGATTTTTTTTATGAATGGTAAAATTGAAAAGGTAAAATAGTTAAAATATACTAAGAGTAAAAGTGACATTTTTACAAAATTGTAGGTGTATAAGACTAGTTGTTGGGGTACAAAATTGTGTTTTCCGATCTTAGTCTTAAAATAAATTTGTATCCATTTTCTAACAATTATTTTCTCCCCCTAACAATTCACACAGTTTAACTAAAATACATGTATTAATAGTTATGTTTGAAAGTTTTTTTCCCATTCAATTTAAAAAGTCTCCGATCAATTATTGAAAGTTGAGAGAATTTGAAAATATTTATCCACCGAAAATTTTACACCATCAAGTTCTTTGGTACACAAAAATTTCAAGAAGTTTTTCTACCAAATTTTCTGAGTCACTAAAATATTCAGAAGTTTTCTTACTAACTTTTACGATCCATATTATGTTTCAAAAAAGTCAAAAATTAAAAATGAAAAAATTTATAAGAAAAAAATTATTTAATGTCCCTGAAATAAAATGAGTTTAGACAACACAAGAAAAATATTATTTTAAGTAAACATTGTCTTTTGCAATCCAATAACCATGATTTTTTTGCCAGTCTTTTATATACATACTACATAACTTTTAAGTAAACATTGTCTTTTGCAATCCAATATAATAACCATGATTTTTTGCCTGTCTTTTATATACATACTACATAACTTTTAGCCACAATTTTAACGTATTGGTTAAACTAAAGTTTTTATTTAATAAGGGCCCTATATTGAAAAAAGAAAGGAAGTTACACAAAAAGGTGACTTGGTCAAAACCCTATCAAAAATTAGTGAATTTAAAGAAAGGCATTCTTAGTCTATTTTTTATAAAATCTTTTCTAATAGTCTAAGGTATAGAATCAAAATAAGTGAAGGATGTAGTTGTGAGGCCTACGTTAGCAAAAAAATATGCACAACTATTTCCCTCTCTATAAATATGAGAAAGAAAAAAAGACATGTTATGTGTTATAGTCAAACAGTGATTCCAAGCCCTTTGAAGTTGTTAGGGAACCAAAGAAGGGTTAGATAAGGCTTGGGACACCAAAAACGAATCAGTTTCCACCCAAACCTTCCTCCAATTCTTACCAGCTACGATATTAATTGCTCTAATAACCGCGGAAAATTCAACAAACAGAGAAGAAGAACCGGGGAGAGGTTTCGCAAAAGCTAGAAGGAAATCACCCCTATAGCCCCGGAAAACACCACCGCAACTTGAAGAATTAGATTCACGGACAAAAGCACCGTCGCAATTCACTTTAATCCAATCTCTAAAAGGGGGCTGCCATATCACTTCCTTGATGGTAGGTACTCGAGGATAATTAACCTTGATGCCAAAGGATTTAAGAAGAGTGAAAGCATTCATGGAGGAGTTAGTCGTGCAAGAGGTGTTGTTGTCGGTGTTATAGATTTGCAATCTAATAAGAGCCACAATCCTGCTAAAAGAGATATGAGAATTTTTTAATCTTACCGAATTTCGGGCTTGCCAAATGTCGTTGAGCAGGTAAATAATGGCAAAGGTGATTAGAAAGTGTGCTTGCGGAGAGTTATCGCGGCCGATGTTCCAGAGGTCTTCTAAAGAGGTAGGTCTATGAGTGATTTTACAGAAGTGAAAAAGCCATCGCCAAAGCCTTTTAGTGAAACTACAATCAAAGAAAAAATGGTGCATAGTTTCAGAATCGAAATTACAGAGACTGCACCAAGAAGGAAACTGACAGCCCCTGGAGCGAAGAATATCATTTGTTGCAATCTTGAGCTGCATCAACTTCCAAATAAAAATAGATTTTGCAGGAGGAATTCCTTTGTGCCCAATCCTGTAGAACCAAGGAGCAGCGGAGGACGGACAGGATTTGAAGTCGTAGGCATTTTTGAGAGTCATGTCACCACTAGAGCTGTCCGGTTATATCCGACGGTCCGGTTCCAAAAAATCCGAGGGAGACGTAGAAGGCAGTCTGTCTCGAATGAACGAGAAGAGAACCTGCCATTGGGAATGAAAGATGAAACAAGACTTTTCACGTTAATTCCAACAGAGTCCAGAAAATTCATGTCAGTTTCCAAAATTAAAGGCAGTCCGCACCACACATCCATCCAAAAATTAATGTTCTTACCATTTCCAAGAATCCAAACATTAGGAGAGAATATGTTAGAAATCTCAGCTTTTATTCCCTGTCAGATGGAGGAGAAGAAATGTGTCTTAGAGATGTCAAAATTTCGCAAAGGACGGGATCTCAAACTGTTGGCCCAGGGTTCGTTACTAGTAAGCATCTCCCAACCCAGTTTCATGTTGCTAGCCTCATTAAGAATGACTATAGAGCGAAGTCCCAGACCATCCAAATAAGACGGTTGACACACCTTTTTCCAAGCCACTGTAATTAATTTTTTGGTGTTTATGCAGCCGCTCCATATAAAATTTCTAGAAGCTTTCTCAATGCCTTTAAGGAGCGAAACCGACCAAGAGTAAATGGAAATAGAATGTATGAGCATGCTTTGGATCACAGATTTCACAAGAATTATTCTCTCTGCCATAGACAAGAGAGAGCCTTTCCAAGCTGCAAGTTTAGACATAATTTTGTCGGTAATGGGCTAAAGATAGGCAGCCTTGACTCTGCCTTTGAACAGAGGAACACCAAGGTAAATGCAGGGAAGAGAACCAACAGAAAAATCGGTGATGTTAGAAAAATAATTAAGCCTCGTCGAAGAAATGGAGCCTGAATAAATAGTGGACTTGGCCCTGCTGAAAACCTAGTTGGCTTCCATGGAGTAGAAGTGAACAAGTTATTCAAGGCAGAGATATTAGTCGTAGATGCCCTGCAAAATATGAAGATATCATCGGCATACAACACATGAGAAGGAATGACAATGTTTCTTGAACTTTTTATCATCTGAAGATTTCCAGAAACAACTAATTTAGAGATGCCTCTGCTCAGGGCGTCTTCTTCCAGAAAAAGAGAAGAGGGGAAAGCGGATCCCCTTGGCGGACCCCTCTAGTACAAGTAAAATACCCATTGTGCGAGCCATTAAATGAGATAGAAAGGGTGGAAGAAGAAAGAATGGAGTGTATCCATTTACAAAACAGATCATTATAACCAAACCTTTTAAGGAGGTTAATCAGAAAAGACCAATTAAGGGTGTCGAATGCTTTCGTAATATCCACCTTCAGGGAAATGACACCGCCACAGGAACTATTATGAAGCTGGTTAATAGTTTCGGACGTAGTACAAATGCAGTCTTGAATGCTCCGACCCTTAATAAAGCCACGCTGCTCCGGAGAAATAAGAAAAGGCATAACGAAAGCTAACCTGTCCGCTAAAATTTTGGTGATGATTTTAAACTTGAAATTAGCGAGGGTGATAGGTCTGAATTTGTCCAAAGAATCGGCATCCTTACATTTAGGGATTAGAATGATGGAATTGGCGTTGTAATTCGGCAAAATCCAGCCAGACCGAAAGAATTGAAGAACGACATTACAGACATCCTGCTCAAGAATTTCCCAGAAGGATTGATAGAAAATGTCCCCGAAGCCATCGGGTCCCGGAGCGCTAGACTTGTTCAAGTTAAAAACAGCTTGTTTGATTTCACTGAAAGTAGGCAGACTGGTGAGAGTTTGGTTCATGTCAGTATTAAGTCTACCGAAATATTTAATTGCAAGTTATTAGATGAATATAAATTACATATCATAAGTAATGTTTTCCGACAAATTGATTTAGGGTGCAAAATTCTCTAATTTCAAAATTTTTAATAACAAATAAAAATAATATAATTAAAAATATTTAGATGGGGAATAACACTAGAGATAGAGGCAAAATAGATTGGCTTTTTTTTTGTGCGATCAATGTGACCCACACTTTTTAATATATTTATATCACTCTACTCTTTTTAAATTTTTTTTTGTTGATGCAGACTTTAACAAAAATCTTACAACTTTTAAATTTTAAAAATACAAACACTATCAGCCTCCGAACAAATCAAAATTTTAAATTCAAACTTTTACGATACCCGTCTCATTTTACACCATAATCTTACAGAATTTTGCAAGATACATTTAAATAAACAAAAATGGAGAATTTTTTTTCCATGGAAACGAGAATAAGGAATAAAATTTCTCCGAAGACACTTTGGGGATGGGGATGACGAATATATATATATATATAGGTTTAATTATCATTTCAAATAACTTGTTTTATAAACAAATGTAAAACATATGTAATGTTAGTAAAAGAGATAGATTTAAATGACTATTTTAATATTTTAAAAATTTTAAAAACTTTGTGTTCAGAATCTCAAGATTAAATATTGTTAAAACAATATATTTATCATGATTAGTTTATTAATTTTTTTATTAGTTTTAAAAAATTTTCTATTAATTTAATTAAAAAAATGATGTTTATAGATATTTATAGAAATCATGAAGATCCTTAGAAATCGGTGACCGTAAACATTATTAGCCAAGTAGTCTATTTGGGCTTATTGTATTTAGTTTTTGGCCTTTAGGCTTTTGTTAGAATAGGCCCAGTATTGCTTCTTATATATGTATTATATTGTTCCTTGCCTTCTTCAATGAGAATCATAGCGGGAAATTCTCAATTCAAAATCTTTTCCTTTTCTTCTTTTTCCTCAATATGGAATTCATCTTTATAATATGGTATTAGTAGACTATACAACAATCTTCTTCATTCAAACTTCCGCTTTTTCCTTCCACCCATAACATCTTTTCATAATTTCATCTCTTTTCATCATCAATGGCTTATGATGTTGAATATGATCCCCAATCATCCCCTAAAAAAACTCTGCCGATACCACCACCGATCCAACCTTAAACCATAGAAATCCCTTTTATCTTCATCCTGGTGAAAATCCCGGTCCTGTCATCGTTGCTCCGCCTCTTGACGACAACAACTATCACAACTGGAGCCGATCAATGTGTCACGCTCTCACTTCCAAGAACAAGATTTCCTTCATCAATGGAAATCTATAAAACCTCCCACAACGGATTCCAACTACGAAATTTGGGAACGTGCTAACAACATGGTTCTCTCATGGATCAACCACACTCTATCTCCTCACATCGCACAAAGCATCATCTGCTTTGATTTTGCATTTGAGCTATGGGAAGATGTTCGAGAAAGATTCACAAAAGGTAACCACTTCCGTTTCTCCGATTTCCTTCGAGAAATTCATTTAATACAGCAAGGTGATCGTTCTTTATCTGCATATTTCACTTCTCTCAAAATCCTTTGGGATGAATTAGAGGATCTAAGACCTACCCTTACCTGCTCTTGTCTTACACCATGCACTTGTGATCTTGCAAAAGTCGTTCGTAATTACAAGCACATGGAGTATGTCACATGCTTCTTGAAAGGTCTCAATGACAGCTACCATAACATTCACACTCAAATTCTTCTTCTTAACCGTTTTCCCAACATCAGTCGAGTTTATTCTCTCATAGTTCAACAACAAATTACCCCTAATTCGGTTACTACCTCCCCCACTATTCTTGCTGCCAATCACACGAATTCGTGAGGTAAAGGTAAACCTAACACCAAAATCGCCATGTTGTGTACAAATTTCCACAAAACCAATCACACAATTGAAACTTGTTATTTCAAACATGGCTTCCCTCTTGGATACAGAAACAACAAATCCACTTCTGAAACAAGAAATGCTCAGACCAATCACAAAGACACAGGTATCTCCAAGGAAGACTACCAACACTTGGTACATCTTCTTCAGCAATCCAAGAAAGACAACCAAAAATCCAGAGATGAAAAACCAAACTCTTCTGACTCTGCATTAATTTTAGGTATTGTTCCCACATGTAATATCTTTCAAAACCCTGATATATGGATAATTGATTCTGGTGCCTCTCATCATGTATGTCCATACATCAAATGTTTTACTGAAATCGAACATATCAAACTTATTTGTATTCATCTACCCAATGGGAATTTTGTATCTGCTAAATTTTCTGGTACTATATGCTTTAACAAGAATTTTGTTCTCAAACATGTCTCCTATGTTCCTGAATTTACCTTTAGCCTTATATCTATTTCCCAACTTTGTTATACCCCACAATATGATATTCATTTCTCACATAACTCCTGTCACATTCAGGATGTGTATACCAAGGAGAAGATTGGCCTAGTGATCCAATACCATAATCTGTATATCCTCCACAAGGCTCATGTCCAATCTTATTTTCCTGCTACCTGCATATCTGCTAGCCTTGCTACCAATAATAGCACCAACAATGCCCTGTAGCATTGTAGAATAGGTCACCCTTCTGATGACATCCTTCATCATATGTCTCATCAATTTTATGATATTACATACCATAAACATAAACCTTGTAATTCTTGTCATTTAGCTAAGCAATGTAAACTTTCTTTCCCTTCAAGCAATAATATTTCTTCCAATTGTTTTGATCTTATACATATGGATATATGGGGTCCTATATCTACCCATTCATTAGATGGTTTTCATTATTTTTTTACCATAGTTGATGATTTTAGTAGATATACCTGGACTTTATTAATGCAAAATAAATTTGAAACCCGTACACACATTAAATTTTTTATCTCATACTGCCAAACTCAGTTTCAATGCATAATTATAAAATTTCATACTGACAATGGAGTTGAATTCATTATGCCTTCTTATTATGCTTCCCTTGGAATCATACACCAAAGAATTTACGTTGAAACCCCTCAACAAAATTCTGTTGTTGAACGCAAACATCGACACTTGCTCAATGTTACTCGTTCTCTATTATTTCATGCTCATCTCCCCAAATGTTTCTGGTCCTACTCCCTTTGTCATGCAACATATCTCATAAACCGCCTCTGCACTCCTAATTTACACTACAAAACACCATTTGAGATACTTTTCCATACACCACCTACTTTCAACAATCTCAAAACTTTTGGCTGTTTAGTTTATACATCTGCCTTACAGAGAAACATAGACAAATTGGATGCCTGTGCCACAAAATGCTTGTTCTTAGGTTTCACCATAGGAATCAAAGGCTTTATTCTTTTTGACCTTAACACTAGAGCCATTTTTACATCTAGAAATTACATATTTCATGAACACGCATTCCCCTATACAACTGACCCTGCTAACCACACTAGTCAGATTGATCTCCTAGATAATAATAACTCCACCATTCCTTTTCTCTTTGACAATGAATTACTCATACACAAACCTGACAACACTTATGCCCCCACTACTCCACATACTCCTATTGCATCCCCTATCAATCCTCCTACCCCCACCACACTTACCAACAATTCCTCCACAACTAAACCACATAACCACAACCCTGATGCCACTACACCTCCCCCAATCACCAGAACATCTAACAGGATTAAAACTGTTCCTGCACATCTAAAAGGCTTTGTTTGCAACACTGCTCATACTAATATAATACATGACAGTACTAAACACATATCATATAATCATTTAACTTCTGCATACTTTAAATATATTGCTGCAATTTCTACTTCATATGATCTTGTCACTTACAAACAAGCCAGCACTTATGAACATTGGAACAAGGCTATGCAAGATGAAATCCAGGCTCTCACTCAAAACCAAACCTGGACTTTCACCACTTTGCCTCCAGGTAAGAAATCTATAGGCTGAAAATGGGTCTATAAATCCAAATTCAAGTCAGATAGCACATTAGAAAGGTACAAAGCTAGATTAGTTGCCCAAGGTTATAACCAAATCCAAGGTATTGATTTCTTTGACACTTATTCCCATGTCATTAAATTAACTATTGTCAGATTCATTCTTGCTCTTGCTTCATCTCTAAATTTACATCTTCATCAACTTGACGTACACAATGCATTCTTACATGGTGACTTGGATGAGGAAGTGTATATGTCCCTTCCTAAAGGCATTACACCATCCTACCCAAATCAAGTTTGTAAGCTTCATGAATCTATCTATGGTCTGAAGCAATCAAGCAGATCTTGGTTTGACAAGCTGTCCTAAGTTCTTTTGGCCAATAAATTTACACAATGCTCATCTGATCATTCCCTTTTCATACATTATTCAAAACCTCATTTTACATTCATACTGATATATGTTGATGATTTGATGATTGCAGGTAACAATGTCGACATCATCCAACAAACCAAGAACTTTCTTGGCCTCGAAGTTGCAAGAAATACCTCTAGCATCAACATTAATCAACTCAAGTACACCTTAGATCTCCTTGCCAACACGGGTCTTTTGGGATGCAAACCAGCCTCCACACCTATGGCTCGTGACACAAGAATCAATAGCACAGATGTGACTCCTCTGATCCTCTCATATATCGTAGATTAATCGGACAACTCATCTACCTTCTCAATACTAGGCCTGGTATTTCATACTCTGTCCAAATATTAAGCCAACATATGAGAAACCCAGACGTCCACTACAATGTATCCTTACGCGTCCTCCGTTATCTAAAATCTTCTCATGCTCAAGGCATCTCCATTCCCACTTCTTCATGCTTACAATTCAAGGCATTTTCAAACTCTGACTGGTCTACCTGTCCCGAAACTTGCAAATCCGTCACAGGTTTTTGCATATACATGGGGTGATTCCTTGATTTCCTGGAAATCTAAGAAACAAGCTACAATCTCTCGCAGCTCCACTAAAGCTGAATACCGCTCCATGGCTTCTGCAATTTGCGAGTTACAATGGCTTACCAACATCATCAAAGAACTCATCATTCCCTTCAAACAACCTGCCTTACTTTAATGTGACAACGCATCCGCCATTCACATTGCCAACAATTCTTCCTTCCAAGAACGCACTAAACATATCGAGCTCGACTGCCACTTCGTCCGTGAAAAACTGCAACAAAACCTATTCCAAGTCCTACCTGTTTCATCATCTCAGCAGCTTGCTGACATTCTCACGAAACCGTTAGATGCTTCTCTATTCAAATCCAATGTTTCTAAGCTTGGTCTCACTACCATTTACCCTCAAGCTTATGGGGGAGGGGTATTATCCAAGTAGTCTGTTTGGGCTTATTGTATTTAATTTTGGACCTTTAGGCTTTTGTTAGAATAGGCCCAATATTGCTTCTTATATATGTATTATATCGTTCCTTGCCTTCTTCAATGAGAATCATAGCGGGAAATTCTCAATTCAAAATCTTTCCCTTTTCTTTTTCTTTCTTAATATGAAATTCATCTTTGTAATAAACATAAAGATGGAGACAAAATTCTCTCGTGATAGGGATCCAATACAAAAATAATAAATAAATTTGAGAGCAAATGAGATAGAAGTATATTTTCCACTCCTATTTCATTCCACCCATTAACATTCCTATGAGTAGAGCATATACCCGTTTAAACCTCATTTAATTACCTATAAAATATAAATCTTAAGTGGAGTAGACAAGTTCTGAGAAAGCCAGCTAAGTTCTCACGACTTTTGGGAGAGAAAGTACGTTTGTATTGCAAACATATGTGGAAATAAATAGGACTTGGGGCCAGATGCATGGTGGCTTACCTTTGTTTATGAAATATCCCACGTGAACACACTAATTGCCCTTAAAAGCTTATGTCACTGTCAAATGTTGCAATCGTTAAAAATAAATAATCTAAACTCACCCGAATAAATAAAAGTAAAATAATGAATGAAAAATAAATTTTATTAATCAAATAACAGTTTTTAAAGAATAATATAATTACAAAATGTACAATTAGTAAGGATTTACTTATATTTTATACACCAAATATAAGGTTTTTCTATAAAAGGAAAATAACATTAAGTAAAATATTAATGCTTAAATTACACAAGTAATGATCATATATTCTAGTCACTTTGATACACAGGATATGATAGAGACAAGATATAATATAAAACAGAATAATAATAAAATATGATATAGATAATATAATACTTATCTTTGTAAAACAACTGCATCTTTTCCAATAATTTCTATAATTTAAAAGAAAATTTATTGACACTATTGAGTAAATAATTTCAGTTTTTCTTGAACACATCATAATTCTATTTTATATATATATATATATATATATATATATATATATATATATATATATATATATATATATATATATATATATATATATAGATAAGAAAAATAAAAAGATGTATATAAAATATATAAACATAGAAAATATATTTAATTTGATAAAAAATAAAGTTAGTATACATATTTTTAAGATTTTAATAATTATTTTATTTTTAAATATTCTAATTTATTAGATTTAATTTTTTTAATATTTTATAAAGTTAAAAAAATACCCTTATGACAATAATACATGTTTTTCAAAAAATTATTTATTAATATTTTTAATTTAATATTAAATTAATTTTTATTTATATTTTATCGCATTTAATTTTTTATTTGAAATTATATTTTATAGGGATAAATTTGTAAATTATTTTCTTATCCTATCCTATTGAGTTCTAACTCAACTCATATTTAGGATAACAATTTGAACCAGTGAGACAGGATATGATAAGTTTCAATATTGACTTATCATATCATATTGTGTCTTATCCTGCGCACCAAATGGGCCCTAATAATATTTATGAACGTGTAAATTGAGTTATCTTAGATTGGTCATTAAATCGGTAAAAGTATTGAATCAATTATTCATTGATTGAGTCATTAGGTCACTAATTAAAACGTGTGACAAGACTAAGTTAAATTAGATGATTCGCTTGAAAAACCAGTATTTTAAACAAAATTATATAAGTATTAAATAGGTTGAATCAGACGACTCAATCTCTAAAAAATTACGACACATTAACATTTTCCAAATTTTAAGACAAAATACTCATTTTGGTCCCTTAACTATAGGTCATGGTTCATTTTGGTCCCTTAACTATTTTTCGTGTCAAATTCGTCCCTTAATTTTTGAAACGTCACCAAGTTTGTCCTTTTCGTCACTTAGACCTAAACGCCCGTTAACTTGACTTACGTGACAGGTGAGTTGGCTTTGATATTTTCTTCTTCTTCTTTATAACTGAAGTTCCTCTTCCTCATAGATTCATCCGCGCATGGATACAAAGAGAGCTTCTTCACACAATTCTAGTTGTTTCGCTCCATCCCATATGGCAACTCTTCCATCTTCTTTGCAAACCAACGTAACGAATTCAAAAAGTTTCCATTCATGCGCGTACAGTATCCTGCGATTTGCACCAATTTGTATATGTGGAGATTAAGTTGTTCTTCGAAGGGCTACCACTGACAAGAATTTTGGCAAGAAATTTTGGGGTGGTCACAATTACAAGGTAAGCTCTAATTTCAGTTTGGCCCTAATTTCAGTTTGGCCTAGTTTCTATTTTAGAGTTTGCAGAGATCCCTACAAAAAGGGTGTGGTTTCTTCGTTTGGTATCATGAGGAAATGGCAGAAGTAACAATCCAAGTATTGATGAAGAGGTTAGAAAGCATAGCAAATGATTTAGAGGAAACCAATAATCAATACGAAAAATTGAGGATTAGAAATGAAGAAGTAGGGGATGTCATAATGGAACTTCAAATTAAGATGAACAAGATGTTGAGTTGGAAAAAATTCTTGAAGATTATGTGTTTTGGAATGTTATTTGTGTGTTTCATTAAGTTGTTTTAGGTGTAATGTACGTATGTGTGTGTTTTGGAATCAATTGTAATAGTTTATCAGTTTAATAAGACTTCTACTATTTGGCAAATCCACTACATCAGTTTACCATTTTTACACGACCTGTAATGTGTGTATAAAAATTCATTTTGGGCATTACAACTAAATGAACATATCAGATCAAAAGCAACATATCCACAATAATTGAACATAATCAGATTACTTGTAAATTATCACAAAATGACCTTACATTATATTGTTGAAAGACATGTTACATTGACATGTTCCAAATTGCATAGACATGTTCCAAAAGAAATAGACATGTTACAAGGACATGTTCCAAAATGATGACATGATAACATATTATATAGACATATTTCAAAATACCTACTAGTTGTTACATAATACCATAAAGACCAGATGATACATAAACCCTAAATATGACTAGATGGTTCTCTTTGGATTATTTCTCTTGGTTGGATTAGATCTCCTGGTGGTAGGACTAATTACATTTATGGATGTTGAGAGTCTTGTTGTTGGACCTGGTGGTATAAAAGGCCTTATGACATCAAGTTTTTGTTGCTTTCCATTTCCTATTGCTTTCTTCCTTGTTGCCCTGCCTTGTGAAGACTAAGTTGCATTCATATATCCTTGTGTAGTTGATGCTTGTGTTGCTGCAGCGTGATTTGCAGTGGTCTGAGATGTAGAAACTTGTACAACAATGGTCCCAACATGACTTGCATTACCTTGGCTTGCACTAGTCCCAACATGACTTGCATTAACTTGTATTGCAGTTGTCCCGACATGACTTGCAGTTCCTTGTGATCCATTTCCTTTTGTTGTTATGGGTGTTACCTTGCGTGTCTTTTTCTTATGTCTAGTTTTCTTGCACCTCGAGCACTTCACTATAAAACATGTCCTCCTCAACTTTCTGTCAGTCCCATGAATTTCCCCTTGCTCAAGGTTTCTTATTTTCTTTGGTATACCAGGCATCTTCCTAAACTTAGGGGGTTGCACATCTGGATATGGTGTATTCACCCACAGATTGGATCCATTCACAAGATAAAGTAGAAACTTATATACTTCCTTGTACCTAGATACCCTATAATATTCTAGAATATAGTCATCAACTTTGAAATTCCTACTCTTCATGGATGACATGGCATGGACACATGGGAGTCCTGTAAGTTTTCATCTTCTGTAGGAGCATTTGTAATCCTTCAAATTCACAGTGAATGTTTTAGCTGTGTTTTCCATATATCTTACTTCAAACATGTGCTCATCTGACATTCTACAATTAAGAGTAACACTGATCATTAAAGTTGTAATTACAGATACAAACCAATAAACCAAAAATATCATTACTTGACAATCCATAGGTTTGTGAAGGTACTAGTTATATCCATATTCTTTCTAATGTTGGGCAAAATATCATTACCAGATACATCTTGGAACCCCATTCTATTTTGTGCCCACCTTTCCATCAAGTAAGTTCTGATCTCCTCAAGCATTATTACAAGTGGTTTAGCTCTAGCTTCAACAATGACAATGTTAAATGCCTCTGACATATTATTAAGCACATCATCACACTTGTTGGTTGTCCTAAACTATGATTTAGACCAATATCTTGGTAGAGTCTTCATCATATGAAGATATGCCTCTCCACTAATCATTCTCATTGCCCTCATCTCTCTTTCCTAAGCTTGTGAGTATGTAGACTTTGCAACCTTCCAAATAAGGTCCTTATGCATTTTCCAGGATATCTCTTCCTAAAGTTGTTATACAGATGCCTCAACATTGGGCAACAGCTCTTCCATTGCAGGTAAAAGTCCATGTATAAAACATTCAAAACTAACAGTGAATTATCAAGAAAATATTCATATAATTGTAAGAGTAAATGTTATTTATTTTTAGTGTACCTTTTGTTGATCTGAAATGAAAGTGTATGTCTGACATTCATGCCCACCTCCCAGATCATCAATCAACAACTTTAAGAACCATGTCCAGTTATCTCTGTTTTCAACTTCAACAATAGCAAATGATATATGAAGCATCTGGTCATTGGGATCCTTCCCTATAGTTGTCAGAATTTCACCTCCACAAAGCCCCTTCAAAAAGCATCCATCCAAACCTATCACATTCCTGCATAATTTGAAACTTTCCTTGCACCTTGCATAGCAAATGTAAATCCTTTTAAAACCCAATATTAAACCTAAATCCCAGGACAACCAAGAACGTAATCCCTAAATCCCTAATTTCTAGAACAAAATTTCATAATACCTAAATCCCTAATTTCTAGAAAAAAAATCGGAATACCTAAATCCCTAAAATATGATTCCCTATTCAATTTCCAGAACAATTTTGTGAGTACTAACTTGGAACGCAACGACCTTCAGGATGTGGATGACACGCGCAACACATTCTCCTCATTCGCCTCTGGTTCTTCACCTCATTCGCCTCTCTATGCGTTTTGGGAAATGACCTTCAAGATAAAATGAAGGTATACGTCTTTGTAGATTGCTTCTTCATTATACTTTATGGACTCAGTTTAGCCACTTCAGCATTTAAAATGCCACCTGAAGCCTGTTTTTTAAAGTTCACTAACGAAGGACAGACGTGGCGACGTTTCGAAAATTAAGGGACGAATTTGGCACAAAAAATAGTTAAGGGACCAAAATGAACCATAACCTATAGTTAAGATTGAGATAGTGAGACAAGGTATGATAAGTTTTAAGATTAACTTATCATATCCTATTGTGTCATCAAACACGAGATTGAAATATGATATGATACGTATATCATATCTTGTCGCTTAACCTGCGCACCAAACATACCCTAATAGTATCTAAGGACGTGTAAATTGAGTTATCTTAGATCTATCATTAAATCGGTAAAAGTATTGAATCACTTATTCATTTATTGAATCATTAGGTCACTGATTAAAATGTGTGACAAGACTAAATTAAATTAGATGATTCAGTTGAAAAACCAGTATTTATAACAAAATTATATAAGTATTAAATCGATTGAATCAGATGACTAGATCTCTAAAAAAATCACGACACATTCACTTTTTCAAAATTTTAAAATATCGTAATTCAAAAATTCATTATTTAAGTTTAAATTCTAAACATAGTCAACACACGACAAAATAATACAAAATTTAAATTTAAATAAAATTTAAACAAAATTTAATTACAACATAAACAGAGTAACAAAATAACTCTGATGTCTAATAAATTTAATTACAAAAAAATGTGTTTCAAATAAATTCTAAATAAAGTTTACATATATTTTAATGTTATATTAAAATATATAGATATTAAACGACGTCGTTTTATTTGTGGCAAAAAAAAAATCAAACATTTAATTTGTCGATTTTTCAAAACTGTCGATTCGCCAATTTTATCAATTTTAGTCCACTCTGATTGATTTTGATCGGTTCAATAATTTTATTCGATTCAATATTCAAATCAAATATGTGACCGTTTCAATTTTTGATTTAATTGGCTCGATTCAATTTTTAAAACACATAAAATCTTTTTTATTGTTAAAAGATAATTAAGTAAAATTTCTAATTATTTTGACTGGCTAAGACTAATATAAAAGATGAAGATTAAAGAGAAATTTAGGTTTTAAAATTTAAAAACTAGTCCATTCATAAAATTATTTAATACTTTTGGAAAATTGTCTTCCACGACATGAAGATATTAAAGAGAAGTATGATTTAGGTTTTTAAATTTTAAAATTAGTCCATTCAAAAAAAAATTTACTACTGCTGGAAATTTTTCTTACACGACATGAAGATATTTTCTAATCCATTTTCTTTTTAGTAAAACAATCGGAATAATAAAAGATATCGATAATGGTTTGTTGGGCTTGTGCCAATATAGAATAGGTGCTTTCAGGGTAGATATATAATTTGGGGAGAATTCTCACCCCTCAATTGATATCTGGCCACCTTCACATATTTTTATAATGGTAAAAATATTCTGTCAAAGTTTATTTAAAAAAGAGTAAATAAAATATCTAAAAGTTTAATTAGAAAAAATTGATAATGTATCTAAAAAGTTCGGTATGAAATTTACCGGTTTTTTTTTTTTAATTTAATTTAATTTATTGAATTTTTTGAAAATTCCCTTATCTTTGATCCTTTTCCAAATTTTTAAGAAAACCGCTAGTACATATTCAATAAGTAATTTCTTTACACCGAATTTTTAAGAAAATTGGTAGTACATATTCAGTAAGTAATTTTTTTTACACTATTGAATTTTTCGAAAGTGTTGTGGTTTTCAGAATTTTTTAAAAAGTGTTGTACTTTTTCGTATTTTTCAAAAAATATTGTAATTTTTCAGATTTTTTTTAAAATTTAATAGGGTAAATTTTATTTTTGAATCTCAACTATGGCCTGTTTTCAAAAGTTTGGAAACTATATTTTGTAAATATCCGATATGTATTCAAATATTTTCCAGAAATCAATAAGTTTTTAACCGACATTTCAAAAATATTTGATTTTTTCCGAAAAATCTAATAAATGTGTAAAAAACCCGATTTTTTTCTTCGAAAAATCATATTGATAAAGTTGAGTTATAATTGGTTTATTGGGCCATAATATTGGCAGCTTTGTTCCCACACCTATAAGATTTTCTTTACCATGATATTATTTGTAATTTAATAACATTTTTAAAAAATTTCCTGAGGTCTTTTGAAGATTTTTAGAGAATATCATGAGTTTTTATCAGATTTTGAATTTTTTAAAAAGGTGTAAAATCATGTTTTTTTTTTACCAAATTTGAACTATTGGTTTTTGAAATATACTATCGGATTTTTGGGGATCTATAAGTTTTTAATAGAGTTTTTAGATCTATGAGTTTTTCCTGAGTTTTTCAATAGTGTTAACTTTGTTTTTTGCCTATCGGATATGAATTGTCAAATATTTCAAAAATCTGGAAAGTTTAAAAATATGCTGAATTTATCAACAAAAGAAAAATGATAGTGTTAACTTCGTTTTTTATAGACCTATCGGATGTGAATTGCTTTATATTCTAAATGTACTATCGAATTTTTTAAATTTTACTGCTTTTTAAGAGTGAATTTTCTTTACCAAATACTATTTTGAGGTGAAGTAAATAATAAGACATGTATTTTGACCAATGCAAAAAATATGGGGTTGTCAGGTATGATTGGGGAAATTATGACAAATTATGATTTAATATATAAGAGGAAATTATAACAAATTGCATAGAAAAAATTATCCGGATGATTCACAAACCATAATATTATTGACAATAATTGAAAACTCTGAAATTTTCAAATCTCAATATTTGAAAATGAAATACATGAAAAAACAACTTTTTTTTTTAAAGTTGATTCTGAAGTCATAGGCTCGGAGATTCTATACAAAATGAAGGTACCATCGAAAAAATCAACAACTAAACCTTAAAAGAATAAATTTGAAATAACTGAGAAAAGGATGATACCTAGTTCAATGTAAGCCATGGTGAAGAAAATTGATGCAATTGAGTTGAATTATTTGTAAATCTTATGAAAGTATATTTTCGAACTTTTTTTCCGGACAAAATGAAGGTGTGAGTCACTTGCATATGAGTTTGGTGTATTTGAGATGCTTTTGGAAATATACTTTTGAATTCGTAGAGACATTTTTAAATTTTTAAGGCTGCTTCTCCAACACTTAGGGTGGGAGAAGCAATCCCCAATTCATATGGTTGAAACAATTCTCCATTTAAACTATCCAATTAGCTAGCACTACTACGGAAAACACCTTTCGTCAAACAATATTACAACGGTATTTCGTTAACCGTGGGGGAATCTCGTTTTTGGGCACCTTTTTTTTTGTTTTTACTAAAAGATATTTTCACTATGGTGAATGTTAAAATTCGCAGTGAAATGTACCAGGAGTTATAGGGTTTGAATCTCAGCTCCCTCAATATCCAATTTTATCGTCACAAAAAGTTATATCACCACGGTTATTTTAGTCAATAGTGGTGTAAAGTCCAACCATTTCATCACGATTCTTCTTGTCAACCGTGATGAAAAATAATATTTTTAAATATATAAGCGAAAGTATCTCTCACTCAGTACATAACAATTGTTTCTCTCAAAACATATTTCATTCTTCTTTATCAAAACATAACCTTAACATGCGTGTCACTCATCACACATACTGCAACCTTCAAATTCGTCTTTACCAATCAATACCTTAAAGTTTGTTAATTAAACTTATGCTCCAATCGTTTACGTTTCTTGTTAAAAATGGTTTCTTGTCTTTTCATTTGGTGAATGTTCCATGTAATTTTGTTAATGTCATAGTATTCCTTTTTTTTTACTTATAGGGAAAGTGAATGAAGAAAACCACCTTAATAAATCACATATTTTGGCTATGGTACATATGGTTTATGTTGCTATGAAAAATAATACAAGAAGTATAAAGATATTGTGTAAAATTCATCCACCTTGTATTTCCTTTTTGTAGCATCATAAAAATTAGATGAACTTCTTCATTGATTTTAGTTCCACAATTGTTTTCAATAAAAGGTGTGTTCTTGAAACATTTTATTTTGTATTGTGTTATGTTGTTGTATGTTGTCAGTGTTTTGTTGATAAAATGTATGTTTTTTTTATAATGTTTTTGTATGTTATTATATGTTGTTGTTGTTGATTAATGTTATCAGAACAAGAACAAAATATTGCTAAGTCACAAGAAAGAGGCTTCTTGTGACTTAACAATGTCTTGTTATTTAAATTCTTATGCAGATTGGAAGAAGATCATGTTGAGTTTATTATTGTATGTAGATTGTTTGTTTCCTTAATCCTTCACTGGAAATACATTCATTTAAGTTGACATCGAAACTTATAATCTAAAAATTAAGTTTTATTTGAAAATCAACCTATATCAATCAATATTTTCCAAATTGCATCTGTCTCATAATTCATCTCACGTTCTTTAACCTATAGAATATTATTCAATGACCTGATTCCTTCATTGGTATATATATTCTCTTATAGTTTAATTTGAATAACATTAATTATTAGACAAGTCTACCTCATCATTGACACTCATCATCATGATTGTTATGATGATGGCATCGTCACAATCATCATCATAAGTGACGATGATGAGGTAGACTTGGCTAAGAAATTAATGATATTAAAATTAGACTATAAGTGATGACATCAATGCCACGAAGGACTTAGATCATTTAACAATATTCTAAATGTTAAAGGGCAATATATGAGTTGTGACATGCACGCACTTCAAAAATATAGTGGTTTATTTAAGTTATTTTTCAAGAATAGCTTAATTTTCAGATTATATAGTTCATCAATTTGAATGGTTGTATTTCTTTAGGCATGTATATGGAAAAACAAACAATCTACATATTATGTAATAAACTTTGGGCACTTTCCTCAATGATTACCTATTGCAACCATGATGAAATGTTATTTATATTCCAAATAAATTATTGATGTTGGATTTGAACCCAATACCGATATATATATATATATATATATATATATATATATATATATATATATATATATATATATATATATATATATATATATATCACAATTGATAAGTGTAACCGTTGTGATAGGTAGTGCAAATCCTCTCTTATTATCATGGTCTCATGGCCGTGGGGGAAAGCACAAGTCATACAATCACCCCTTACCTTACAACATGGTTTGCCGTTGTGGTATCCCTCTTCCAACTGTTGTGGTATGACTTTTCTGTAGTAGTGTAGTTTTCCATCATAGGTTATATTCCTGTCTTGTCAATTCAAATAACCAAATATAAACGATCATTTAAATATCCATATAAGTAAAGCAAAATCCAATTTCAATTTTGATCATTTAAAGCATTGCAAAAGCTTCAACCATGTTATCTACTTGGAGCTCCAGGAGTAGTGAACACTTCTCTATGTATGACTATGTATTTTCTAAATAGTAACCTAGGGGTCAATTTAAGAAGAAAATTTATAGCTTTAAAGCATCTAGCTAATAGAGTATTCTGGTTAATGTTGAATATCCATAACTTTTTGGCTAGCATAGCCTCATTAAAGGTTCTAAATGTTTTGAAGAATGGCATTGAGCATAACCATTGGTTGACATTTTCGAACAATAAAGTGAGAAGTGAACTCTTCACACAGTTTCATCCGATTGTGTACAATTTTTTGTCAAATTCACGGAACTAAGTCATGGTCGTCCCTTTCAATGTAAGGTCAATGAGTTTTTACTTTATAGATCTTTTGACTTAATTGTAGTCTAGAACTAAAATTCTGGTATTCGGATCACAAATGTCCTAAAAAAGATGTCGAGACACCTTTCTCTGAACAAACAACAAATGAACAAGATAAATGATTTTCTCAATGCAGAAAAATAAAGAACACACAGAATTACTAATCTATTTTGGTGACAACAACACCTACATATGGGGTCTACCAATCCAGGGATCAAGTTAACTAAAATTATATCAATTCGAAGCTAAACTCTCCCGTTTACAAATTCTCACTTAATCACTACCCTTGGTTAACTTCTATCTAAGGCTCACCTAGATATGAGACCCTTCTCAAATCCCCTCCAACTGCAACTAGTGATCAGGACAATTCTAAACACTTATAAAGTCACAGTAGTACACACTTCAAAAATATACAATCATCCACTGCTTAATAGCTTTATAACGATTGACAGAACTTACAACACAAAAGATAGTCATACTCTTTTATCAACATGATAATGAGAGGCTCACAATTAATCATACAAACCCTAATAAACACACAATAAGTTCTACATGATACTAGGGCGGAAGCCTTGTATTTATAGTCTTCAATAACTGGACATGGGCTTCACGTCATCAGTTGACTGACAATCAGGCACTGTAGAATCATATCCATAAATATAGGACATCAATCATTAATTTCCTCAATTATCTCTATAATTATAAACTAATAAATCTCCATAAAAATAGCTTGAATCTTTTTCAATCTTCAACCTGTGCGCCACATAGGATTGCATAATATTCAAAGGATACTGTGCACCTAAAATAAACAAATCATATCCAATAATCCAACTGCACAGAACACGATGTCAGGTGAACCTTCATAGGACATTGCATTCGACATGTTGCAATCAATTAGATGGCACATCTTCATTCAACATGTCTAAGACAAGTTAGTTTTTACCAAACATTATGCCAATACAAAAATATAGCGAATTAACAATCTCCTCATTTGGCTTATTTTAGCTAAAATAACTTAGGGCATCTTCCACATAAATTTAGTCGTGGCTTAGGTTTGAGAAGTACCTCAAACACACTGTCAGTCTAAGACACAATAGCGGAAGTTATTTCAGTGTTTGAACATTAAGCAAACACACACACATCATAGAAACAACTACTTAAGACACAACACAAGAAAATACCAAATTCTCAACATGTCAGAACATCATGTATGACAACACTTATTAAGCAGAACTTTAGGACTAAACAACATATGCAACCCCTCAAATTCAGAATCACCTCTTGACCAGAAGCAGACCTTTGTTAAACATATTCCCCCTTAATTGTTTCACCCAATAGAAGAGGCAACAACATACAACTCATAACTCTTTTCATCTTTTCTCCTCCTTTTTAGCTAAAAGAAGACTAAACAGATGCAAGAGTAGAAGAACAATAGAGGGAGTGCTCCCTAGCCTTATTTGTAATGACGCATGCAGTCAATATAGTAGTTTCAAGTGGTTAAAGTCCTTCTTGATAATAGTACATCATTCTTTCATCCCAATCCATGATTGCAGAGATGTAACTTCACAAAGAAACAACATCTAATCACATGACACTAGATATAGGCATCCAGTCCCTTCACTCAACCTTTAGTACACCAATTCCATATCTTCCTTTCAGCAGCATTTGCTAGACACATGATGATCAACATGCCATACTATTTGTGATAACCGGTTGAACTTTGCTGGCTTTAACACTTTCAAGGACATTGAGAGATCAAGCTACCTCATAGTTTTGCAATCGTTGCCGAACAAGGATATCACCTCCTTCTTTCTCTGACGTCCTTATACAACAAAATTTCCTTTTGAAGAAGGAAAATTACTCAAAAGCACTAACCAAATACGAGTTTCTCGAGAAATAGAAATGTCATAACATTGGTTAGGACATATTTCGCACTCATAATGTTTCATTAGTAGTAGTGGTAGAAGCATATTATATCCATAGAACACAGCAAATATGACCATCTTTAGATAATCATCCACACATTTGCTCGATAAAAAGCTTCTTACAATCCTTGATTCTGTTATACTTAGTAGGCATAATATCCATACCTTCACATGTCATCACTTCAGATGCGACCTTTTTCGCTCATCCCAACTCAAAGATCCATTTTTCTGATTTCTGACAGATTTCATCACAGTAACCTAAAGGAATGTTAACGAGTTCATGACATCCCTACCTATCTATAATTTCTTTAAGTTCATACAATAATTTTAATTGGTAGTGCTTGAAAATCATTCGCAATTACAATAGCATAACTTTTCTTTTCATGAACGTCAACATGTCTCAGTTCTATTCGTTCCATATAGAGGATTTCCATTCTTCGAGAAGAAATCGATGATCCATATTCTGAGAATATACCTTATTTTTCTTCCTTTATTCAACATAAGTTTTGATCTTCAAGAGTTTAGATACACTTTCAGCTTCTTTCTTCATATTCTCCAACAATAACTAATCAAGTAGTTTTTGCAACAACTTCAGCTAAGCTTCCTTTGTCATCATACCTATGGATGAATTGCCAGTGACTTGAGGAATCCATAAGTAGAAGTTATCTTTTAATATCACACCCTTCATGATCACTTCATTCTTCTCATCAATGACCAGAAATTTAGAATTTGTAAAGTAGACTCTATGACCTTGATCACATAGTTGACTAATGCTTATCAAGTTCATAGTCATTCCCTTAACGAATAGTACCTTATTAAGATCTAGAAACTCAGTGGAGTTCATCTTTCCATAGCCCTTTATTTCACCCTTTGACCTGTCTCCAAAGGTGACATAGCTAGAGAAAAGTGGTTTAATATTTGCAAGAAATTTTTTGACACCAATCATATGTCTAGAACAAGCACTATCGAAAAACCAATCTTCTCTTGTAGAAGCACTAAGAGGAATGTGACCAATGAGTCCATGAACATTAGTTTTTGAAACCTTCTTAGATCTAACTTTATCCAGCTTTCTTCTATGTTGTGCACCAGGTAGAGGATAACCATGTAGTTTGTAGCATGAGAATTTTACATGACCAAACTTTCCACAAAAATGGCATTGTGATGTTTACTCTGAAATTCGGGTGAGGGCAGACTCACGATGTCATGACATCTGATCTGACATTATAAAATAGAAAAGGTATAACATACAATTAACAATGCAGGAAACAAAAGAACACACATAATTGTTATCCCAATTCGGTTCTAACCAACCTACATCTGGGGGCATACCAAGCCAGGAATGAAGTCCACTATCATCAATATTAATTCAAAGGAAAACCTTCCCTGTTTACACTCCTCACTTAATCAGACTACCCAGTTTCCCTTATACCTAAGATACCTCACTTAGATATGAGAACCTCTGCTCACTTCCAATCACCTCAGTGATGTCTAGAAATTACATCCCATCAACTGCATCAATGACTTGGCTCCTAAAACAATCAGCTTGGAGATACCTCACTCCAAACACAATTTAAAACAGTTTGAAGATACCTCACGTCAAACACAAACCAGTCAACTTGTGACACAAACTAACTAGGAATTACTTCATAGTTTCTTCCAAGGACACAAATGCACTCATTACTTCACAAATTCTGAGTGAGTAAAACTATCCTCTTGCCTACAAGCTTTGGGGTACACATTAGTTAACATCCCACAATCCGGGTGGTTAACCTACAAACCAACTCTCCTAGAGAGTTGTTACAGACTCAGCCTTAAAAACTACATCATTACTAAATTTAGCTGGTGCAAAACTTAGGTTACAAAGCATCTATTTATAACCTATTATCCAACTGGATTTGGGCCTTCGAATAACAACTTAAAGCTGTAATAAACTACAATAACAAACTTTATGCACAAAACAAACAAGCAGATAACTTCTGCTACAATCAATGTCCTTGGTGATTTTTCTCCTTAGCTCTTGGACCTCTACAAATGCCTTCATAAACACATCATATAGGATGCATAATATTCCCAGAATATTATGCACTAATTAAAACAGAACTGTAATGAACTTAACAGTTTCTATGGCGTGATGTCTTGATATCTAATGTATCGACATCTCATTTGACATGTTGTTCCAGTTGTTGAAAGTCTTCAACACAACATGTTCAGGAATTCTAATAGAACTTCAACTTGCTTTCTCCTTACAAGTTATAAATCCTATTTAACTTATTGCTTCTATATTATTTTTACCAAACATAAAGCCAAGCCTAAAAATAGAGAATCAACAATCTCCCCTTTGGCTTATTTTGGCTAAAACTAATTTACATAACCTTTGTATTACAAAAGCATAATAAAATATACAAGGGTTTAAACAATTTAATCCAGTAACAGCAATTTAGAAGTCTCCAGTAGTCACTATTTATGATATTTCAAACTACAAGTGACAGTCTTTAGTCTTCTTTTGTGATGTTTAAACATCATACTATGACATCTTTCTGGCAGGTCCAACTCCAATGTTCTCTCTCTTTTAAGGATCCCATAGGTCACACAGGGTCTCTTCCCCTTAAAAGTTTCTCTTCAGAGATAACATAACATAACCACTTCTCCCCCTTTTTAGCCATAATTTGAAAAAGGCTTATTGAAGAAGAACTCACTATAACACAGGAAACATAACATCATAGGCACCATATTTACAAAGAAGGAGAAAAATTGAAGTCGCGATGCACATGAGGAAGAAGATACTAAATACCCCCCCTCAAACTGAGAACTATGCTACGACACAGATTGACACAACATCCTCTTTTAGAGCACAAGAGAAACTTAATAATAGAAACAAACACTTGAATTATCCATTTAGAAACATAGAGAACCTGACCTACATATTGGATAACTCAGCACACAAGACACAATTTGTGTTCATAACTAAAAAACAAGATATTGGACAAAAATACTTGCACAAAATGCAAGAATCAACAGACTTAGAATAGGACATCCTATCCAACAACTTTGCAAAAATAGCTGCAAAGATTGACCTTGACTTAACAACGTCTGAACACTACCCTTTTTCCCTATGTTTGCCACAAGTTGACAAACATAACCTTCAGAGACTCTAAACTTACCCATATCCGAACGAAGGACATGAGAGTAAAATAAACGAAGACACAACAAAAAGTGAAGGAAAGAAAAATAAACAAAAAGACACTCTATATACCTGAGAAACCATGCTGATTAATTCCTCCTTCAAGTCATTACATTTACTAGTAGTTGCTGATGCTAGTAAAGTCTTCAAACTAGAATAGTAGTCAAGTATTTCCAGAGCATACTACTTTAAACAAACTTAGAATCTTTTTATTCTAAAAGATAAAACTGCCACTTCTGAATAAGGTGATAGAATATCAAGATCCATAGTCCCAAGTCTCTTCCACGGACTATCATCAACAATGATGTTGCAACATCATTTGGGACACCATCAACTTTACTACAAAACCTACCAGCTTTGGTTATGAGATTATAATAAAACTGCATCTTCAAGATTTCAGGACATTTCAACCTATAGCAGTATACACTCCTCATCCTATCTGCTTAAGAATAATTTCTACCCCTTAATAGCAGCTTGAGCTTTAGATGTTCTTATCTTATCCTCCAAAAGTTTGGTCATCTTAAATGTCACCACCTTCGTAGACAACTCTTTTGAGCCCTTCACTTCCTTGAGTTACGCATACTAAGGACACATTAGATTTTGGTCCTCACAATACTGGAAGAATTCTGTATTTAGAATTCGCCACATGTTCCAAAGTAGGAATCCTTAATTTGCTTGCTATACAAAGTACAGATTTCCATACTTTGTTACTTGTAGTAGAAGAAATTTCATAGTTAACCATGCGTATAACCATAGATACGTCTTCAAAAGATAAGTCTGAACCTTATCTTCCTTCTTCAATCTCTGGTATGTTCAACGGTTGTGATGTTACATCTTCATGTAGAGCATTATCTCTTATACATCACAATCTTCATATCTTCTGGATTTAGATTTCCACATAGTTATCACATAAATATCCAGCTTTGATCAAGATATTTAATAACATTTGTATGTATTTCCTTAGTTGAATCAGTTCTTCAAATAATCACCAGATAACATTGCCACACATTCTAGTCTTGTGAAGATCATAGTTAACTTTAATACTGATATTCAGTTCACAAATACCATGAATCCATCAGACAAATACTCAGCTCCTGACAGAGTATAAGTGGTTTGGTATTCAGGTTACATACTAATAAGTACTGAGTCTCCCGTCAAAGTACCTACCAGTTTAGTCAGTTAGAATTGTCTACTCACACTAGATCATCCTGACTGATTACATATTCACACTCACTTCTACTTCCTGGCAATAAAATATATATTCAAAACTGAAGACATTTAGATGATGTTCCAACATCTGATACGACATCATCTATCATAGAGTGGTTATGGGGGTAACATCCACATTTTCTCATCCGTGACATTTGGGGGAAACATAGGAAGCACAATATACACCAACTTTACATCCAAACAATTAACATGATCAAGGAATAATATGATCCACATCTCAATAAGCTTTTCTTCAAACTTTCACTTCTGGTTTTGAGATGATGGATGCCATAGTCTATACCTATAGAGGAGATTCCCTCTACTAGGCATCTAGAACAGACTTTATTATGGCATGACACAAAAATATTCAGATAGCAAACTGACTTCCTTGATTCTTCTTGACAATACTCTTCTAGGACAATATTTAGGGCAATCAACATTCATGACCATGTTTCACTGTGGTTGAGACACAGTATTCAGCTCCAATCTGTTCCATGGTCATGAACAAATCTCCACATATTTGGTTCCTTTGATCAGAAGAATGTACCAGATATAAGCTCATCTTGATCTCACATAAAGGGATTGAGGGGTATACCTTTATGAGTCTTTTACTTGCACTGAGCTGACTTCTATACTCCCATAAGCTTAGGTAAAAAATAAACTGACATCTAGACTTGTTGATTGTGTCATGATCAACTAATATAGACGTCTCCTCTTCCAGATCAGGAGAAGGCTCCAAACATATGTACTCACACTACATTTGTTTAGCTCCCAGAACATCTATTCTTCAACTGGTAGCTGCATACCAGTAGTAATGTTCTAACATCCTGTAGAACATTGGTTCCATCTCCTTGGAACTCTTCATCCTTGATAATCTTCAAGGTCTTCAACTTGCAGATGTATATGAGAATCATTGATCAATGGATACTCATCAACTCTATTACTAAATGCCTTTATGAGTGGACTTGAGGAAATCTCATGTATCTTTGACACTTTTAATAGGTTGTAAGATCTTCTCAATATTTTGTTGAATAAAAATAACCCTAGGATCCCTCTTTCACTTTAGGGGTTGCATTAGAGGCTATGCAGTAGAATATAGCCATACTTCAATAGAATGTTCATAATGCTTACTCCATAATTCACTTGTAAGCATAACACATAAGGATTGAAATAAATCAACCCTACAATAAGCTCGCCTCTCCACCAAGCAATAGACTAGACCCAACCAATATCCTGACCAATATGGAAACACATAAGCAAAGAAGTTACCTTATCAACAACTTTACTCCCGCATGAAGGTTTTGACAATCTTTTCTATGTGTTGATTATAGGCTGAACAATACAATTCAAAATCCGCACTCCTGCATGATGTCTTTGAATTTAACTTTCTTGTTCCAACATCATTATCTTCTCTCTTCAAGAAGTATAAATGTTTTGGTCAGGTTGGTCTAGATTTCCACAAATAGGTCCATCCTACATTTCAAGGGACCATAAATATAAACACTCTTTTTTCAAACAATCTTCTACCTTGTATACAACTAGAAAGTATCTTCATTAAGAAACAGACAAGATGCCTAATCTGATACCAATTGAAATTTTGGTGAGGGCAGACTCAGGATGTCATGACATCTGATCTGACATTATAAAACAAACAAGGTAAAACATACAATTAACAATGCAGGAAACAAAAGAACACACATAATTGTTCATCCAGTTCGGTTCTAACCAACCTACATCTAGGGGCATAACAAGCCAGGAATGAAGTCCACTATCAACAGTATTAATTCAGAGGGAAACCTTCCCTATTTACACTCCTCACTTAATCAGACTACCCAGTTTCCCTTATACCTAAGATACCTCACTTAGATATGAGATCCTCTGCTCACTTCCAATCACCTCAGTGATGTCTAGAAATTACATCTCATCAACTGCATCAATGACTTGGCTCCTAACACAGTCAACTAGGAGATACCTCACTCCAAACACAATTCAAAACAGTTTAAAGATACCTCACTTCAAACACAAACCAGTCAACTTGTGACACAAACTAACTTGGAATTACTTCAAGTTTCTTCAAAGGACACAACTGCACTCTTACCTCACACCTTCTGAGTGAGTAAAATTATCCTCTTGCCTACAAGCTTCAAGGTACACATTAGTGACCATCCCACAATCCGGGTAGTTCACCTACAAACCAACTCTCCTAGAGAGTTGTTACAGACTCAGCCCTAAAAACTACATCATTACTAAATTTGGTTGGTGCAAAACTTAGGTTATAGAGCTTCTATTTATAACCTATTACCCAACTTGATTTGGGTCTTCAAATAACAGCTTGAAGCTGTAACAAATTGCAGTAACAAACTTTCTGCAGAAAACAAACAAGCAGATAACTTCTGCTACAATCAAGGTCCTTACTGATTTTTATCCTTAGCTCTTGGACCTCCACAAATGCCTTGATAAACACGCCATGTGGGATGCATAATATTCCTAGAATATTCTGCACTAATTAAAACAAAACTGTAACAAACTTAACAGTTTCTGTGGCGTGATGTCCTGATGTCTAATGTCTCGAAATCTTATTTGGCATGTGTTAGCTGGCAATTTCGAAAAAGGGTAAAATTGGCATAGACAAATAAAATATGTTTACTATCACATGGAAAAGAGATTAATATTTGTTGGTGATAGGTAAACATAAGGCCTTTTTGTTTCATAGAGAAAGGATCTTTCGATTGCCAATGGTCAGTGATATTTCGAACTAAAATCTTTAGTATTTTTAGGACATGAAGAAATTCCTTTAAATAAATATGTCAACATTGGAGCGGTCCAAACGAAAGATTGAAGTGAAATACAAATGGTTATGGAATTCGAATTTCGAATGGAACCTCTGAAGATTCGAATTTTGAATAAAAGGCGCCATTGTAAGGGACGCGTGGAGATTGGCGAACGAAGGAGACTTGCATGTCTTAAACGTGGCGCAATATTATAATAGGACCGTTAGGGTCAGAACATTATAAATAGATGTTTTCTATTAGATTTTGGGGGTGTTCGTTAGATGTACTAAAAAATTCTCAAACACTCAAACTACCGTAATCGAAAGGGAAACGAGTCAAGGAGATATCATGTACGTTAAGAACATCATGTTGTTTTATAATTTAAATGCCAGTTTATTATCATTTATTTCCAGTTTCCTGCACTTTTACCTTTAAAGTATTTCGATTCTTTTCTTTTTATCTTTATTCCATTCGCCTTTAAACACTTATTGTTCTAGAAACCTATTTACTTTCAAACTTTTATTGCATTTCCGAAATTGTTACTTTTTAAGAGTGTCCTTACCTTTACATTCAATTGTCAATAATCAAGTTTAAGTTCGAAATCTTTACACAAACAGTCAGTATATTTCCATAGTCAAACAATCAGTATATTTCCGTAATCAAGTTTAAGAATCGATTGAAGATCATGGGTTTGAACATAAAAATCTATTATGACACATGTGTCCTAGGATCAATCTAGTCGATCCTGTAAGTAACCAATAATAAATAGTAAAAATTGGAAGACTAGCGGTTGTTTACGAGAAATCACCGTAAACAAATTGGCACACCCGGTGGGACAGTGTCATATTAGAAACTATTTATTAGAATTTTATGAACATTGCAAAATTTGAATTGGTATATGAACCTTCGAAGTGGTAAAATAAAAGATAATAATCTGTATATACCCAGAAGACAACGTACCAAAACAATGACAAATACAACCAACCAAGATAGGGGACAAACCTCCTTACAAGGGCGTCAGCAATCATTTATCGATGTCTCTAGTACTATCCACTGGGTAGTTCGAGCGCCCCATTTAATGTGACAAAAATACCATCTGCCATTTCAACTATGCCGCACGCAGGAAGTCAACCATATTCGACTCCCACTAGGCCTCCAGGTTTCGACCCTTTAAGGCCCAGGGATCCACTGTATGGGATGCCAACTTCGTTTATGGCAGGGTTACATAACGCACCCATTTTGTCCCCAGTCCGAGGATCTGGTTCAGGAACGAACCATTTCGCTACAAACTCCCAGAACTTGGGAAATCGTAACCAATGGCCTACCCTGACAACTAACAATCAGGCAGCATTTAGACAACAGATGGATGACAGTAACCATGATATGGTAGGAGTCTTAGCCCGCGAAATGAATGCCATTTTTGGTCCTTTAATTCAGAATATAAATCGAACAAACCAAGAAAACACCCGGATGTCTAGGATAGCAGATTTCTTTGGTGCCCCTGATGCGCCTGGGAGACGTAGGCAGAATCCAGTGGTGATTCGGAACGAAGAACCTACCATTGAACAAGTTCGACCCCCTATACGAGGGATCGAAGAGAGAAACGTAGGGCCAAGATTAAGGCAACCAGACGTTCAAGAAGACCGGATCGAACAGCCTAGACCGTTAGTGGTTGTCAGGGACGTAATGCATTTAAATTGTCCATAGGGTCAGGAACGACAATTTGGTGGCAGAAAATAATCTAACCGCTATGATAGAAAGAATAATGGCCCAAAATGGTGTAAATTCGGGATTTAGAAGGCCAAATTATACTTCTCCTATTGTAGATTACATTCTACAAACAGAATTACCCAGGGGTTTCAAAGTCCCCAAATTCACAAAATTCGCTGGTGATACCAGTGAGTCGACAGTAGAACACATAGCGAGATATTTGACTGAAGCAGGGGATATATCAAATAACGAAAGTCTTAGGATAAAATATTTTCCAAGTTCTTTGACAAAGAACGCGTTTACGTGGTTCACCACATTACCCCCTGGATCTGTGGATACTTGGCCCTATTTGGAAAGACTCTTTCATGAGCAATTCTACATGGGCCAATCCAAAATCAGTCTGAAAGAACTGGCAAGCATTAAAAGAAAGTTTACAGAACCCATAGATGACTATCTGAATAGATTCCGACTGTTAAAATCTAGATGTTTTACTGGTGCGAACATGAATTGGTCGAAATGGCTGCAGGAGGCCTGGATTATTCCATTCGAAAGAAACTGGATACCCAGTATCTAGGGGATATGGCCCAATTGGCTGATAGAGTTCGACAAGTCGAAAGACTAAAAGCGGAAAAGGCTAGGGCTAGTAAGAATCATAAGAAAGAACGAATAGCCTATATAGAGGCGGAAGAAGAAAACATAGATGATTTCCAAGACCCATACAATTTCGACCAGTTCGAAATAGATCTTGCTGAACTAAAAGAGGCACCCCCTTACGCTTGCAGAGTTCTGCTTCCTTCCAATGGAAAAGACACTGTCGAAAATGAGAAAAATGAGAAATATCCTAAGAAAATATACACTTTCGATATAACTAAATGTGATGAAATCTTCGATTTGCTTGTTAAGGATGGCCAGTTAATAGTTCCTCCGAACCTTAAGATTCCTCCATTGGAACAAAGGAAGAAGAGGGGTTTTTGTAAGTACCATAATTTCCTAGGTCATAAAACCTCACAATGCTTTCTTTTCAGGGATTTGATACAGAATGCAATCAAGGATGGCAGGTTGAAATTTGCGGACAAGGGAAAAAACCCCATGAAAGTGGATACGGATCCGTTACTGATGGCGGAAACCAACTATGCTGAGCCTTTGGAAATCAACATGATCGAAGTTGCTGAGAACAAGGTTCAAACACACGTGGAGTTCGAAGAAGATGGAGGTTTCGTCCTGGTTAAGAAAGGAACTACTGATAACCCTCCAAAGGTGCTCAAGGCAAAACTAATGAAAGGGCAATACTCGAGGGCCAAGATATTGTCGACAAAAATTTAACTAAGGCTACTGAAGGTCTCAGGATGAAGTTCGAGAAGGTCAGAATTTCTGATGACCCGATGCTGGGAGTAAACATGGTGGATTTCGAGCACCACAAAATGCAAAAGTGGAACGATGCTTGGAGAAAGAAAGAGAACAAAAGAGGAAAGCTTGCCAAGAAAGATGCAACTGCGTGAGTACCTATTTCAACATCATAAGAAGAACCAAGACAAGTTCTTGTGCCCAAGATGCGACATCATTTGCAATCCGGGATAGTCTGAATTGAAAGGGCCGGAGGGAGCGCACAGAATTAATGGAGGCAAGACAATCGGTTATACAGGTATACCCGGTGATGAAAGCTTCTGGAATTCATAGTTCGATGCCACAAGATTGGTACGGAATGTCGATTTGTCCCGATGTGCATTTATGATAAAGGAATGTCAAGCATTTGAAACAGTCCGTTCGTTTCGGTTGGGGCGCCAAAGTGGAATCCTTGAGTAACGCGATGGGCGTAACCATGCGAGAAGACGGGTCCTTATCCTAGGGAAGAAAGGAAGGTATCTTTCAAATTACTGCAGAGATCCCTACCGATAGGTGGCTGCAAAGAATGACAAAGGAAGGGCAAATGGCGCATTTCGACCGGAAGAACGCTATGGCATCTGGAGGCGTTTAATTCGAATAGAAGGAGAAATCGGGAAAATTATAAAGGAAAAAACCCAATGTCGCTCTCAATGGCGCAAACACCGTAACAAGAAGGTGGCGAAGAGTGAAGCCCATGGAAATTGCGAGTCTAGCACTAACAATCCAAAGTCGTAACTCGGCTGGGGCAAACCCGGTATCCGAAAATTATTCTCACCAAAGAAGGAGGTCGAAGAACAAAAGGCGGTGAGCGAAGATGATCTAATGATGATGATTTAGTCGGAAGAGTCTTTCTTTAATGCCAATTGTAATGTTGTATCGGTTTTACCTTGAGTTTGAACATAATACTAAGTATGGGTTGGAGAGGAAGCAGACGAAGAGAAATGGCCAAACATAGGCGAGTGTGTTACTATATAATGAATAACGGTGCAGTCGAAGAGCAAAACGCTTTTTTCGAAAGACCAGACGAGGGAATGAAGAATCATTTGAAACCTCTGTTCATTAGGGCCAAAGTGGAGCAACACGGCGTAAATAAAGTACTGGTTAACGGAGGAGCTGCTGTCAATTTAATGCCCAGATTCATGCTAAAAAGAATAGGGATGCAGGATTCTGACGTTCGACCTCATAACATGGTACTCTCCAATTACGAAGGTAAAGTTGGTAAGACATTAGGGGTAATACAAGTGAATCTCACGGTTGGTTCCCTGACTAGGCCAACCATGTTCATGGTAATAGCTGCGAAGGCCAACTACAACATGCTACTTGGCAGAGAATGGATCCACGGGATTGGAGCTGTGCCCTCTTCAATGCATCAAAGACTAGTGCTATGGAGAGAGGATGGAATAGTTGAAAATATAGAGGCTGACCAGAGTTATTATATGACAGATATTAATCATGTTGATAAGAGGAATTTTGACCGTAACATGGCCAACATTGGGCCATGCAACCCACCTGAAGAGTACTTCGAACCAAATGAAAATGCCTACTATTATCTAACACTTCGGCCCAATGGCTTCCAGTGGGATAGAGAACTGATGTGGGATGGACAAGAAGTTGAAGAAGAAGGTGAGACTTGACGATCCGCCAGCTGGGACAACGAAGGGTGTTATGACTGAAACCAACTACTATCAGAAGCTTTCGGCCTATCTGGCTGAGAATAAGAAAAAGACGGCTCTCGAAGCCGAGATACAAAACATGGCTGCACAAGCCATAGACACTAAAACAAAAAACAACGCAGCAAAAGCAAGTCCTGAGGGCACCCATTTAACCCCACCCAATGAAGGACAAACTTCCACACCAATGGATCAGCGGCTAGACGCTATCTATGATCAAGAGCCATTAGGTTTCGAGAAAGATCCAGGATCAACGAATGCCAAGATGTCGGCTCAAGACCCCTTGGAGGAAGTTAATATTGGGGATGAAGTCGAAAAAGTAGTACATTAGTGAAACTCAACCCAGTTTGAAGCATAAGGTGATCGAATTGCTCAAAGCAAATAAAGATTGTTTCGCACAGGATTACGACGAAATGCCGGTTTGAAAAGAGAACGGTGGAACATAGGCTTCCGATCAAGGATGGCAAGAAGCCCATCAGCAGCGCCTAGAAGATTCGCACCAGCAATTCTTTCAAGATCAAGGCGAAATAGAACGATCGCTCCGCTGCAAGTTTATCGGAACCACAGTACGTCGAATGGCTTGCTAATATTGTACCGTTATTAACAAAATGGTTCTTTACGCATTTGCATAGATTTTAGGGACTTGAATCTGCTACCCCAAAGGCAATACTCTATGCCTATAGCGAAATGTTAATTGATTCTGGCCGGTTATGAATACGAGTATGCTGAGCGGATATTACGGTTATAATCGATTTTCATTGCGGAGGATGATGTCCCCAAAACCTTCCGATGCCCAGCGCTTTAGGCACATATGAATGGGTAGTAATGCCCTTTGGCTTAAAAAATCTTTGGGCAACATACCAAAGAGCAATGAACACAATATTCCATGACTTTATCGAAACATTTATGCATTTACATAGATGATATAGTGGTCAAATCGGTTTCGATGAGGATCATTTAAATCACTTGAGCCAATCATTCGAGCGAATGAGGAAGCATGGCTTAAAATGAACCCTCTTAAGTGTGCTTTTTTCGTGCAGGCTGGGGATTTCCTTGGCTTTGTGGTTCACAAGAAGGGCATCGAAATCAACCTGAATAAAACAAAGGCCATCATGGAGACAAAGCCTCCTTCAACAAAGAAAGAACTGCAATCCCTTTTGGGTAAAATCAACTTTTTGAGAAGATTTATATCCAACTTGAGTGGGCGAACCCAAGCTTTCTCTCCATTGTTGCGCATAAATCAGGACAATTTTGATTGGACAGATCAACATCAAGAAGCATTTGAAAAAATCAAGACGTACTTGATGCACCCTCCGATCCTAGCAGCCCCTTCTAAAGATAGGCCAATGCGATTGTATATCTCTGCCTCTAATGTAACCATAGGAAGCATGCTGGCCCAGGAAAATGAAGATGGCATCGAAAGAGCCATTTACTATATTAGTAGAGTTTTAAATAATGCAGAAACTAGGTACAATAGTATAGAAAAACTATGTCTTTGCTTATATTTCTCGTGTACAAAACTCAAGTATTATATTAAACTGTTGATGTTTATGTTTCGTCTCACTTTGATGTCATTAAACATATGTTGTCAAAGCCAATTATGCAGCAGATTGGTAAATGGGCCTTGGCACTCATGAATATAATCGGCCTTTAAGCCTACGGGCTATGAAAGGACGGTGGTTTCAATTTCATAGTGACCACTCTGTGAATGAGAATTCCGCACTAGATTATGTCGAAACTCAGCCATGGAAATTATATTTCGATGGCTCAACACATAAAAATGGAAGTGGTGTCGAATATGTATCATTTCGCGAAGGAATTCCAACAAAATTCAAGTATAAGTTGGAAGGCCCTTTATGTTCGAACAATGAGCGGAATATGAAGCACTAATTCTTGGACTTGAAGCTTTGTTGGAATTGGGGCAACCAGTCGAAATAAGAGGAGACTCGAACTAGTCATCAAGCAAATAACCAAAGAATACAAGTGTATCAAAGAAAATTTGATCATGTACTTCGTTATTGCTAATCGATTAATCAAGAAATTTGAATATGTGGATTTAAAACACATTCCTAGAAGTGATAATCAAGAGGCAAATGACTTGGCTCAAATAGCCTCAGGATATAGGATATCAAAAGAAAAACTCCAATACCTCATAGAAGCTAGGGGAAGAATAATGGCTACAAAGTTATCACCCTTAGATTTAGAAAATGCGAAATTAGGTTATTCAAACAGGAGGAATTCGAAGTTTTAACATAGATGCTTTAGCAGATACAGATTGGCGGACTCCTATAGTAAACTATTTGAGAAATCCTTCAATAAATACAGAGAGGAAAGTCAAGTACAGAGCATTGTCTTACGTAGTGATCGGGAATGAATTATTTAAGAAGACCTCAGAAGGAGTGCTACTCAAATGTTTAGGGGAAAACGAAGCATATTTAGCCTTGTCTAATGTGCACAGTGGAGCATGTGGGGCACATCAAGCAGGCCACAAAATGAAATGGCTCTTGTTCAGATATGGAATGTATTGGCCCACTATGCTCAAAGATTGCATAGAATTCGCCAAAGGTTGTGAAGAGTGTCAAGTCCATGCTGGCATTCAACATGCTCCGGCAAGCGAGCTACATTCGATTGTTAAGCCTTGGCCTTTCAGGGGATGGGCATTAGATTTGATTGGTGAAATTCGGCCAACATCATCTAAAGGACAGAAATATATTCTTGTAGGAATAGACTATTTCACAAAGTGGGTCGAAGCGATTCCTTTAGTAAATGTAGACCAAGAAGCTATTATAGAATTTATACAGAAGCAAATAATATACAGATTTGGGATACCAGAAAGTATCACAACAGATCAAGGTTCAGTTTTCACAGGGCGAAAAATGCAAGAGTTCGCACAAGAAATAGGATTCAAACTACTCACATCAACACCTTATTACGCCCAAGCAAACGGTCAGGTAGAAGCAGCCAATAAAGTCATAATAGGTTTGATCAAGAAGCATATAGGTCGAAAACCAAGAAATTGGCACAAAACCTTAGATCAAGCTCTATGGGCCTGTCGAACGTCTCCTAAGGAGGCAACGAATACCACTCCGTTTCGACTTACATTTGGGCACGACGCGGTGTTGCCAGTCGAAATACATCTACAATCAGTCAGAATCCAAAGACAGAACGAAATACCCATTGATCAATACTGGGAGATGATGATGAATGAATTAGTGGATATAGGCGAAGAAAGGCTACGTGCTTTAGAGGTTATGAGAAGGCGAAAGAAAGAGTAGCTAGGGCGTATAATAAAGAGTTAAGAACAAGAAATTTTCAACCAATGATCAGTGCGGAAAGTTATTTTGCCTATGGATAAGAAGAATAGAGTACTCGGTAAATGGTCACCCCATTGGGAGGGACCTTTTCGTATTTGAAAACTTTTGAATAATGCCTATGAGATAGAGGAATTAGCAGAAGACAGAAGAATCTTAAGAGTAAGCGGAAATACTTAAAGGTATAAACCATACTTGCGGAAATTGAATTACTTGAGACTAAATAGATATTGAAGATGGAATAGAGCTAAGAGAGCCATGTAAATAACAAATATGAGTCATGTTCGAAATATAGGAATACATAATAAAGTTTTTAACATTTCCAAGAAGTAAAAGGAGCATCTCGTTTCAACCTAGCAAATTTGTTTTGCACAAGTTGATTCTACATTGATTCGTGTGTTTGATCCTTTCAAGCTCTTGATCTCTTGGCTTATACCTTCAGCCGTCTCCATCCGTTTGAGACTCTGTGAGATCAGATCTGCAAGCCCTTGATCATCGCGAGACTTCATAGTCGTTTGCGAGTTATCATTCACCTTCGCCGCGATTTTTGTTTAAGCTCCTCAATGGGACTCCCGAATAAGATAGACCGACCTAGAACATCGTGCCTATCTTTTCTTTGCAATTTTCATGAGACTCTAAAGCCCTTTTAGTAAGCTCTGAAGTCTGGTCATAGGCGTTAGATAAAGCTTCTCGTTTGGTTCGAGTTTTAGCTTCGATACCATGAAGCCTGATGTATGCAGTATTAACTTCATCAAGGAGGAGTTGCAAATCATAAATGATCTCAGCCACGTCAGAGGGGCAAATACTAAGATCTATTTGTGTCAAAAGATTCTTCATCGAAAATTAAACCCCAGGGTTGTCTTGTAAGATGGTGAAGAAATCAACTTGAAAAATAGTATTATTAACCTCTTGAAGAAGCTGGTCAAGAGAAGTGAGAGGCGTGTCCTCTTTTGATTGACTCGAATCACTAGATGGAATCGTGCTCGAAGAAGGACCACATTGAGATAGCATCAATTTGAGGTATTTTAAAGGATTATTCTTCTTCATCTCCGCCTTTTGCTCGTCAGAGAGGACTGGAGGATTTGGCTTGACGAAAGCAGCGCCAACCGAAATAGGAGTTTCCATTTCTGCCTGCGTTTCCTCATCAGCACCCTCTACCTCCATTCTCCCATCTTCACCTTCCGCTTGCATCCCTTCATCTTCGTTGTCACTTGCAAAATAGTGACTCACAGTGTGCGTATCGCTGTCTCCATCGGTTTGACTAGCAGAATGCGCCTTTTCTGGAGAAGAGTCACTAGGAATATCAACGATAGGGGTTTCAACCCCAATGTTTGGTTCATCTACCCTCAAGTTCTCCACCAATGAAGAGAAGTAGCGGTGATCTAAGGTTTCACCCAAGGGAGGCGAAGTTACTTGTTGATCTAAGGCTTCAACAGTCTCCACAGGGGTAGCCACAGTAGATGAACCTTTGTTTAAAGCATCCTCATTTGAGCCTTCCGGTTGAGGAGAAGGTACAGGGTTCGAACTTTGGATATTAGGAAGATTGCGGAGCGAAGGAATACTCTGCATAAAAAAGATCAGGGATCAGCATGCATTAAAGTTGTGTAAGTTAGTAACGAAAGGCATCGAAGTAACCTTTACCTTTTGTCCATCAGAAGTAGCATTGCTGCCAATTTGTTCTGAAGCAGGATTCTTCGAAGATAGAGGGTTCGAAGGGACTTTAGATTTGGTTTGAGGAACACTGGCAGGAACTTCTTTGCTAATGGACTTAGCAACTTGAGAAGCTTCACCAGATTGTGAAGGCTTTTTCTTCTTTTTCTTTTTGAGGATTGAGGTATCGTCGCTTCCCTGTGGTTCATCTTCTGGTCGAAGAGTTTCATGCTTTCGTTTCTTGGGGGACTTTGGGGGCAAGCCACTTGCCTGAAAGTGTGACTAAGATGATTAACCAATTTAGAAGGAATTTCGAAATAGTAAAGAGGTAAGCATGAAAATACCTTCTTTTTCTTTTTCTTCAAAGTATTGTCTACCTCAGCAGGAGGATTTGTAGTGATGATGGTTGGTGTTTGTGAAGTTGAAGTTGAGCTGACTTTAGGCGCGACTTTGTCTTTCTTCAAAGATTTCAAATCAATAGCTGAAAGGATTGAGATCAAGTTTAAAATAAGATAAAGTGAAAATATGAGGGAACTTCGATTTTCTTTCAGTTTCGCACCTTCGCATTCCCGAGATTTAACAGACATGGCTGACAAGTCGTAGCGAAGGTGCCCTTTGAAGTTGTATAAATCATGTTTCGCCCACGTAACCCTCGGGCAAGTTTTTGGTATCATTTTCGGCGAAAAGATCCCTAAAATATAACCACCCAGGATACGGGGGAAAAAAGGCAAGAGCCAGCTCTGAAGTAGGCAAATTTGGAAATTTAGGTGGTTTATGCTTAAAAGCCCACCTGTGCCTATCTTCAGATTTCACATAAGGAGGACATCGAACTGTTGGAAGTTGTTTTTCAAATTTTTCTTTTAAAGTTTTTGCTGCATCGCAAACAGTTCGATGTATGTCCATTGGATTATACACAACTTCAAAATATTTTTGGAAAGCTCGAATTTCTTTGACATGAGTAAGCCTACCTTTCTGGGTGTTTTCCTGCACAAAGGAAAAAGCTGCTGTTAAATATTGTTGGATTTCGGTAGTATCAAACATATTATTCGAATAATATTCTGTCCACCAAGTATGGAAATCTCTTGTTTTGTAGAAGGAGGGGAACGAAATAAACTAGTGAAAACTCCGCAAAATCTTCATAACGCTTTTGTTTGATTTCGATTTCTTTGGAGGGATAAGGTACCCCTGCTAGGCATATTTCTCTTTTCTTGTCAAAAAGAGGTTCAGGAAGAATCTGACACAGGCCAAACTGTCGAGCTACAAAATTGGGTTGATAAGCAAGGATATGTGCTTGACTCTTGACAGGGGTGATCCTTGAAGCAATAAGTCTGGGAGTTAGAAAAGCACTCCAGATATTTTTTGTTGTTGTTTCCAAAATAGCTTGCTCCAGAGGCATAGTGAACCAAGTTGGTCCATAATTTCGAGTAGCAAATGGAGCCATCGAAGAGTCAAAAGTGTGCCTTTTCGAGAAGATCATCATGTATTGAACGAAGCTGGTTTTGAAATTCTCTTTCTCATCATTTGGCGTGAGTTTCAATAACCTGGTTCCCTCAATGTTACGATTGGCAACATCAGGATGATCTTCGTTAAGTGTTTCTGAGGTTGATAGAGATGATTCGAAAGTGGCATTCAGCCAAAGTTGCAACAACCAAAAAGGGCCAGCCAGAAGAAGATTTGTGCCGGGTTTGTAGGTTTTAATTTCAATCTGACAAATGCTTTCGACAAGTGGACAACAAGTTTTGATCGGACTTTTCGACCATGGTGAAGTTGATTGGCTAAGGTAATGAATCTACTAGCCACTTGAAGGGATTTCTTTGAAAACATATTTCGATAGCCATAGTGCTAAGAAGGCTATGTGTTCAACTTCGAGACTTCTTCCTCGTGAGAATGGTAGAAAGCAATATATTTGGAGAAGCGCGTGCTTGAGCTCAAACTCAATGAGGTTCTCCGCGTCCTCATTAGGATCAAAAGTTTCTCCAATAGGAGAAAGTCGATAATGGCTGCTATGTCGAAGAAAGTGGGTGTTACCATCCACGGGAAGATGGAGCGTGTTGTAAGTGCTGTCCCGAAATATAGAAGCCAATAAAAAGGGTGGCTATAGCTAAACCCTAATTTGGACATTCGAATCAAATTGAGAATGCCTAAATTTTCCCATTCTGAGATTTCTTGCTCTCTACCTTAGCAAGCCAATTTTGTACGTTGGTCGGATGTAGGACAAGAACGGAAGGGTTTAAAGTTAACAGTGACATAATCCATGTTAAAAGGGTCCCTTGTTAGTGCCGTTACTATACCGTCACTAACTCCCTCTAGGGTTTTAGGCAATTTGGCCACAGAATCATCAATTTTCAGTTTTGATGGTACAGACTTATTAATAATAGGTTTTGTCATGAAATAGGCGGGAAAGAATCCCTTCATTTCTGCCAAACGCTCTGTAGGAATCAACGGACCCATTACTCCTAAGGTTTTATCAGAAACAATAGTGGGGATTATTACCTGAGAGGCATAGATAGCCTTTTGCTCCGGAGTCATTTTTGGAGTGGAGATGAACTCTTGGTTACCCAGGTTGATGATTTTGCTTGCTGGTGCTTTGGTGGAATCCATGGGTTGTTTGGATTTCTCAGCTTTCTTGGAGGTTGTTGTTGGCATTGTTGATGAAGACATGGTGAAACAAATTAGTTTTTCTGATGGTGAATATTTGTTTTGTTTAAGGCGAGAGTCAGAATCTGGTTTGTTTGAGAATGAGAGAGATTTGGGAAAAGTTCAGAATGAAGAAGATGAAGTGTTTTATAACTTCTTCAACGGTTAGAAATTTTTTGACCTTTGGTAAGTAGTGGGACACGTGTAGTTATTTTATTGGAGAGGAGAAAAGTGAACTTTTTCAACTTCCTAAGAGGTGACGTGTTGTTACTTAAGAAATGATGTGTTGTCACTAATTATTATCATTAAACTGTCATGATGGCACGTTTAGGTATGCTGATTAGACATATGCAGAAAGTTAGATACCTACTCTGACGTCATATACAGTGAAATCATCATTACTGTATCGAAATTGCATGAGATATTCAAGAACAAATATTTCTCTATATCTGTCGAAATAACTGTTCTTGAGGGGCAATTTGTTAGCTGGCAATTTCGAAAAAGGGTAAAATTGGCATAGACAAATAAAATATGTTTACTATCACATGGAAAAGAGATTAATATTTGTTGGTGATAGGTAAACATAAGGCCTTTTGTTTCATAGAAAGGATCTTTCGATTGCCAATGGTCGATGATATTTGAACTAAAATCTTTAGTATTTTTAGGACATGAAGAAATTCCTTTAAATAAATATGTCAACATTGGGCGGTCCAAACGAAGGATTGAAGTGAAATACAAATGGTTATGGAATTGAATTTGAATGGAACCTCGAAGATTCAATTTTGAATAAAAGGCGCCATTGTAAGGACGCGTGGAGATTGGCGAACGAAGGAGACTTGCATGTCTTAAACGTGGCGCAATATTATAATAGGACCGTTAGGGTCAGAACATTATAAATAGATGTTTTCTATTAGATTTTGGGGGTGTTCGTTAGATGTACTAAAAAATTCTCAAACACTCAAACTACCGTAATCGAAAGGGAAACGAGTCAAGGAGATATCATGTACGTTAAGAACATCATGTTGTTTTATAATTTAAATGCCAGTTTATTATCATTTATTTCCAGTTTCCTGCACTTTTACCTTTAAAGTATTTCGATTCTTTTCTTTTTATCTTTATTCCATTCGCCTTTAAACACTTATTGTTCTAGAAACCTATTTACTTTCAAACTTTTATTGCATTTCCCAGAAATTGTTACTTTTTAAGAGTGTCCTTACCTTTACATTCAATTGTCAATAATCAAGTTTAAGTTCGAAATCTTTACACAAACAGTCAGTATATTTCCATAGTCAAACAGTCAGTATATTTCCGTAATCAAGTTTAAGAATCGATTGAAGATCATGGGTTTGAACATAAAAATCTATTATGACACATGTGTCCTAGGATCAATCTAGTCGATCCTGTAAGTAACCAATAATAAATAGTAAAAATTGGAAGACTAGCGGTTGTTTACGAGAAATCACCGTAAACAGCATGTTGTTCTAGTTGTTGAAAGTATTCAACACAGCATGTTCAGGCATTCTAATTGAACTTCAACCTGCTTTCTCCTTACAAGTTATAAATCCTATTTAACCTATTGCTTCTATATTAGTTTTGCCAAACATAAAGCCAATCCTAAAAATAGAGAATCATCATACTCCTATCACAAATATACTTCCTCTGATTACATAGTTGATGGCGAGACATATTGTTCGACATCCTCAGCTCATGTTTTTTCTTTGAGGGAGTATACTTTACAATAGATATTTCTCCTCCATTATTCACAACTAGATTGTCATAATCAGTTTCCTTAATCTTAAGATGATTGTTTCCAATTAGGATAGTTACTTCACCAGGAGCAATATAGACATTATCTTTTGGGTGGCTTCTTTATTTTTCATGTTGATTTCAGAACATTTTGCTTGATATCTCTCGTTTCAATTCTTTTTGTGGACGAACAAAATTCAGATCAATCATCTTTCCTTTAATCTAGCTATAACACATAGGTGTTATTCTCTCTTAGCTTCCAGACTAGAGATAACATACATTTTCTCTTCTTTTTCAGCCTCTAGTTGAGCAATCATATTCTCTTGCCTTTTAGTTAGCTGAACCTTGTACTATTTTTCAAGAAGCATATCATTGTAGAATATAACAAGGTCTTGGACAATCATTTCTCTAATGACTAGTTTACTCTCCGAATCACATACTCCAGACATGGAAAATACTTGATGGGCTGACTCATCTATGCTATCACTGTCAGAGTCTTCTTCTGACCAAGATGCAGACAAATATCTCTTTTGCTTCTTAAGAAATGTGGGGTGCTCAATTCTAATGTTACCAAACCCTTCACATTCATAGCACCATACTCCTATTCTTTGGCTGGATGTATCAATGGTTTTGTCTCTTCCATCAACATCCTAATTTTTGTTGATGTCGAATGACTTGTCAAATGGTTTGTGTGTGACATTTAACTTTGATTTCCAGACTATCTTTTTCAACACTTTGTTGAATTGTTTTCCAAGCAACACAATAACTTTGGTCATTCCTTCCTCTGTATCCACCTCACACTCTTCATTCACCTTCTCAATATTCGAGACAAAAGCTATGCTCTTCTTCTTCTCAAATTTTTCTCCAATCCCTAATTCAAAGGTTTGTAATAATCCAATAGGCTCATCAACATTCAAGTTGTTTATATCTTGATATTTTTCAATTTCAGTCACCTTCATGCCAAATATCTTTGGAAGAGATCTGAGGATCTCCCTTACTATCTTAGCTTCTAACATCTTCTTTCCTAGGGCACCTAAGACATTTTTATATCAATGACGTTCATATGAAAGTTACTAATGTTCTCCTCTTTCTTCATCTTAAAATATTCAAATTGAAAGGTGAGAAGTTGAATTCTTGACATCTTAACCTTGGAGGTTCATTCATGAACAGTATTTAAGATCTCCCATGCTTCGTTGGTGTTGCACCCCAAAATTTTCCCTCTTTGTTTTTTGATAAAAAAATTGGCTTACACTTAATCTATAGGTGAATTACATACATATAATTCATTGATAATACGGTGATGAGGTTTAGAGTATCTCAAGTTGGGGAAGAAACTGTGCGTTTCGGCTAATTCAAATTATTTCGAGCCAATAATTGATATTTTTCGGTTCGTATACTTGATGCACGATCTTCTGGTCAGAAGATGATCTCGGGATGGTTCCATAGGAGTTGGGATATTTTCACTGTGTTCTCCAAGTCATCTGTTCATATCGAGAGCCATTTCTTCAGAGAAGAACTTCGACAGTTCATTTATTAATAAAGTGAATTTTGGATTTTTGGTGCATTTCGGACGCTCTGGAATTCATATCTCTCAACTCATTGGGTATTTTCTGATGATTTTCGACTGAAAAGTCCCTCAATATTATATCCAACTTTCATTCACAGGTCGGAAGCCAATTATGTGAAGAAAGTCTCCAGAAAAATCAATCTTTCAGGTGGGATAAACCGAGTTTTATGGCTGAACCGTGTGCACGGTACACTAAAAAATTCATAACTCCTGGATGGAATATCGACACTGAGCGGGGCCGGTGTCTAAAATTTCTTCTTGAAGTCCTCTATGACTTTTATTCACAAGCCCATAGTTGATTCCTCACCAATCAATACCATAATTTTATTCTTTGGAGTTGATTTTGAGTCGAACCGAGCATTTTTCATCTGACGCGCAACGTTCAAAAAATTATATCTCGCTCGATTTTTATTGAAATGAGGTGGGGCTGGTGTCAAAGTTTCAAAAATTTTGTTGGCTTAAATTATTATGAACATCCCGAGTTCGGATTTTGATCATAAGATCCTCGTTCGAAGCAATTTCCCCGAGTGGCGCAATAAAAATTATGCACGAGTCAGACGCCTGAAAAGTATGTTGAAACTTCAAAAATTCATATCTCCTCAACCGTTCATCTGATTGAGTCGAAATTTTGACGTATGCAAGCAAGTTTTTGTTCCGGACATTTTTCGTGAAGAGTCCGAGTTCAAATTTCACATGGTTCTCGATGTTTTGGACTGTTGACGCAAATTATTCGGATAATCGCGATTTGGGCCTAATCTTGGATCCAAGGCACTCCAAAGCCCAAAATTAACACCTATAAATAAAATTTTCCTCTTACAAATCAAAGGAGGAATCATTTTTTTAAATTTCACACAAAAACTCACACTTTCTCTCTCAATTGTCTCTAAAATCAAGAACAAAAAATCAAAAGGGAAGAGAAGCTTTCCCTCCAAGCAAGCAAGCCTTCCTCTCTCTCCGCCCTTGCCTCCACCATGCTCCTCCCTGCCAACTCCGGTCACCACCGCCCTACCACCTCCCTCTGGTGACCAAGCCTCTTCCGACCAACCCTTCCTCACGCCCGCTTCCGCCCTTCCCCTTCCCTTATGCGTCGTCGATCTCTCTCTCACGCTCGACCTTCACACGATCCGGTCTCCCTTCACCGATGGTCACATCCTCCGGCCAGATTCCTCCTCGCTCAGCCAGACTCACCCTCTCCTCTTCGGCCAAGGCTCCGGCCAGACTCCCTTGTTCTCCTTTCGTCTTGCTCGGGTCCGATCGGAACTCTCCACTCCTTGCTCTACAAGCTTGGTTCTTCATCTTCCTCTTCAATCAAGGCTTTCCTTCTTCATTTTCAAGCAAGATCAAGGCCTTCCAAGCTTTAATTTCTTGATTCTTCCTCAATTCAACTTCGATTCTTCGAATTCAAGTAAGTACTTATTCAAATAAGCACTTATTTTAAGTGATTTTCTGAATCTTGGTTATTCTTGATTTGAATTGAGGAATTGTTTGCATATGCTTGTAATTGTTCCGATTAATTGAAATCTTGATTAATTGCTTGGAATTTTTTTGAATAAGTCTTGATTTGTGAACGTTATTGTGTCGAGATGTAGCATTTTTGCACATACCCTTGCTTGAAGCCATTTCTTTGTACATAGTGCATTTGTATTGATTGTTTAACTTGTAATTTTCATGTTCATGCATTAGTCTACATTTGTGTTGAATAATTGAATCTAATTCATGTGTTTAGGCTTGATTTTGTGAACTCAAAAGTGTGTCGAGGCCTAGTTTTTATGCACATTTTCATGTGTTGATTGATGCATTCTTGAGCAATTAAATTGATGTATTATAACATGTTGAATTCTTGATTCTTGATTGATTTTAATTCACATATTGCATTATGTCTAGATGTGGTATAGGTTGATCAACTCATTGCTTGCATATTATCATATATTCATGCATTTCATCCATAAAAATACATTAAATACATGAATAAATGTGCATTTTCAAGCATTGTTCAAATTCTAACTTTTTCGATTTTTACATTTCATTTGTAAATTAGTTTGATTAGAATTGTTTGTATCATATATGTATTTAATATCCAATCCTTTCTCATTTCAAAATGCAAAACAAGTGAGAATTAGAAATTAAGTCGACACATGAATTTCACTTTGGAAAGCATTTTTATGCATTTTTGTTCATTGAAACTCATTTTTTCTCAAAGGTCCAAGGTAGCAATACTTGTGCCCAACGTTATGACATGTTTTAAAACCGTTTTTGATGGTTTTGAAACCGAATTTCAAGTAAAACCTTCCTAAAACACACTTGCTGCCCCGTTCCTTTAAGGTCTGGAAAACATCGCTTCCACTCAGAATTAATTAAAACCGACCATATTTTTGAATCCGTTGGCGTGTTTGCAAGCAACAACGCAATTTTTAATCAATTCTGACAAGTTGACTTTTTCGCTCCGATTTCGAATAAGCGCTTTCCTAAGCCGATTTTTGAATTTTTATTTCACTTCTTGTATGCTTATACTAGTATATCATCATGTGAATAATCGCTTTTGAAGTTTGTGCTTCCGATAAGCACTCCACCTTGTTATTTCTAACACTTTGTTGCTTGTGCGAGGTACTTTGAGAATTATACTTGAGATTTGGATGTGTATCAACAAATATCTTGATGTTGCATACATGTGTGTGCATTTTGTGTCTACTTGCTTGGTTTTCACCTTCTTGCAGGCTTATCGAATTGATTTTGGATGTGTACGACCGCACATTTCGATCTTGCACACATGTGTGCGTATTCTTTGTCAGCTTGTTTGGTTTTCACCTTCTTGTAGGTTTATCAGATGTGTACTGACACACATTCTGATATTGCGTACGACACGCATTCTTTGTCTGCATTGTCTGGATTGTAATATCTTGTAGGATAATTGGATTATTTCAGATATATACGAATACACATTCTAATATTGCATACGATATGCACGCCTTTTGTCTGTACTGTTTGGTTTTCACCTTCTTGCAGGTTTATTGGTTTAGCTCAGATGTGTACGAACGCACATTCTGATTATGCATATGATATGCGTCTCCATTGTCTGCATTGCAATCTCTTGCAGGTTTATTTGCTTCGGATGTGTATGACACACATTCCGATTATGCTTTTGGTACCTTTGCACATTGCTCACCGGTTTTCTTTATTACTTGTCAGTAGTACTCAAAGTTTTTTGGAGTATTTTTAGCTTGCTTTTGCTAATACGAATTGTTATCTGTTTGGTATTTTCTTTTCCTTTTTATCGCATTCTTTTACCTCTTTTATAGAGAGTATGAGAAGTAGGGTTTGACTGCTTTCTTTTTCCATGAGAAGTAGGAATAGAGTTGCATGATGGGGCTTCCGTAGTTGGAGCATGTGCAGGAACCCCTCTGGTTTATTTAAAGACCCGTTTAGGGAAATTCGGCATATTGTGTGCTAACTGTGTGTGGTTTGGTTAAAATCCTTCCGTGCAAAGAAGGTAATTTTTTATGTGTTTACTATTTGTGCTTGCATAGGTCATGAGTGGTTAGGAAACCTAATATGGCACCACCAAGCAAAGTCTTGTTGATGCTATAATGATATGATGATATGATGATATAACATGCACGCGGAAAGGGTTCACAATCAACCCTCGCACAGTTATAGTCCGTGTCAACTCAGCTCACGTGAATCGTGATGCTTCCTTTATCGAGTCAATAAAAAAGTGGCAAGAGTTCCCTATTCTGAATCTCCACGCTTTTTCACGGGGTTCACATTCACATGCTGATACTCACACTCATATGACCCTCACACTTGGTAATTCATATCAAGCTGTGATACCTTTCTCCCATAGGAAACTCCTAGTTGATACATTTATTTCCATTCGTGGCTATGGTTTTCCTCCGAAAGAAGGCTTCTGGTTGACTCGGGTGATTCGCTACCTTTGAGGCTATGGGACTTCTTTCATCTTCCTCGCGTATGTGTGTATCATTTGTTTGTGCATTGTATTGTTTATGTGCTTCTTCTAAAGCACTTGTGTTGCACCCTAAAATATTCCCTCTTCATATTTTAATTGGCTTATACTTCATCATCACGCGCACATGCATTCATATATTTGGTTATATGTTTATGGGTTTGAGGTGGCTCACAGTGGTTCTTTTACAAGCCATGGAAGATGTTTTTCAATCAACCCAAGATATTTGAGAGTGAGAAGGGTTTGTCAATGAATCTTATGTTCTCTTATCCGTTGGTTCTTGTGCATGGGTTTTGATTGTTGGAATGTATAATTTCTTCCTTGATGAAATTCTTGAAGCGTTGCCATCTCGAGTATTATCTTAATACGCAAGACTTCTTGGTCCAAGAGATCAGTTCATCACGAGTTTAGGGTTTGCTGGTTTGAGGTTTATCCAATAGAGTTTGATGTTTCAGATTCTTCTGATTATCCAGCTTCTTAGTTAAGAAGTAAAATGGTGGAATTAGGGTTTCTATTGTTGTTCACATCAAATAAAGACTGATACTACCTTTCTTATTTGTATAATGAGCTCTGAGATTAGGGTTTTCTACCATGTTTATGTGGATTTCTCCTTATCAAGTTACAAAGCTGTAAGTTCAGATGTCCATCATTTTCCTATGTCTGCCATAATCATTTCTTGAATTTTCTTTGCAAAGGGCGAGAATTCTGAGATGTGAATTCCTGGACGATTCTTGGGTGCATTCTCGTGTTAATAAGTAGGATTGTAGCCGGGAACAAGATCGTCAGTTGATCTATTATATGATTAAAGTTCCTCATATGTGGTGTGTATGTCTTTTGGTATTTATCAAGGTTGAAAATTCGGAAGCTTGAAAATTCATGTTGAATTCCATACAATGACAAGTTTCAATTCAAGCAATGTTTCATGTTGAAAATTCAAGCAAAGTACTTCATAATTCAGAAGCTTGAAAATTCATGTTGAATTCTATACAATGACAAGTTTCAATTCACATATGCTTTCCAAAGATATTTCAAAATCACTTTAAGTTGCATTTTTTCTCAATGTCATAAGAGTTCAAGCTTCTAAATTTCAAGGTTTACAATTTCTATAAAAACACAAACAAGTGTGGTAGAATTTCTCAAGATACAAGTCTAACATTCATTATTCAAGATGTGTTCAAGGCATTCCAAATGCAATATTCATTCAACTTTATATATTCCACACAAGGCTTACAAGGAAATTACTTTGTCTCTAAGAGTGTTTCTTACATGACTTAAAACAAAAGAGTTTGAGATTTACAAGTTTATTACAAAGTTGTTTCGGGTTTTACATTTGCTACAAAGTTTCCTAAGTCCTAAAATGTGTAATAATTGAATGCTTTCTTCAAGCTATCAAATTGCTTCGCCAAGCTACACCTTTGTTCCAGATGTTTGCCACAACCCTCCATGCCATGTCGTTCAACAATCGCCATAATTTCACATGAAACAAAAAGAAGGAAAATGGTTAGAAATATAATCATTGAACCTAAACAAGAAAATTTCCAAATAAATTTTCTTTCTCAATCTCATCATTAGGGTTTAGTGCAAGGAATAAGGTTTTTTCGATGGTTTTTCTTTTCTAAATCATATGTAAGCGACACTAAAGCCTCACGAAATCAAAATTTTCAAGATTCAATCATTGGCCAAAGTAACCTCTATTACAAATCACAAAAAAAATTTCTCGGTTCACAATAGAGGTTAGAGAGGATTTACTACAGTAAACCTCAGAAGGATAACATCATGGTTGCAGTAAATTCACACAAGCAGCAAGTACAAAGTTCAAGTTTCAACCCAAGTTCAGCATCACAATAACAAAGTCAGAATAGCAAGCTTTAGCCCAATAACCAACATTTCAGAAATCACAAACAAATTACAAGTCAGAATTACCATAGTAAAATAACAACATATCAAAATGCAAAAGCCAACTACAAATGAGAATTTGCAAAGGCCCAAATACAAGAAATCAGAAATCCTGGGACTAAGTCCAAACCAACACAGCAAAACCCTAATGGAACATCAATATAAAAACCATGATGGCACAAATTTCGAGGATCAACAATATTTGTTTACAGAGAAACCCTAAACGGCCAAGAAAGATTGCTCATACAAAAAACCAGAAACATCAGAAACCAAAAACATTGTTTTCTTGTTATCATTTTCCCATAGCCGAAACCCATCAGAAAAAAATAAGAATCATCACTGTTCCCAGAAACATAAACAAAACGACAGCAATCAACCGAAAGCCTAAATCGATTATCATCATTTTCCCAAACATATACCCTTCAGAATAAAAAAAGAGAAGAAAAGAAGGTCTAAATCAGAGAAATCTCACTGATATTAAATCGAAAGGTCTTGAACCGCCGTCAAGGAGACGAAGGCTCCATTTTCTTTCCCTTTTTTCTCTACATTCATCATCAATTTCGCATTCAACACCCTTGTCGCTGCCGATTTCCAAATAGAGTTAGGGTTTTGAAACTTTCCACTTAGATCTAGCCTTATTCATGAGGAATCTGAAAAAACGAAGTAGAGATGAGAAGAGAGAAGATAATGGTGAATCTGAATATGTAAAAAATTAAGATCAGAGCATTCTCCGCCGTAGGCCGTCGTCGCCTACGGAGGACGATCTCCGGCGCGACCTTCTTAGCTCTTCCGGCGATAAGTTTAGAGAGAGAGAGACTCATTAAAATTGTGTTTATCTTTTTTCTGATTCATCGTGCAAGTTTTATTATTGTTAAATTGTTAAATTATTGTTAAATATTTGCTAAAATTGGTTTAAGTGTCTTAGTGTGGTGGTGACACATGTCACCACCCACTAATTACCCATGATGATCTGATGATGGCCGCTATACGATATTACTATGTGCCCTGAGATCAAGATCTGACGCTCCCAATCATGCCTCCCCATGATGCGCCCTCAGATGTATCTTGCGTGGGATCACTGGACCTCCTATTGGGCCCAGCGAAATTTTGTTCACACCTCCAAATTACTGCATTTTAGGCCCATCCATTCTATCTTTCCCTTTATTTGGGCCCAACAGGTTTTCTTTTTTGCACCCCCAGATCTGCAAACACAGGCCCCATCTAAACTCTACCTTATTTATTTTTTTAAAATATTATTTTTGCTTATTTATTTTTATGTATAGTTAAATAAATAAAAAATATGTATTGAATAATTATTAGTTCAATATAATTTTTATTTGTTAATCATTAATTAAATTATTAATTAATTTTTATCAAATAAAAAAGATTTATTCTAATAATTATTTAAGGTTTTGGGCTTGTATTGTGTGGCTTAATTATTTACTTGTCTCTTGTATGCTTGTATAATTTATTCACAATTGTTCACTCCACACACTTGATGCAATCGATTCCATTTTCTCATCTTGGCTCATACGCCAAATTCCTCAAGGGTCTCATAGTTGGGAATGGGCATGGCCATTCTCACGAGATTAATCGAAGCCCTAGTTTGCGTCGATTAATCATAACCCGAATAATTATTGGTCCATATACCAATCATCTATGCACAAGGGTATCTGTCATACCCCAAATTTTGACCTAATATACCACCTTACATTTGCATCATTGCATAACTAACAGTTCAGACAGCATTAATCGGGTATAGCCTTTACAGGTCAAAATTAGGGTTTCATCAGGTTTTCATCTGATTTAAGAGGCAACCAATTAGGATTTGAGTTTTTCTCACCTCATTTGATCTATCTTGATCAAATCATCAGCCTTCAATCTTGGATATCCATTTTTCTCACGGATCGATCAAGGATCGACCAATTAGGGTTTTGATCGGGCATGAGTATTCTCTGACTTTTTGAGCAAGAAATGACTTTTTTGGATAGAGATTGGTCATTATATCTTAGATACAACATCTTGACCTAATTTCTGGATTCAAAACATCACAGAAGTTCACAGACTTCATCGGTCGATTTCGAAACATCGATGAAATTTCATCTTTGAAAAGTCAAACTTTGACTTTTGGTCAACTTTTTCAAAATAAAACTTTTTCAATCATCAAAATACTTCAAATGATCCATCATGATCATAGAAAATCAAAGAATTTGAAAAAGTCAACAAAAAGTCAAAAGTTTTCATACTTAGAAAATTTTCTAAGTTTTGAAATTTCTTATTTTTTCCAAACTTCATGCCATTTTTCACCTAGTTCCAATTTGAATTGGAAAAAACTCAAGACATGAAAGTTGTAGCTTGTGAAACAAGCTTTCCAAAATTTCCAAGAACTCACAAATCCATGGAGTCTATCTATACTTTTGAAATTGAAACATAAGGCTCCATGAACTTCATTTTCAAAATCCAAAACTTCAAATTATAGGTCATTTTGAGATTTCTACATCTAGAAGCAATACAACCTTGCCCACTTGATTCTTGAGCTGATAAATATCAGCTAGATGTAATAATTGATAGATATGGATCAAGTTGTAAAAATAGCACATGGTTAAAAAAGGAAACTTCCTTTTTCTTTTGAAAAGTCTTTCTTGCCCTTTAAGGCATCTTTGAATTTCCAAAAGCCTTGTACTCTTGCCTAACATTTCAGAACTATTTGCCTATAAATTGATCAACATTTCAAGTTCAAAACCACACCAAAGTAATGCCAAGACATACTTTTCTTCCACTTTCTCTAATTTCTCAAAACATAGTTCAAAAGAGAGAAAACTTGCAATTTTGAGAATTAGTAAAAACTAAGGAAAGTTTTGGTGTCAAACATGCTCTAATATCACTATCAAACTTGTTCAAAACATAAAATCAACATGAGCAAAGCTAGAAATCAAAAATCACATTCCATAACCATTATGTTTGCAAAATTGCCTTAAGTATCGAATTCTTGGTTAGGATGGATTAACTTGTGTTCCAAGCATTCAAATATCATCTATGAACATCATAGACACGATCCAGATCCATAACCAACATCTGTAACAACTCTAACCAAGAAATCGAGTTTCATTTTTAGTCGTGCGGTGGACTTGGCTGGAGTAATCCAAGGTGATTCAAGGCAAGCAGATCATCCATTTAGCTTCCATACATGCCGATGTTGCTGTAGCAATCAAGAAACAAATTCTGGAAACACGTTTACACCTTCTTGATCTCCACTTGAGCGGTATGAACATGAACTTGGATATCCTAATTCTTTGAACTTAAACGAAAAAACTCTTGGCGATCTCTTTACGCACTCATCACGATCATAAGCCCTCAAGAAAATCAAAGAATCATTAACTACACATCATTTAATTTGAAAAATTCAGTTTTAGGGTTCATCACGATTCCCAGAAATTTAAGCATGCTAGGTCAGAAATGTGTTTATTTTATGATAATGCAAAATTTTTCAGAAAAAACTTTCATCTGATTATATTTTAATCGAGCCGAAAACGACGTTCTGAGCACTTTTTCAAAACACCTTTTAAAGGTGAAATTTTCAAGTTTTCGACTTCCGATTCTTTTCAAAACTTTTCATAAATGAACCTTACATTTCAAAACACTTTCAAAATCATTTTTCAAAACATTTCATCAAACTTGCATCTTTTTACCATGATCGATCCGATTTAAACGATAAAACCGAATTCGTTTTCTCTCAAATTTCTCAATCGATCATGGGCCTCCCTTACGGTGTAAGTCCCAATCCTTTTATGTACATATTTAATTTTACTTGTACATACTCAAATCACCATTGTTAATATTCAAACATAAACAAATTTCTTTCGTTGGTTTTCATTCGTTTGTATATACACCGAATCCATTGGTTCTAGGAGAAGAATTATTACTGATGACACTTCTTTTAAACCAATGGGCCTCCCTCACGGTGTAAGTCCCATAACATTCTTTTGTGTACATAATATTTCTTTGTACATATCAAACTTTCTTCAAACACATACAAATTGTCATCTGTACATAACACAGATACTTTTTATACTCAAGTACAGACAAACTTCGATCGTTTGTTTTCACCCCACTTGTGTATACTCAAACCAACATTCTTTTATGTACATACATATCTTTTCCTTGTACATATCAATTTCTTTTTCATACAAACTTTTATCTGTACATAATACATATACCTTTTACAGATAAACTTCGATCATTCGTTTTCGTTTCGTCTGTACATATACACTGAATACCATTGGTATTGAAAGGAGCATTATTTCCTGCGAAACTGCTTTCAAACCAATGGGCCTCCCTTATGGTGTAAGTCCCAACCCTCCTATGTACATCCATTTTTTGTCTGTACATAAATAGCTCGTTCGTGTACATATTCACTTCCTTGTACACAGATCAAACTTGTAAATAATCAAGTTACGCTCGTTTTAAAAGTTCGTTTCACAGACACTTGTTTATATTTCATAAACTCTTGTAAATAAACATCATGCATTATTTATATTTCCTTCATAAACTCCTGTGAATACATATCACACACACACTTGTTTATACAACTGTCTAGTTATAACATAACAATTAGTCTAACCAATAGGTTCCCCACAGTTGTAGCCTCTGCTTGGGCTTTATACAAGATAATTCATCACCAGCATGAGTTTAGCCTCCGCTTGGGCTTCATACAAGATAACTCTCCCCACAGAGTTCAGCCTCCTCTTAGGCTTCATATAAGAAAACTCATTCATCTGAGTTTAGCCTCCGCTTAGGCTTCATATAAGACAACACTCCCCTGTTGAGTCAGCCTCTTCTTGGGCTTCGTTCAAAAGAACTCCTCATTGAGTTTAGCCTTCTCTTGGGCATCATACAATGAAAGAGATAGGAAATCTCTTAACAGCCTCCTATTGGGCTCCCAATACAAAGAATCACCCACGCTAAGATAGAACCCTGAAAGGATGGTTTCCTGGTGAAATCACTTTCAAAATCCCCAGAGAGTAAAATTTCCCGGTGAAATTGCTCTTAATTCCAAAAGGATGGTTTCTCGGTGAAATCCCTTTTAACACAAAGCCACCCATACCCTATAGCTTCCTCTTGAGCTTCATACAAGGACCCTCGATGACCCTCGGAATGCCTCCTCTTGGGCTAACAATACAAGGACCCATGGGCTTCTTAAAAGCATCCCTTTAATCCAATCAATTTCTCCTTGAGATTTAGACATCTATCATCTCTATGGAAGAAGTATCTCATCTATCACATCACATACAGTCAAAAACTTTTCAAACTTTTTCAAACTATTTTCAAACAAAAACATCTCTTAATTGTAAGTGGTAACGCTTGTACACTCAAGCAAAACACCCAATGCTTACAGTTAAAAGATTCAATTATTTTTTTTCAAAACATCTTTCTTAAACATGTAAGTGGTAACACTTGTACACTCAAGCAAAACACCTGTAACTTACGATGAAAGATTTTAATCAGTCAAACTTTTCAAAAATGTATGTGATGAAATAGATTAGATACATTTTTTCATTAAGATGACATTTGTCTGTCTCTTACTAACATCCCGTTGCTTTCCACTAGCATAAGTGGGAACTACGATTGCTCTGACTTTCTCAACATCCCTTTGAGAATACGTAGGCACAAGGTCTCATCCTTGCCGAGCAAATTTCTTTCTCCCTCAGACCAAACAAACCATAGATCCCTGTAGATCCGAGCTACAAATGCTCTGATTCCCACTAGGGGATATGTATGCAGAAGATCCACAAATCTTTGCGAGCACAATAATAACAAACACTAGAATCCTTCATAATCTGTCCTTCTTAAAATCACAAAGGAGAAACTTTCCCAATCATAGAAATAGCAATTAAAACACACAAACATATCAAACATATTCATATATAAAGCTATAGATAACTATATATATTTAGGGTGCTCCATATATTCCCTTTATATTAACAATCCCCCTTACTCAGAATCTCCCCAATGCGTTGCGTCTAGTTTACGCTAGTCGTTACACATATCAATATCAATTGAGGGTATTACAGCTTTCCCCTTTTTCATAATCATTAAATCATCTTTCTTGTGTTGAAAATAATAAAGCTTGATGCTCGCGGCATCTTTATAAACAAATCAAAAGAGTAAATCGTTTCGAGCCAGAGAATCTGAATTCACGTTCAAATCCTCTAGCGCGTCACCTTTTAACGCGAACAGTATCATAGTTATGGGTAGGAGCACCTATCCTCACGAGATTAATTAAGTCCATATACTTGATTAATCATAACTCGATTCAACATCTCTTAGTCCATATACCAGAAGGTTGAGAAACACAAGAAAGGGGGGTTTGAATTGGATTATTCTAAATTAAAACAGTTTGACACGTCTATTTTTATTCTGGTTCGTATGAACTCAAACTACTTCAGTCCACCCGTCAAGGTGATTTGCCTCTCTTAAAGAGGTCTTAATTCACTAATCAGAACTTGATTACATCTCACCAAGACAACCGTCTTAGTCTTCTCGAGATCAACCACAACCTCGTTTCTCAAGGAATTTCAATTTTAAAATCAATTACAAAACTGTGTGTTTCACGATGCTTCTAAAAATCTATATCACAACTGTGATTTTTACACAATTTTTCAAGAACTCAGGAACTAGATAATATGAATGATTTCTTTGCATATTTTTCTCTTTGTTGTACGCGCAAAAGTTGTTTTTATTCTCTTCATGGATAGATCTTTATATAGGCGTCAGGAACATTTATCCGTTGGAGACATATAATCTATATATGGAATGATGATATTTGGATTTAATTGCTCTTTCCATAAAAACGAGATCCTGTTGGAAACTGGCCTTTACTTCAAATCTTTAAGTAACGCATCAGAACAAAGCAGCCAGCATATAGGAATCAGAGTTTATAGTGCATCATGGTGCTTTAAGAATTTTGTCTTTTGATCGTAGCAGAACTTCTTCTAACGAGCGTGATATCAGCATATAGGAGTTAGAGTTTGTAGTGCAACATGGTGCTTTCAGAAGTTTGTCTTTTGATCATAGTAGAACTTCTTCTAACGAGCGTGATAGTCTTGAAGACTGCTTTTACATGTATCTTTTTAAGTTGTCTTAGAATTTCTTTACAAAATATTAGAACTTCTTATATCTTCAGAATTGTAACCTGTTCTCCTTTTCCATTCAGAATCAGAACATCATCTGCATTCTTCATTAAAAAATTAGGAGACAACAATGTTTCAAACAAAATACTTATTTATCAGGGTTAGAACATAATTGTCATAAATTGTACTTGTTATCATCAAAACTTATAAGGTAGGTGTAGAACCAAACCATGTTCTAACAATACCAAATGCTAAAAGACTTTCATAATCAAAATCTTAAAACCTCGATCCAACGTCGAGTTCCTTTTCAAAATATATTCATAAGTAAAATATTCTACTTCTCCCTTCCCAAGCGTAAGGTAGTCAGTCCTTTTTCGACCATCGATCGTATGCTTGGCTTCTTTAAAAGAATCTAATTAAGTGAACCCTATTTCACATCACCTTTTTTTCAATAAAACTTTTTGGATAGAAAAAGATGATTAGGATGATCCTGTCCTCTCCATCTGAGTACTTGGAGCATTAGCCATTGAACACTTATGGTCCAATGCTTGTCTCCTACATAAAAATAACTTCAACTCATCAAACTTGACTTTTTCGCTCATATGCGATCACCAAAACTCTTTTTTATAAAATCAACACAACCAACGTAAATTTTTTCAAGAAGAACTACGAAGTTTTGACTTTTCCATTGCACGAGGGAATACATAGGCATAAGGTTTTGAAAGCATGGCAAACTCATAATATTAAAAGTAAAAAACCCTTTCTTATTTCTTATTTCTCGATCATAACTTAGAAATAAACGGGTCCCATCGAGTACGATGGATGTAAGGGGTGCTAATACCTTCCCCTTGCATAATCGACTCCCAAATTCATGTCTTTTGGTCTCGTAGACCACCTTATCTGTCATTTTTGGGTTTTATCTATATTTTTCCGTTCTTTTTAGAACAAATAAAATTAGGTGAAGATTTCATTGTTTTAAAATAATCGATAAAAAAACCAGTTATCACAAATTGCTTGCGTCCTCCCTCTATATCCCTTGGTTCTCCAACCAAGGTGGATATTAGGATAGTCTCCCTAGGACCGCTCGGCTAGAGTGATTTTCGAGCTTAGACATTAGGATAGTCATCCCTGCATGCTAACCTAGGTAGACTTTCACCTTTCCATCCTTAACCTTAGAATCAATCATTGTATGATAACATTAGGGTAGAACTAGTTAGTTTCCCTTACATGTTTTCTTATTTCTTTTGCATCCTTGCATGTAAAAATAAAACTTATTTTCTTTTCTTTTGAAAATATCAAAACACTTAATAATGGTTTAAAACTCCTTTTTTAAGGTAAAAGCAACCAACCAATTCAAATTATTTTTTGCCTTATTGGCTTATCAACCCTTTTCAAACGAATGTGTTAATTCCTTTATGTGCTGATGCGTAAATTCCCCAAAGGCCGGGTTGCAGCAGTAAGCGAACTTAGCATCGTTCCATTAAAAACACAAAACCCACCAAAAAAATGAGCCTAACTACGACGCTCTGACTTTCCCGTTGCTAGAGGGAATACGTTGGCATCTAGTCACGAGGCTTAATCGAGCAAACTTTGTAAATACTTCCTTATTTTCCCCGTGTTTGTTTATTTTCTTAATTTCAGATGCATTTCACTTTAGCACATAGCATAGATATAGATGTAGCGATTAAGCAATAGATTAACACACCCATTAGATAGAAAATAGAAGTGGACACCGTAGAGTAATATGGGCGTGTGGGGTGATAATACCTTCCCCTCGCGTAACCGACTCCCTTACCTGATCTCTTAGTCGTAAGACCGTGATTCTCCCTTTCAAGTTTACTCGATATTTTCCTTTCTCCTTAGGTGAGATAAAAAACGTTCAATGGTGACATCATTGATACTCTATCAGATGAATTTTTCCACTTCCTTCACTTGGAAATGGTGCAATTACATATCAGCCTGAAGATATTCTTGTCCACTCTATTGAATAGTACATTCAACGCTTTGGAGTTTCATCTTTATGAGTTTTAATCCTTATCATCCTAGTCTACTTCAGCCTTCACCACATCAGTAGCTTTACCATCAGGACTATAACCATGAGCGGATCCCACCCTTTAACGACAATCTTCCAAGCCTTTTTGTCCACGGATTAATAAAGGCCATCGTACGCATTTCCATTATTCGTAATTGGTGCCATGAAGAACAAGCAGTTAGTTCAAAAATCCTTATTCCTTGTCCATCGTACTAGAAAGTATCTTCCCTAAATCACACCTAGAGACAGAGCAAGATGACTGCTTTGATACCAATTGAAATTCTGGTATTTAGATCACAAATGTCCTAAAAGATGTCAAGTCACCTTTCTCTGAACAAACAATCAATGAACAAGATAAACAATTTTACAGTGTATAAAAACTAAAGAACACATAGAATAACCCAGTTCGACGACAACAACACCTACATATGGGGGCTACCAAGCCAGGGATCAAGTTAACTAAATTAGTATCAATTTAAATCAACCCTACAAAATGCTTGCTTCTTCTCCAAGCAATAGACTAGACCAAACCAATATACTGACCAATATGGAAACACATAAGCATAAAAGTTACCTTATCAATAGCTTCACTCCCACATGAAGGTTTTGACAATTATCTGTGTTGATTATAGGCTAAACAATACAATCCAAAATCCTCACTCCCGCATGAAGTCTTTGAATTTAACTTTCTTGTTCCAGCATCTTCATCTTCTTTAGTCAGGTTGGTCTAGTTCTTCACAAATAGGTCCATCCTCCACTTCAAGGGACCATACAATATGAACACTCCTTGTTCAAAAAATCTTCTACCTTGGGCACAACCAGAAAGTATCCCTCATGGATCGCATCCAGAAACAGACAGGATGCTTGCTCTGATACCAATATAAATTCTGGTTAGGGCAAGACTCAGGATGTCGTGACATATGATCTGACATTATAAAACAGACAAGGTAGAGTTACAATTAAAAGCAGGAAACAAAAGAACACAAGGAATTGTTAACCCAGATCGGTTCTAACCAACCTATATCTGGGGGCATACCAAGCCAAGAATGAAGTTCACTATCAACAATATTAATTCAGAGGGAAACCACCATATTTAAACTCCCCACTTAATCAGACTACCCAGTGACACTTCTACCTAAGATACCATACTTAGGTATGAGAACGTCCGCTCACTTCCAATCACCTCAGTGATGTTTATCAGCTACTATCACACCAGCAACTGCATCGACTTCTTGGCTCCTAACACAATCAGCTTGGAGATACCTCACTCCAAGCACAACTAAAATAGTTTGAAGATACCACACTTCAAAAACAATCTAAACTAGTAACTCAAGTGACACAAACCAAACTTGGAATTGCTTCACAGCTTCTTCCAAGGACATAACTACACTCATTTCTTCACAACTTCTGAGTGAGTAAAAACAATCCTCTTGCCTACAGGCTTCAAGGTAAAAATCAGTGGCCATCCCACAATCCGGGTGGTTTAGTTACAAGGCTAACCCTAAAGACTACATCTTGAAGGCTTAGAAAACACTTAGAAGGGGGGGGGGGTTGAATAAGTTTTTCCCTTTTAAAGTTTCTTTTACTTAACAACAATCTAAGCACACAATTATTTTTATTCTGGTTCGTTTGAAACTCAAACTACTCCAGTCCACCCGTCAAGGTGATTTTGCCTTTCTCAAACAAGGACTTAATCCACTATAATCAAAAGATTACAATTGCACAATCAACTATTGTGACTAACAATAATGCACAAGACAACTGCAAGTGACTAACACCTCTAAGAATCTCTAGTCCTAGCCCTCTTGAGAAATCTGACCCAACTGGTCTCTCAAGGAACAATTACACAAGAACTTCTAACAAAGTGTATAAGTTTGCTTCTAAAAAGCTGTATCACAAAGTGAATTTTACACTAGAACATTTAAGCTAAAAACTAAAAATAAACTTAACAAAGAATAGTATTGATTTTGACAACGTAAGTTTTCTTTCAGAATTTTATGAATTGTTGTTTGCTTGTTTGAAAGTTTTCTCTTTATATAGCTTCTAGAAATTATTCTGTTGCATTCCGTTGTGTGTCTTGGATAATGAGAAACATAATGAATGTTACTTGTCTGCATGTGCTTTGTTTTCTCAATGAGCCTTGGAATTTGATCCACTCAAGTGCTTAATCCGTCCTAGCCTTAGAGAGTAACGGTACTGTAGCAGGCTTTGTCTTAGAAGATGACATATAGAAGAATCATGATTTTATGCAAGCCTTGATCAAAGTATATTCTAATCAACGGTTTTCTTGGTGCTTCTATCAGAGGTTGCGTTAGCATGCTTCTTTCAGAAGTTGCTTTCAGCGTGCGTGTCCAGAAGTTCCATTCACCATTAGAACTTCTATTACTTGTTTACCCAGCATAATTTTGATATTTCCTTATTCTAGAGTGCTTGAGTTAGAACATCATCTAAAATGGAAACAATACACATCAGAGTATCCTATTTATTATACAAAATTTATTTCACTTGTTATCATCAAAACTCTAAGATATGATTAGAACCAAACTATGTTCTAACACATCTTTCTAATACCGGCTAGCTTACTAAAACTAGGTTACAACTGCTTATTTATAACCTATTACCCAACTAGATTTGGGCCTTTAAAATTACAACATAAGTTGTAACAAACTTCTGCTGAAACAAACTTTTGCAGAAATAAAAACGCAGATAACTTCTGCTACAATCAAGGTCCTTGTTGATCTTTCTCCTTAGCTCTTGGACCTCCACATATGCCTTCAAACTCACGCCACATAAGATGCATAATATTCCCAGAATATTCTGCACTAATTAAAATAGAACTGTAACAACCTTAACAGTTTCTGTAGCGTGATATCCTGATGTCTGATGTCTCGACATCTCATATGACATGTTGTTTCTAGATGTTGAAGCTTTTCAACACAACATGTTTAGGCACTCTAGATAGGATTATAAGTTGAGAATCCTACTGTACAGATCATTGTTATCTCTCTAAGTGAGATTGGCTATATGGATCAACTTTTGCCTTAATGCTCTACCCAGAACCATGTTTCTATCCAAATCGTTAATCTCAAGATCTCTCAATCTAATATACTCTCCTTACCATAAAATTTACAAGTTTTCTCTCTACATGCATAAACCATCTAAGTGTATTTATCACCACACTCTCTCAAATATTTTCATTTCTAATCGATCATGTCTAATTTTACCACATATCTAATACAACATCCTCATGCTTACTAAAATTATTTTATTTTCATATTAGTTTTTAACAGTCCGAGATTTTATCTCGTACAACATTGCAGATTTTACTGCAATTCAATAGAATTTTCTTTTCAACTTAAGTGTTACCTTTGCGTCACATGAAATCCCTAAAACTCAACTTAAATTTCGATGGTTTATATTTCTTTTCTTGAACTTATAATTCATTTACTCCCTTATGCTTAGACGAAATCTAAACATTATTAAGCTATAATAATACATTTTCCATTGCTCAATAGCTAGCCACTCATTTTTTAAAATCCAATACTTCCTTGTTTTTATTTTAAATGTAAGATTTATTATATAAGAGTTTTATTAATTTAAAAACTAACTTAAAAAGAGAAATACAATAAAATGATTAGTTTGTATACGTGTTCTTCCGCTCATTCCCTGCATCATGTGTCAAAATCTAGGCATGTATGCATGTTCTTTTTCCGACAATTATCTCCATCAAAATCGGTAAATTTAGCAATTATCAGATTGTTTTTTTCTAGCATGCGCAAATATCGTCCAGAAAATTCGATAAAAGTTAGTGTCACTATCCACACTCACACAATTATCACAAATCACGGACTTAATTCTCTCAAACCAATCTTTGTTTTATGTACGTGCGTTGTTCTTTGCTTCAAACAAAAATATTTGAAAGAATTTTCAATCTTTTATGGAGTTGAAATATTTATACACCAATTTTGAAAAAATAGTTAAATATATAATTAAGTATTATGCATAAAGTCATTTTATTTTTGCAGTAGCATAAATATCTTATTGTGATCTGGTCCCTACTCCTGATGTGTCTGGTTAGAAGCTCATTTTGTTGGTGGTTATGTAGAAAGGAAATCTTTAATAAACTCTATGCATTACTAAGATACCTCCTAAAAATTAGAGTGTAATTATAAGAAAAAAATATGCGGTTTAATTTGGTTCGTTTGACTTTTAAAAGAAATTAAACAAAATTAAATTAAATTAATGTGGTTTGGTTTAATTTAAATATTTTAAGTTTTTTTATGAATATTTTATTGAGTCATACATACCTATATAAATGACAACATAACTTTATATTTAATTATTTATTCACTGACAAATAACAAAAAAACTTATCATATTTAGACAACAATCTCTCATTTAATATATAAAAGTTAGATTAGACAAAAGTAAAATAATAAACATAAAATAATAGCATAAAATAATAGCATAAAATAATATAAAAAATATTATAATGAAGAAAAATGGAATATTAGTGAAGAGGAAAAATAAAGAAGATATGAGTTAAGTAAAATTTAGGGGGTAACATAACGCAATTTGATCCAGTTTAAAAAACACAAGTTACAAACCGAACTGAACCGTGCGATTTTGTTAAGAGATGACTCAAACACATCCGAACTAAATGCGATTTTTTGTGATTTTATTTTAGTTTAGTTCGATTTGCGATTTATTATTGGATTCGTTCGATTTTGAACACCCTAATAAAAATACAGTAATATTCACAGATTTTAGAAATATATTTCAACTTGTATCTAAACCTCGCAATTTATTTATTTTTGAAACACATTTTTCAGCTCAATTTTATGACTAAATTTATTTTGAAAATATATTTCTAAAATACCTCCTAAAATACATTTTTGGAACCTACTATTTTCTAAGCCTTCCAGTTTGTCAAATGATAATACATTGATTGCATTTATTGACAGTATAGAGTATTGTTGACGAATTTAAGAATCATTTTACTCCTTGTCATATAAATGATTTTTGATTTATCCGCTGTAATGTATTTTATAAAACTAACCTTACCATTTAAATAGTTTGTCATTTTAAACCTTGTAAAAATTTTGTTTTTAAAATCAACTTTGGTACTTGAAGATTCTGTCTTTTTAAAAACTATAAATTGAAAATTATGTCATTTTAAATCCTATAAATTTAAAGATTCTATAATTTTAAACTCTCTGAAACATGTCTGGACAAAGTTGATTAAATCAAAAAATAATTTACAGGATTTAAAATGACAGGATCCTGGGTTAGTAAATTGATAATAACCCAATAAATTTTAAGCATCGTCATGTATTCATAATTTTTTTCAAAACTATGTAAATAAACAAAGTTTAAATAACTTAATCTAAATAGATAAGATTGAAAGTGATAATTAAATTTTTGGGTTAAATATATTTTTTGGTCCTATAAATATGTTAAATTTTATTTTTAATCTCTATTAAAAAATGATATATTTTAGTCCCTAAATTTTTTATTCATGCAGTTTTAGTCCATGTTTTTTTCTAAAATTTTGAAAACTATTTAATTATTCTTAAATTTTTAATTTTTTGAATAATTTTTTGTCATAAGTATTTAGAATACTATCAAATATTCATTTATCAAATTTTAGAATTTTATTTTAAATGAGAAGAATTAAATATGAATATTTAATTTTTAAAAGATATTGATAAAAGCAATGAAAATTAAAAATTTATATTTAACGAGTTATTTTGAAAATATAGTAATGGTAATGACAACTCGAGTATCGTATCGCAAGGATTCTTTTTCTTACTAACTAATTGTAGAAACGATTAATAGGGGGTTTGGAGTTTCGAGTAGGAAATATATTTCAAATAAATGATTATGAAATAAGCTAAAAACGAATCAACCTACTGTTCGGGTTCCCAACTTATCATCGATAATTATAAATTTAAACTCCATGCGAATTTCAATCCCTATTCGATTATAGTACCAATTAACATGCGAAATTGACACTGTGTGGTTTATATTCCTATTACCTGAATTAAGCAAACAGATTCAACACTCACGAATTAAGCAAACGTGATTCGACATACGCAATTTTAACAATAAAGCAATGCTAAAACACGAAACAGATCAAGGAAACATAAACCTATCGAATTGAATCAATGACATTATATATAAATCGAATTAAGCATACGAGAGATATATAAGAATATTGAAAGGGAAAAGAAATTGGATTGAAATTTGACAAAAACATGAACAGTAGATCGATCCTTGATGATTAGTTCCTCATCATGATCGTACAAAGCAAGAGTATTTTTTCTATCATGAATAATGTGTATAAGTTACTGTAGCGGCTGCTAGGTAGTAGAGGAAAAATAACATGGTTTACAACCAAACTGGGTCAAGTACATAACTCAGGCCCAAAATAAATTATAAATCTAATGCTGCAACTTCAACGAATTTTTCAGGTCTACTACAGTCCGAATCAGCTTCTGACTTCTAAATGAAAGTCGTAGTCTTTCTCTTAGCTTTCCAACTCATATTAGAACGCGTCGATCCGATACTCGCAACTCCAGTTATGAATTTTTTCATGAAAGCAGCTAAAGCTGAGAATTAAATACGAAAATCAAATTCTAAAAATAAACTAAATTAGAAAAATATTATAAAACATAAAAATAAGCAAAGCAACATATCAAAATGCTTAAGTACAAACATGGAAGAATGTGCATAAAAATACACTGATTATAAGTGCATGTGGTTACAACAATGCAATTGTTGACATTTGAGAAAATCAAAAGGAGAGAGAATCAAAAAATGATTCACATATATAACATCACTATTTTGTATTGGAACAAATAATATTAATGATAGGTTGATGACGACCATCGTGAAAAGGCTTATGTTGCGGTGGAATTAGTTTTCTAATGATCAGAGAAAGTACCTAAAAAATGGTCAACACTCCGATGCTCAAAATAGTATAAGATTGAGGTGAAACTTTATAAGTAGAAGTTAAATCGTACTTGGGTGTGACTCAGAGTCATACTTATATAGGAAAGAAGATTATAATTATCTTTAGTTTATCCAATGTGGAGTGCGTATATGCATTCGACGTTGATCAATAGTTCTAATGAAATGAGAGTGATGCTCTTATGCAACACTCATGGTTGTAAATCCATATGTACTCATGTTGATCAATAGTTCTAATGAAATGAGAGTGATGGTCTAATGCAACTAAAGCAACTCGATTTTCAAAAATCATTTAAATTTCTGAAAACAGTGAAATCACCACCTAATTTTATTTGTTCCAAAAGGAATGGGAAAATATAGCTAAAACCCCACAAAGAACGGATAAGGCGGTCTACGTGACCAAAAACATGGAATCGGGAGTCGGTTATGTAAAGGGAAGGTATTAGCACCCCTTACATCCATCGTACTCGATGGGACCCTTTTAGTTCTAAATGTTTGTGTGTGTGTTTATTGCTAAGTTATGAATACCAAAAGAAGAAAAAGAATTTGTTTATTATTATTTTTAGTTTGACACGGTTTCGAAACCGTGTGCCTACGTATTCCCTTGTGCAATGGGAAAGTCAAAACTCCGTAGTTCTTCTCAAAAATGTTTTAAGTTGGTTGTGTTGATTTTATAAGAAAAATTGTGCGTTAGACATTTCAAATGCTTGAACTTGAACTTGTTTAGTTTGTTTGAAAATCTTAAGTCCTCGTTCGTGTTTGAAATGGCTGTTACACACTCTTTGTCGGGAAAGAGTCTAATAATCGCATATGAGCGAGAAAAGGATTTTGAGTGAGTTGAATTGATTTTTGGTGGGTGAAAAGCACCGAACAATAGGACTAGCATCCTATGATTCAAATACTAGAAACAAGATGAGCTCAATGCCCAACGAGTCGTCTATCATCCCAAAAGTTTTCTTATGAAAGAATGAAGTGAAACAAAGTTCACGTTATTAAGAACCTTTAAACAATTGGACTAGCATCCAACGATTTAAAGATTCGAAGTTCATTTTTTAAAAGTGTTTAAACAATTGGTGTAGCAACCAACGATTTAAATACTTGGGTTTTTATTGTGAAAATAATTTTGAAAATGCACTCGATGTTGGATCGAGGTTTATAAGTTAACTGTGAAAGCGTTTTAGAACTCGATGCGTGAGGAAATGAGAAATGGAGTCAGGTTATGATTAATTAAGTATATGGACTTAATTAACCTTGTGAGGATAGGTGCTCCTATCCCCAACCATGAGACCCTGGTGCATGGAAAATTGTTATATAGACCAATATTATTTTCGGGTTATGATTAACTAAAGCAACAAGGGCTTTAATTAACCTCGTGAGGATGGCCATGCCCATCCCCAACCATGAGACCCTTTAAGAAATCGGCTTATGAGCCAATCAAAGAAAGATCGGATTAATTTTAGTGTTGGTTGTATGCGAAGTGTACAATGGTGAATGAATACCGAATAAGCGAATAAACAAACAATTATCATACCATACAATCGGAAATTTAAATAATTATTAGAACAAATGTTTTCTATTTGATAAGAAATCGACTAATAATTTAATCGATAAATTATCAAATAAAAACGATCAGAACTAATTATTATTTAGTACATCGCACAAAAATCAAATCATTTACATAAAAAATAAAATAATTCAAAAGATGAAAGTTTAGAAATGGGCCTGATAAGGTTGCAATCCGGGAGGTGTGAAAAGAGATCCATCTGATCTTGTGCGGCTGGTCAGTGAGAGTCCATAACGCGCCGACAATTTTGATGCATCGGATCTTTCTTTTCCAAAAAAAAAAAATCCAATGGCCAAGATGGGATGTTATATTTATTAAATAGATAATAATAATAATAATAAAAAGAAAATGAGATCAGAAAGAAAACTAGGTGGTGACACTTGTCACCACCGTGTTACTCCCTAAACATAATATTAATTAAAACAAAATTTAATAAAACAAACTTAATTTTTTTTATAAAATAAAGCAGAAACAAGAAAACCTCTTTCTTTCTCTCGTTCTCTCGCTCATGGAAACCCTCACCTAACTCTCTCACGATCTTCTGTTCTCAGAACCTCTCATCTCTCACACGATTCTTTGTTCTCAGAACCTCTCATCTCTCTCTCACGATCTCTCTGGGCCGGAAAAGATGAAGATGGCCGCGCCGGAAATCTCCCTCGTGGCGGTGACGGTGGCGGCCCATCTCAGAAAAGGGTTTTCTTGTATTTTTCCGATTTGTACTTTTGTCTGAACTCGGTTTCATGTTATCTTTTCGTGGTTTTACAGGTTGCCTAAAACTGGAAAGGGAAAGAAAAGGAACCCTTAGTCCGTCGGTGATGAACATGCATGCTGATGAGGGAAATGGAAGAGGAAGAAGGACGGTGACCCATCTCGCAACCTCCTCCTCCTTCGAAAGAATCGGGTAATACTTTTCTAAACCCCTCTTTCTGTGGCTTTTGTGATTTCTGAAGGGGTGGGTAGCAGAAAGTGATGATTAGGGTTTTGATGTTCTGTTGGATATTCTGTTTTTGGGAATGAAAGATGTTTCTGTTGGCTTGAGAACTGTCTTTTTCTGGTTTGGACCGGTTTCTGTTTGGTTTTGCTGGCTTCTGGTTGTCTTTGGAACTTGGCTGTTTATGGTTTCTGCCACGGTTTGATTTGGAATGGTTTTGGTTTTTGGCTTCTTTTTCTGTTTTGTTTTTCTGTGGTTTTTGAACAATGTTATGTTTCTGCTAGGTGTTTTTGGTTCTGGTTGAACTTAGAACAGACATTTGCCTTGGTTCTTGGTTATGGTTTTGAAACTGGTTTTTTGGCTTTCTTGGTTCCTCTCCTCTTTAGAACTGAGAGCTGTCTATTTGAACTAAGCTGGCTGTTATGTTTTTTTTTTTGCCTCTGCTCTTTTTTACTCTTGGTGAAAAACTATCTTTGGAACTAAGCTTTTTTCCTCTTTTCTGATGCTGCCTGCTGGTGTGTTGCTTGTCTTGATTGCCTTGCCATTTTCAGCTATAACTTGTTGTTTTTTTAAATTGAACTTTGACATTTTTGACTTTTTGTCTGCTGCTGGTTCTGCTATTCTGTGTCACTCTCTGCTGCCTTCTGCTGATAACCATAATGCCTTGAGTTAAAAAAAATTACTTTGCTGATAACCATGGTGCTTTTGGGTAAAACCTCTCTTTTGCTTGCTGCCCTGTTCGCTGCTAACCATGCTTCTTCTGCTATGATACTTGCTGCCTTCTGCTATGCTATCTGCTGCCTTCTGTTATGCTATTTGCTGCCTGTTGCTTGAACTTTCAGCTAATGATCTAAAACAAAGTGAGGCTGCTTTGTAAATTCTGCCATTCCATTTAACTATGATGAAAAAATCTGAGTTATGTTCTCTTTGTGAACCAACCTAGGTTGTGATTTGTAGAGAGAACCCTAGGCAAATGATCAAAACAAAATTCTAGTTGTATGAGGCTTAGAAATAATTGAACATAAATTAAGAACCCCTTGCATTCTGATTCTTGTTGCCATCCCTAATGATGAGTCACAATATAAACTGTTTGCAATAATTCTGTTTTGATTGAATTAAATTGCTAACCATTGTTTTTTTGTGTTTCATGTATGGACCATGGTGAGTTGGATGATAGGAGGAAATCTTGGATGAGAAGCAAGACTTGGAGAAATCAAATGGAAAAGTACAAGTAACTTGGAGGGAAATTCAAGAATCAAAGAGCTCCTCTTAGAAATCCTAGGATCTTAATTTTCTTAACTTGTATTGTAATTAGTTATTAGGAATTAGATCAATCTTGTAACAAACTTAAAGAAACACAAGTTCTCGACCAAATAGAACATGTTTGTAACAATTGTAGAAACTTTGAGATAAATAAATACATTTCTTTTGCAAAAGAATTTGTAATATTGTATCTTGTAATTTCTTTGTAAAAGGTGAATTGAGAAATGGATAAACTTGCACCAATTAAGATCTTGAAATAACAACCGGTAGCCTCATTGAATTTTGACATAGAACATAAGTGTGCAAAATTTTGGCATAGAACCTGGATGATATAACTTGTAATGTACAAAGTGATTATGTACGAATTCATCCTAAATGCCATCCGACCTAAATGCTCGCGTTGACAAAATCCAACGTTCTGGCGAATTTAATCATCTGATGATGCAACAAACATATTCAGGTGTCCCGAAACACAGGAATTCCTTGTAACTTGAATGGATAGAAGAAACTATCATATTGGACCCTTCTTGCGCAAACATCTTCCACAACTGGTAGAAGAACTAATAGAATGCACCCTAATCCCATATTACTGAATTAATAACATGAAAGAAAATGCATACTAGAAAAAACGATCCAATTATTATTAAGACAAAGAGGATAAATTTTGGGGTGCGACAGCAACACATGATTGTAAATCCATATGTACTTTAGTATATTGACACACTATAGATTGAATTGATATTTATGACCTATTGACCAGCTCGAAACGGTAGTCCATTTACAAAAGAAAAAGAAACTAGGAAAATATGCTCTTACTAATTTTTTGTTTGCTTGAGACCAACTAAACTTTACTCAAAAGTTTGATAAAGATATCCACAAGGTATGATGTAACTTAATTTATGAAACAAGTGTCAAGTTTAATTTACAATAAATTTCAAATGCTTGATATTGTCAATAACTTTTGCAGCCAAATAAGACAAGTTCATTCTCATTTTCTCCATTTCCTACCCGTTTTCCTTTTTCCTTTGTCAATTATACTTCTCTCAAATTTTTGAATAATACATATGTACAAATTACAAACCGATTCAATTCACATCAACAAACTTTAACAAGTTTTAAGCTTAATTGATTGATATGTGATAGTGTCGTCTATTTTCTTCCCCCATCAATATATATCAATGTACGCATTATTTCGTGGTTTTAAATTTTGGGCACTTTCAGGACCGACCCAACGTTCCGAACCTTAACACGAAATTTGATTAAATTATTTTAAAATTAATATTTAATTAAAATTAAAATTAAAATTATATACTATCTCGTATTAAATTATAAGTCAAAAAATTTATATTTCACATTTATTAAGAAAATTTAAATTTTATTGTATGTTTTGAAATATGATTTATAGAAAGGTGTAAAAGCAATTTTGATTGATTGTTGTCTATGAAAAAAATGAGAGAGAAAGCAAATTAACTATTAAAAGGTGGATATTTTAGAATACAATAATTAAATAAAATAAAGTTAATGATTATTTTATATAATTTAGAATAAGAAAAATGAATTTTTTTTACTTATAAGAAAAATGAATAAATATTATTATTATTATTATTATTATTAATTTTTGAAATAAATAATTATAAAAATATGTTTTTAATGAACAATTAATAAATATAGAATAAAATATGCAAGAACGAGCATTGTTGTTATAAAAAATAGTCACAATATGATTCAAACAAGTGAGCTTAAAGGTACTTGCATAAACGTTTCTCCATTAAGCCATTTGCATGTTGTGAATAATTATATGAAACATTTATTAAATAAATAAAATCTAAGATCTTATTTTTTTGGATTTGAGACCTATTTTAAAGCCCAAAAATTTGAGACATAAGGTGATGGCCTCACTCGCCTTAGGCTTAGGTCGACCATGGGAACTTTGCTTGCGTGGGTACTTTGCCTGCAACAATTAGTTGCTATGATTATGATTTTCCACCAAAAAGACAATAATTAGCGACAAATATTTTATTTTTTGTCTCGTGTTAGTGTATACCACTCACTCATGCATCTTTCTTAATGTCTTTTAGGTGAGGGCACGAAGGTCTTTTTGATTCATAGATGTCCAAAATTGATGAAGCAAAAAATAAAATAGTAGATTTACCAACCACAAAAATTAGTAATCTATATTAGATAAAAGATATAGACCTAGAAGGCCATTAAAGCCCTTAGGCCTCATCATCCATAGAGTGAGACATATAATTAAGAGCGATTATGATTTGATAAATATAAGATTGATTTAATCGCTAAAGTAAAATAATTAAGAATTGGAATTATAAGGAAAATTAGACACTCTCTAGTTATTATTACAAATGAGCAAACCGTGAGTTGGGTATCGTGATTCTGGGCGTCTCGATCGATGGTGATGGTGTGGAATGGATCAGTGAACACCAAGGAATTGATTGACAATCTTTGTTTGGCTTGAATCTATGAAAAAACAGGTCTGCCACTTGCTTAGATGCCACAGATTTGTGAAGCTAGGTTAGGGTTCTTGGCTACATGTAATCCTTGTGCTTGAGGTCTGAATGCATTGTGTATATATAGAAGAGTGAATTAGGTTAAGAATTATGTCAAGAATATAGGTCATTCAATGAGAAGATATTTGATTTGGAATTACACCAAATATTGCCTTTTTAGATCAAATCTCATTCAATTCCTTTTCCAATCAATGATTTTAGAAATTGACAGCTTGTATGGCTTGCTTGCACCTCAAGAATGCTGAAAAATAAGCCTTGCATTAATCAAATTTATTTTATATCTTTTATTTTAATTAAAATTGAATTTAAGTGAATAAAATCCAAAATAAATAAAATAAATAATGCAAGGGCGTGTAAATGGGATTGGAGGTTCTTGTCAAGATTAGAAACAAGTTTGAATCACAAAAACTTAGGTCCATTTAGAAAAAAATTGAATTTGCTAAGTATTTTTCTTCATGCACTTCTTGAAAAATGTCAAACTTGCACAACTTGTACCTTAATAAATTTTCAACATTTTTAAGTGTTCTTGTAGTTTTTAGAAATATAATGATGTCCTCTAAACACTACTTTTGGTTTCATATTCATTGAAGTTTCCATGTTCATGTACACTTGTTTGCAAAAAGATGACTTCTTGTTGACTTTTAGAAGGACCTATAATGTCTTGATCCCTAACTCTCAAATGAAGCATTTTTGGCCAAAGCTTGTGAGACAAGAATTTGTAGAGAATTGAATTCCATTCAAAATGAGCTTTTGTGAAAAAAATTCTGATAAAGTATGTGAAAGTTATGCCTGGTCAATGTTCTGTTGACTTTTTATCCAAAAAACCCTAATTTGGAAACTTTGACTTTTGATCAAATCTTGAGTTTTCTTGATGATTCATGATCAACCCTTGATAAAATGATGAACGTGACTTCAAAATCTTGATGTTGACAAAAAATAATGAAGTTTGACTATTTGTTGACCACAATTGACTTTTTGTCCAATACAATTGATTTTCAACCATATGAGCAATTGATTGAGCAAACTGGACTATAAGGCTTGAAACTTGACATGGTTTTCCCTTGAGACATATGAGGAGGTATGATGACCACTTGAGGCATTATAACTTATCTTTGACTTGAGAGAATCAAAACCCTAGTTATGGGTTGATTTTTAGGGAGAGGGTTTCTTGAATATAAACATGTAGAGTGTCTTGCGAAATAGGAGGGAAAATTTTGGGGTATAATAGTTTCCCCTGTTCAATCTTCTTGTGCCTGAAGGGTTAGATTGGTATGCTTTCCTTTCATAACCTGAAGGTAGAAGATGATTAAACACTCGAGTACACCTGAAAATTTGCACTCGCCGGTGTATGGAATGAGATCGTCAGTTGACGATGCACTGGAATGGGCTTATAGATGGTATATGGAGAAGCTGATGCTGGGGAGTGAGTCGTACGTTAAACTATATACTCCTCTTTGAATGAGATTACCGGTATGCATTGATTTTTAACCAGATATGTAGCCTTCTGTAGGTGGATATGACCATATATGGTCGGAGATGGGGTTAAAGATTCCATCTGGAGTAGTTGATGATATGAGAGAGTCAGAATGAGCCTTCGTCTTGGCTGTATCTGAAATTAGTATTCGCCAGGTTGTAAATAGATTTCCCATCTTGTTTTGGGTAGTAATTTGTGTCATGTTGTCTGTTGATAAACATGCTTGGTCGTTCAGATAGTTTTCCCGTCTTGCTTCGGGTATTAATCCTTGACCTTATATCTGGGAGATAACTTTCACCTGCGGGGGAAATTTAATTTGAAAGGATATGATTAGTTCTATGCAAATTATGATGCATGCGAGTATATGATAATTCTCGTGAATGATATATGCACATGTTATAACTTATGAATAAAATGAATGTAGATGTTGTGGTATCCATCTTGAAGAAGATAGAAATTTTTTGCTGGGAATCTTTGATTTCTGCTTGGGTTTATAGTGGTTGGTGACCCTGACTGGGGAATAAGAGAGATTTGAATTCCTCTGATGCACTATCTAACAAAGTTTCAAGTCTGGATATTGATGATGTTGGGGAATGACAATCCTTAAGAGATACTCAGCTGGGGATGAACATCTCGTGTACGAATCTTGCTGGGGAATAATGTGATCTTGTATAACCTATTACTGCTCCGAGACTGACATAATAAGTTGGTTGATGATTGGTTACTACTCAGTGACGAGCATAACAAAGTTGACATTCACTGTGCGGGGACTGACGTGACAATGTAGATAATCACTGCACGGGGGCTGACGTGATGATGATGTAGATGATCACGGCACGGGGACTGACGTGATGATATTGATAGGATCACTTCTCGAGGGCTAATGTGATGATGTAGATAGGATCACTGCTCTAGGACTAACGTGATGATGTTGATAGAATCACTACTCGGAGACTAATATGATGAATAGAAGTGTTGGACATTGTTAAAAGGAGATGATAGAGTAGCAGTCTTGTTAGGAAATCTGTCTCTGTCGGGGGAGCGATGACTCTGTGGGGATTGTAGAAATTATTCTGTGGGGATATGACTCTGTGGAGACGTATTGGTGACTTTGGTTGTCATCTCCAATTCCTAGAGTTTGTAGTAATTGGTGTTTCTTTTCGCTTTTCGTATGTTTGTGAACAAATATTTATTGTCAGATGCATATAATCATCCAAAGAAATCATTGGACTTATGCAAACAAAACATATGAAAGTAAAAATTTTGAACGGGAAAAGGAAAGTTGTATTGATTTTGCAAAGTGATCATATGGATAGGTAGTTCGTATACAAAGACAAATATCCTAGTAAGAGGAAATTGTCGGAAAAAGTTTGAAAATAGTAAAAGCTATGTGGAAACAATCTCGTCTAGTTTCAGCTATGCTATTGCGCCTATATTTTTCAACTATATCGTCTCCTTGCTGCCAGAAGAAGGTGATTGAACTGATCTACGCCATTTGAATCTTGAATCTGTAAGTAGATGATCTTGACGAGACATAGTGATACGCTTTAATCCCTAACTTTTGCGTCGACCGCCCTTTTAGGTTTTTAGTCTATTAGGATACCCTTTTTTGCCCAAGCCGCCTTTGCAGGTTTTCGACTTGTCGGGTGTACATTTTATATATATATGTCCCTTAATTTTGCCCGAACCTTTTTGGTTCACCAGGACGCCCTTATTGTTTCCTAGGCAAGTCGACCTAGCTGGTCTCGTTTATGAGTAGTAATTTTTTACTATGTCTGCTTTCACAGGGTGTGAAAAGTTTTCTCCATCCATAGTGCTTAGTATCATGGCTCCGTCGGAAAATACTGTCTTGACTATAAATGGTCCCTCGTAGGTGGGAGTCCATTTGCCCCTGGGATCACCTTGTGGTAGGATGATGCGCTTGACTGCTAGATTGCCAACTTGATACGCTTGGTGTTTGACTTTCTTGTTGAAGGCTTTGATCATGCGTTTCTGATATATCTGTCCATGGCATATGGTTAAGAGTCGTTTCTCATCGATCAAGTTGATCTAGTCAAGTCGAGTCTGGACCCATTCGTCTTCATCTAACTCTGCGTACTTTAGTACTCTGAGTGAGGGTATCTAAACCTCGATAAGTAGAACTGCTTCAATACCATATACGAGAGAGAATGGGGTTGCCCCTGTAGAGGTTCGTACTGAAGTGCAATAACCGTGGAGAGAAATAGCAACATCTCATGCCAATCTTTATACATTAGGGTCATCTTCTATATAATCTTCTTGAGATTCTTGTTGGCGGCTTCCACTGCGCCATTCATCTTTGGCCGATATGGAGAAGATTTGTGATGCTTTATCTTGAACTGTGTGCAGAGTTCAATGATCATTTTGTTGTTGAGATCGGTACCATTGTTTGTGATAATCCTCTCAAGGGATACCGTACCGACAGATGAGATTATGTTTGATGAATCGAACCACGACATTCTTGGTAACAGATGCGAACGAGGCTGCTTCTACCCACTTGGTAAAGTAATCAATAGCGACGAGGATAAACCGGTGCCCATTAGAAGAGGTTGGTTTGATTTCTCCGATCATGTAAGTTCCCCATATTGTAAAAGGCCATGGGACGGTCAGAACATTCAATGGAACTGGAGGTACGTGCACTTTATCTATGTATATTTAGCATTTGTGAAAAGATCGAGTATAGCGATAACAATCAGCTTCCATAGTGGACCAATAGTAACTTGCTCTTAGAATCTTCTTGGCCATTGTATGTCCACTGGAGTTAGTACCGAATGCACGTCCATGTAACTCTTCTATAATTTGTTCAACTGTTTTTTGATCTACACATCGGAGTAAGGCCAAGTCATGGTTGCGTTTGTATAAGACGTTGTTACTGAGAAATAACTTGGCAGTGAATCTTCTTAGGAACTTCTTATCATTGATAGATGCCCCTTTAGGGTATTCTTGAGCCTCGAGATACCTCTTCACTTCGTTGAACCAAGGTTTCTCTTCTACTCCCTCGGTATCAAGTTCGTAATAATATGTCAGTTTGTCTGACTTTGAACATAGATAAAATGGTAGCTAGCGTCTGCCAACTTGTGATTCTCTTCTCGTAGGATATGCTCAAAAGGGACTTCTTCAAAGTAGGGGATCAGATTCAACACATGTTCTCGATAAGGAATAAGATTTGGATGTTTCGTGTTCCATTAGCCTTTGATCCGACTAATCACCAAAGCTGACTCTCCATATTGATCGCGACTTTATCGTATATAAGTCGGAGACTGTGTAACACGGTGAACTGACTTTGTAGGATTTTTGTATCGCAAATGTGCGGATAGCAAGAGTCGCCACCGACTTTTCTTTTATCCAATTAAGGGAAAAAGAACGGAAAAGACCTTCGTTAGATTCTGAGTAAGGGAGAAGGTTATGAAAAGGGAAGGTATTAGCACCCCTTTCCATCCGTAGTTATCTACTGGCTCTTAGTTGCTCTTAGATCACTTTAAAATTGCTTTCTGTGTGTTTGAAAAATGTTTTGAAAAGGCATTTCACTTTGACTTTGTAATGATTCATGTAGGAATGTATACAAAGTGTTCGGAAATGTTTTGTTTTGAAAAGAGTTTGGACTTTGACAAAAGTGTGTGTGCGAAAAGTATTTTGATAGAGCAAGCAACTAAAAGTCTTATTACCTACTCAGAATTGGTCGTTTTCGTGTTATTTTATGTTCCTTTAGAATAGCGCTATCCATACCATTAGTTGGTAGGTAACTCTATTCGTTGGATGTAACCGGGACATTCGAAGGGACATCGGATGGTCATAGAAAGCAATTTGTAGGAAGTATCCTAGCACATTCGAAGGGGCTATCATCATTTTTCGTAGGCGACAATCGAGGGTCAAGATCATGTATTCGTAGGCGACATCGTGGGTCTATGATCTTTGTATCGAAGGGAATATGATGATTTGTTTGAAGGCAGCGGTGCTAGAATACCTCTACGTTCGAGGACATGACCATTTGAATTCGTAAAAACGAGAGAATTACCCCAAGGGGTGCATGTGTGAATGAGTGTGTCAAATTCAGGTATTTTATCTTGAAAATTATGAGTGAGCTATTGTTCAATTTTAGTCTTGCCATACACGCCTAATTACTAACAGTTCATAAGATGCGGAAATTAAAATGCGGAAAGTATAAAGTGCGGAAAGATAAATCCTACGCTATTACATGGCTTTGGGGCAGATACATAATTTAAACTTGCAGAAAATAAAAGCCCTAATTAAGCTATTACATCCCATAAGCAATTACATTATTGGAAAAAAGAAAACAGTAAAAAGAAATCGTCCAAAACAAGATAACCTGTGAAAAGATGAGGAATCGGAAAATACGAAGAAATCGAATAAGAGAAAAATGTTAGTAAAAATGCAAATTTTTAAATGAGAAAAATATTTCATGCTGGAAATAACATTAATATGCTAAAATAATTTTTTGGGATTTTTTGGCATGAATTTAATAATTAAAAAGTAATTAAAAGTGATTTAAATGATAAATTAGCAATTAAATTAAATATGCATGCAAAAATAATATTTTTTAATTTTATAAATTAAATAAACATGTTCTGGAAATAATGCAAAAATAAAAATATTTTTTGGTATTTTTAAATGCATGATAAAAAATTATTGAAATAAATTAAAATGCATGTAAAATATTAAGAAAATAAGGAAAATATGAAAAAAGTTTGCAAACATGTAAAAACCAAATGCCATGGCCAGGGATCGAACTGGAGACCTTCCTTTCACAACCACGCCTTTGCCATCTGGGCGCCGCGTGTCAGAATCGAACGGATCGTTTACAAACAAGTGTCACCTCCCGTTGCCTCGTCTCGCCAAACTTCATCTTCTTCAATTCAAATTGAATTTTCGTCGGCCTCAGGCGGCTATGAACTAAATCAAAAATCACATACAGGTAATGTAAATGAAATCTAAAGCCATGGTCCGATTCGTCTTGGTCCACTGAACATCGTGATGGCATCGGTTTGGTCCAATTTATCCTAATTAGAGAAGCCCTAAATCATGGTCAGAAACCCTAATCATGGCATATCATGTTTCTGGCCATAGAAATACAATTAAACCATCCAGAAAGTTTGCAAGCTTCATTCTAAACACAAAACAAACATCAAAACTCATTAATAATGCATGATAATTGAAAATCGAATTTTGAAAAAGAAGAACAAACCAAATTCTGGTTTTCGTGTTTCTTGATGGTTTTGGATGATGTAAGGGTCTGGACTGATTCTAAACAACCCAAGGAACAATATGGAATGCTCAAAATCGCTTGAAACAAACTAGAACCAAGGCTGCCAGTTGCTTGTAAGCCACAGATTTTTTGAGCTTGAATAGGGTTTCTCGCCGTTTTCTACCCTAATTAGTGTGGCATGTATTGTATATATATAGTAGATGGAATTGGAGCTGATTTGAGAAAGAATCAATCATCAATCAATGCAAAATATATTTGATTTTGTACCAAATCAAATTTTCTCTTCTTTGATCAATTTTCAATCAATTCTTGCCATATCCAATCAAATTTGAAATTTTTGGCTTTATTGGGTTGCTTGGCTCTCAAGGAAGAGAAAAATCAAATTTGCAATTAATTTTGATTTTATACTTTATTTTTGAATTTAATTTGTATTTAAATGAATAAAATACAAATTAAATAGAAAAATAAAATAAAAATTCGTGGCATTGGGCTTGGATATTCCTAATTGTATAAGGAACAAGTTTGAATGAAGAAAAATTAAGCCCATTTGCAAAATTTTTGATTTTTAGAAGTATCTCTCTTTGTGCACTTCTTCAAAATTGCCCAACTTGTGAATGGTGTATCTTGCTCAATTTTCCACATTTTTGAGTGTCCTTGGACTTTTTGGAAAGCTCTAAGAGTCCTCTAACCAACCTCTTTGGTTTCATCTCAATTGGAGTTTCATCTCAAAATGTTGACTTTTTGTTGACTTTGAAAAGGACCTGTAATGTTTTGATCCATACCTTCCAAATGAAGCATTTTTTGAACATTCTTGTGAGACATGAAGTTGTAGAGGAATTGAATTTCCTTCAAAACAATAGGTGGTGGAAAAATTTCTGAGAAAGTATCAAGAAGTTATGCTCAGTCAAAGTTTGGTTGACTTTTCACTAAGAAACCCTAATTTAAAAAGTTTGACTTTTGGGCAAATCTTGAGTTTTCTTGATGAATCATGATCAACCCTTGATCAAATGATGAATGTAACTTCAAAATAAGGATGTTGACCAAAAATTATGAAGTTTGACTGTATGTTGATCACAGTTGACTTTTTGTCCAATACAACTAATTTTCAACCATCTGAGCAATTGTCTGAGGAAACTTGACTTGTGAAGCTTGAAACTTGACATGGAGAATATTTGAAGCATATGAGGAGGCATGATTAACATTGGAGATGTTGGAAGTCCATTTTGATCTGAGAATTGCCAAACCCTAGTTTGGGTTGATTGTCTAGGAAAGAGTTTGTCTGATCAACCCTTGAGGAATCCTTGAGTATAGATGTATGAAATATCTTGAGAAGATGGAGGGCAAATTTTGGGGTATGACAGCTGCCCCTATTCAATCTTCTTGTACTGGAAGGGTTAGATTGACATGCTTGTCTTTCGTGACCTGGAGGTAGAAGATGATTGAACACTCGAGTACACCTGAAAATTTGCACTCGCGGTTGGCTAATGATGCGGGAATGGGCTTACAGATGCCATTTGGAGAAGTTGGAGACTTCGCTGGGGGATGAGTCGCACGCTAGACTTGAGATTGTTTATAGGAGAATTGACGGGGATGCGCTTAAGATGCCATCTGGAAAGGTCGGTGCTGAGGAGTGAGCCGTACGCTAGGCTCTGTAGATGTTTCTGGAAGTGAAAAGGGACAGAGATGGGCTTAAGATGCCATCCGGAGGGAGTCGTACGTTAGACTTTGTGCTCATCCTTGAATGAATTTATTGGTTTGTATTGGTTTTTTAACCAAATATGCAACATTCTGAAGGTGGAGAGCTGTTGACAAGTAGTCGGAGATGGGCTTAAGATGCCATCGAAGGCAACTGAGTCGTACGCCAGACTCTGTAGTTGTTGTTGATAATAAGAATGAGTTAGAATAATTCTTCATGCTGACTACTCTGGGGAATGTAGTAGCAGGCAAAAATGTGGATAGCTTCCCTGTTGTGCATCGGGCATTGATCCACTGCTTGTTATCGGAGGATAACTTGTGATCGTTCAGATAGTTTTCCCGTCTGGATTCGGGTATTAATCACGGATCATTGTCGGAGGACAACAAGGCGATCGTTCGGATAGTTTTCCGTCGGATTGGTCTTAATCACGGACCGGTTGTCGGAGGACAACTAGGCGATCGTTCGAGATAGTTTTCCGTCGGATTGGGCATTAATCTTGGACTTGTATGTCGGGCGATTTTTCACCTATTTTGGAGAAAACAAGAGAAACTTTGATAGAATATTGTTAGTCTTATGAAAGGAATGATGCATGACGATGTGTATGAATGACATATGCACAAATTATGACTTTCATGAGTAATGTATGAATGATAGATGTTGTGGTATTTCAAAACATATCCATCTTGAAGAAGATCGGATGTTACGGTTGGAGATTCGACTTTTGTTTGGGGACGAAAACCCTGAGAAGAAAGAAAACTTTGATTCCTCCGGTGCACTATCTGACCAAGTCTTGGGCCTAGATACCGTTGAGGATGATAGAGATCGAGAAACACGTTGCTGAGGATCTCATACACGGACCTATTGGGGAGAATGGGAGGTACTTGGGATTTTGCGTGCAAATCTGTGGAGAGCATTTGATAGTTGCTAAGAGGCGGGTTAGAAGGATCGGGGTCATTGTAATCTCTAGGCGGGAAAAGGATGTAGGTTTCCTCCGGTGCACTATCTGACCAAGTTTCAAGTCTGGATACTACTGCTGGAGAAAAAGAAAGGGCAATTGTTGAGAGATATTCTGCTGGAGATAAATACCTCGGTCGGGGATGAAGTGTTATTTCCCGAAGATGGGTGTGGCCCAATTAAGTTGATTGGAATCACTCCTTGGGGTTCCTCTTCTTCTATGCTGGGGAAGCTTTTGTGGTGAGTGACATCTCTGCGGGGATCATGCCCTGTGGGGGAAATGCATTGGTGACTTTCGTCGTCATCTCAATTCCCGAAGCCTGTAGCAATTACTTTCGTATGTTCACTTTTCGCATGTTTGTAAACAGATTTTTATTGTTAGATGCATATAATCATTCAAAGCAAACGTTGGACTTTATGCAAACAACAATAGCAAAAATTATAAAGAGAAGGAACTTGTATTAATTTGAAACGTGGCCTATGGCCAAGTAGTTTGTACACAAGAAAGGTAAGAAGCTATGCGGAAACAATCTCGTTAAGTTCCAACTATGCTAGTACTCATATATTTCAACTATCTCATCTCCTTCATCGTTAGAAAGTGAGTGGTGATTGTCGCCATTTGAATCTTGAATCTTGATAGTAGTGCGGAAGTAGGTGATCGGGCGAGACATAGTTATGCGCTTAAATCCTAACTTTTGCCTAGACCGCCCTTTCGGGTTTCGGTCTAGGGATACCCTTTTTTTGCCGCCTTTTCGGGTTTTCGACTTGGTGTACATGTTTTGTATATATCCTTAACATTTGCGAACCCTTTTGGTTCGCGGGATGCCCTTATTTTGCCTAGGTCGATCGACCTAGCGGGTCTCTTTATCGTAGTATTTTTGACTATGTCTGCGTTCACAGGGTGTGGGAAGTCTTCACCATCCATGGTGCTAAGTATCATAGCTCTGCTGGAGAATACTGTCTTGACTACAAATGGTCCCTCGTAGGTTGGAGTCCATTTGCCCCTGGGATCACCTTGTGGAAGAATGATGCGCTTGACTACTAGATCACCGACTTGGTAGACTCGGTGCTTGACTTTCTTGTTAAATGCTCTAATCATTCGCTTCTGATAGATCTGTCCAAGGCAGATGGACGCGAGTCATTTCTCATCAATCAAATTAATCTGGTCAAGGCGGGCCTGAATCCAATCGTCTTCGCCTAACTCTGCGTCCTGGAGGACTCTGGTTGAGGGTATCTGAACCTCGATAGGTAGGACCGCTTCCATACCGTATACAAGAGAGAAGGGGGTTGCCCCTGTTGATGTCCGTCTTGTAGTCACGATAACCGTGAGAGCAAATGGTAACATCTCATGCCAATCTTTGTAAGTCACTGTCATTTTCTGTATAATCTTCTTAATGTTCTTGTTGGCGGCTTCCACAACGCCATTCATCTTTGGCCGATAAGGAGAAGAGTTGTGATGCTTGATCTTGAACTGCGTGCAGAGTTCGGTGATCATTTTGTTGTTGATATTGGAACCATTATCTGTGATAATCCTTTCGGGAGTTCCATACCGACAGATAAGATTATGCTTGATGAAACGAGCCACAACATTCTTGGTAACACATGCGAACGAGGCTGCTTCTACCCATTTGGTGAAATAATCAATTGCCACAAGGATGAAGCGATGTCCATTGGGCGGTGGGCTTGATTTCTCCAATCATGTCAATGCCCACATTGCAAAGGCCAAGGAGGCTGTTAGAACATTCGAGTCTTTGGAGTCGTGCACTTTGTGCATAAATCGGCATTTGTGACAAGATCGGCGTAAGCGGTGACAATCGACTTCCATGGTGGACCAATAGTAACTTTGTTCTCAAAATCTTCTTAGCCATCGTATGTCCGGAGTGGGTACCAAATGCGCGTGTAACTCTTCCATGATTAGTTCATGTTTTCCGGTCTACGTGAGTAAGCACAAGTCGTGGTTGCGCTTGTATAGGATGTCGTTGCTGAGGAAGAATTTGGATGCAAACCTTCTCAAGAACTTCTTATCATTGAGAGATGCCCCTGCGGGATATCCTTGAGTCTAAAGATATCTCTTTACGTCATAGTACCAAGGTTTCTCTTCTGTATCAAGTTCACAACAATATCTTTGGTTCGTCAAACTTCTCAATGATGATCGGGGAGCCTCGTTGTCCCATCGACTGGAACATAGGCGACATAGTAGCCAATGCCTTGTTGGTTCTCTTCTCGTGGAATGTGATTGAAAGTGATCTCTTCGAAATAGGGGATCAAACTCAAAACATGCTCTCGATATGGAATGAGATTCGGATGTTTCGTGTCCCTCTTATAATCGGTGATCACCAAAGTGAGTCTCCATACACTTGCAAAATTTGATTCTTAAGTCGATAGCGACTTTAATACCCATGATGCACGCTTCGTATTCGGCCATGTAGTTAGTGCAACTGAAACACAATCTGGCGGTGAATGGCGTGTGTCCGCCTGCAGGGGATGTAATGATGGCGCCAATGTCATTACCAAGTGCGTTTGAGGCTCCAACAAAGACCATGGTCCATCGGGATCCTTGTTCGGGTCCTTCGTCGGGCACAGTTCTTCTGATCGATAACTAGTAAAACATCTTCGTATGGAAATTGAGCTGCATAGGCGATAGTTATCTACGACGATGAGCCAAATGATCGGCTACTACACTTCTTTTGATCGCTTTACGTGAAGTGTCTTGGATGTCATACTCGGTCAAGATCATCGCCATCTTGCTATTCTTAGGAGAAGTGGTTTCTCAAATATGTATTTTATCGGATCCATCTTGAAATCAACAAAGTAGTGTGAGTCAACATATCTTGTCTTAGTCGTGACAGCCCAAAGCGTTGCAAGTTTCTCGATTGAGTATCTTGTTTCACGATCGGTAAACTTTTGCTAAGGTAGTATATTGCATGCTCTTTTCGACCAGACTCGTCATGTTGCCCCAACACAAACCCCATTGAGTTTTCTAACACTGTCAAGTACATGATAAGAGGTTTTCCTTCAGTGGGTGGCATCAGGATAGGAGGATTCTGTAGGTACTCCTTGATTTTGTCAAAAGCGATCTGGCAATCGTTGTTCCATTCCACTACTTGATCTTTCTTAAGTAACTTGAAGATCGGCTCACAAGTAGCGATTAAGTGTGCAATAGATACGGCAATGTAGTTTAATCGGCCCGAAACCTCGACTTCCTTCTCGGTGCGGGGGGCTGGCATTTCTTGAATAGCTTTAACCTTGGCGGGGTCAACCTCAATACCTTTACCACTAACAACAAACCCTAGGAGTTTTCGGATCGACTCAAAGGTACACTTGTTAGGATTAAGTCTCGACTGTATTTCTTGATCATCAAGCAGTTTACGCAAATGATCAAGATGTTCTTCTTGATGCGTGATCGAGCTATCATGTCGTCGGCGTATACCTCTATCTCGTGATGAATCATGTCATGAAATAATGTCACCACCACGCGATAAGTGGCGCTGCGTTCTTTAGTCCGAACGACATGACCTTGTAGAGAAGTGCCCCTTTGTGTAACAAAAGTAGTCTTCTCCATGTCTTGAGGCCATCTTGATCGATTGTAGGAGAAACCATCCATGAAGGAGAAAACCTTATCTTTGGCGGTGTTGTCAACGAACATCAATATGAGCGAAGGGAAAATCGTCTTCGGACTCGCTTTGTTCGGATCTACGTAATCCACACATTTGTACTTTACCATCCTTCTTAGGCACAAGCACCACATTCGTAACCCATTGTGGATAGGAGGTATGACTAGGAAACCGGCGTTGAGCTGTTTCATAACTTGACCTTGATTTTCTCGACATCTCGGGGCATGTCGACAGACCTACATTTCAATGGGAGAAAGCCTTCTTTTGTTGGCGATCGGTGTACCACAATATCAATGTCTCATGTCTTCGTATGACCAAGCAAAAACCTCAATATAGTCTCGTAGCAGAACCAATCTTCCTTTAACATTCTCAAGACCCGCTCCTATCTTGATCTCTTTACGTCTTCGTCGGTACCCAATTCACAACCTCGACTTGCTCTTCGTGTGGTTGTATAACTCGCTCTTCTTCATGTGATCGACAAGTTCTCCGGCACTTCACAATCTTCCTCACTTTCGTCTTGACTTGGTAGATCGGATTATCAAGTCATATTTAGCAATAGCATTTGTTATCAACGAGATTCGGAGTGATTCTGCGGTGTATCACGTGGGTGTGTGTAAGAAACACATAGCTTTTTGAAGGGGTGATAAAGTAAAAAGAAAACAACAATTGAATGCAAAAGTCCAACGATTTTATTGAATGAAAATATGAAAATGACGATAATAACCCTCACAAGCGAGCCACGATGCCGGGTAAGGCACTAGGCTTTCAAAGTTTATTGTTCAAAACATAAAGAAATCTGAGCAAAACAAAACAAAGCAATTACTCGACTAAAGGAGATTGGTATAGCGTCTTGATCTTCCAATTCTTTGAGTCCTTGTCGGAGTTCGGAAGATCCACTTGTTGATGTCGAAGTCGTTGTCGTTGTCCTCTATAGCATGAATTCCACTCTGGATGATGCGGAAAGGAAGTTGGCCAGCACGTTCGCGGCGTATCATCTTCTGACCTTTGATGGTAAAGCCTAAACCGGTCTTGTCAGATTTGAAAGAAAATTAGGGAGCTGACCCCAAATAGTACTACCTCCTCCCTGCAGCTTGAGCATCTTTCGTGAGGCCATCCTAGGCGGAGCTTGCATAACTTTCGGGAGTGCGAGAGTCGGCGAGGCATGACTCGGGAATTGTTTCAAAAGCTTGACGGGGTCTCGAAGAATTCACCTCTACCTCGGGTATCGGAATGGTAGATGGTGACCATATATTCTTCCCACACTGTAACTACCTTCCCTTCTTGGGTATTTCAACCCGATGCAAGGTAGAGTAACAACGCGCCCTATGCATCGAGGCGTCAAGTAGGCAAGAGTGGTGGACGGATGTCCATGACAAAGAAAGTGGAATCAAAGGTGCGGGAACCTTTTGCGAATAGGCTCTCCAGTACTATTCGCTTAGAACCATCAAAAGCTCTCACAATTATATCCTTGGGTCTCGAACCAACCCTTGATATCAAGTCGATCAAAGCGGTCTTGGAAGGATATTCAAAGCGAGCCGGTATCCACCAAAACATGAGGCGATTATACGCCTTTGCATTCAACGAGATGTGCAAGGCTTTGTTGTGTCTCTTTCGTGAGTCAAATCGACATCGGAGAAGCCTAGGCCGTTATTGGCAGGGGTTAGCAATACAAACTTAAGCGGTCGGTAGTAGCGTCTTGCGACACGTGAGCATTCTTGAAACTTCACCAAGGCATTAGCATGAGCCTCGAGCACAAGCGAGCAAGCATGGATATCTTGGATGGAGTCATCCCATTGTTCCACAATATTGTAGTCACTTTTCTTGATAATCTTGAATTTCCTCCATTTCTTGTTTGGAGGTGTCTTGATAATTTCCTTTGGTACTTACAGGCGGGGTGAGTCCTTTGGTTCTTGGGAATGGATTGAATAAATTTGGAATGCGGCGGGAGTCGCGGTGTCTTTGGAGGAGAGATTTGGGAGAAAACCCTTCGGTTCGGTCACCTTACTTGATCCGGTGATGTTGTCAATGTCGAGAATGGTAGCTTCAATGTAAGGTCCTCAATGGTCGAGAGGTCTTGCTTGCGCCATGGTAGTAAACATCGACTCCATAATTCGAGGATAGCCTTGTCGGAGGAATATGGTGCTGATGCAGAAGTAATAATGAGAGGTGCCACTCTAGGCACGGGATCGAGAGGAAATTCTTATCGTGTTAACATCGGCATAGTCTTACGAAATCGTCACCCCATCCGGTCGCCTTAACATCTTCAATAGGAATTTTGTAGCTCTCAGGAACAGTGTACTTCACCATGTAATCGTACTTTCCACTTGGCTGCCCCAAGGTATCCCACGCAGATGGTGCAGTTTCGTTCATATCTTGATCTTGATTTAGACATATCTTCACACGACTTACGCACGGTGGTTTAGAAATAGTATCTCACGGTTATCCATCATACCTGAACACGTCTTCTCGACCAAGCACAACCATTAGGTGAAGATGGGCACCAACGACAATTCTCGGGCATCCTGGGTTGACACCGGCTTGTAGCAAATTCTTCTTAACAGTCATCAGAGGAATTGTCAAGTCATCTATGTTGAAAACATAAGTATCGTCACCAACAACATTGGAACTCTTGTCATGGTTAGGCATAGGCGCGTTAATCACATTCGGAGTCTCAACAGGAGGGTCAAATTCAATCTGCTTAGCTTCAATCATGTCTTGAATCTTGTTCTTCAGAGCCCAACAGTCATCAGTGTTATGTCCAGGGCTATTGGAATGGTAAGCACACTTAGCATTGCGATTGTATCTCGGAGAGGAAGTGTTGGCATTTTGAGGAGGGTCCCTCAAGGTAATCAGCTCTGCTTTCAACATGTGTCGCAAGGCTTGCGACAAAGGCATATTGATCTTTGTAAACTGTCTTTGCGGCGCGTTAGTGGCGTTGTCTCAGAGGTTGTCTTGATGTAGGATTGGAGATCTGCGCCCCACAGTTGAGCGGTCGGTCTTGGCTCGGCTTTTCGACCATACGACATTAGTTTCCTTCACCACCAAAAGATCTCTTGGACATTTGAAGATGACTCTATCTGAATCTTCCCACTTTTGATATCAACTTCAATCTTCTTTGCCAAAATCATTTCGGTGAATCCGGTGAAGAGTTTCAATCGGATGATTGAAAAATGGGCGATCGGCGTTCCATAAACATATCAACCAACTCCCTCTTGGACAAGGGGGTGAACTACGCAGCTAAATTTCTCCATTTGCGTACTCCTTAAACTTCTCATCACGACCCATAGACATGCTCTGTGGTTGCATGCAGTGGGTGTCAATTCAACATTGTACTCATACGCTTGTAGAAAGCATCGCTAAGTTACTCCAGTGCGGATACGGTCATTCTCTGGTGATAATACCACTCCAGTGAGTTGGACAAACTCTCTTGAAAGTAGTGCATCCACAACTTTACATCATCGATGTGAGGTTGATCTTGAACATAGGACTTCAAATGCGACGGACAAGACATGCCATCATACTTAGCAAAAGTAGGAACTTTGAACTTAGGAGGAATCACCACACGGAGACAAGACTCGGATCATCAAAGTTCAACCGGACATCTTCAAGTTTTCCACACATTTAGGCGGTCTTGAGTTGTTTGTATTTGTCATCTTCATAGTCTGGCTATGGTCGGGCGATCTTCTCCCTCCTTCTTAGGCTCATCTGGTCATCTTCATTACCCTCGGCGCTCCCTCATTCTTGACACTTCCTTGAGAGAGCTCTGTCAAGTGACCCTCTTAGGACCACCTTTGTAGCGTCGCCCATGTTGAGAAGACCAACAACCTTCTTCTTTTGTTGATGAGCTTCTTGGATCTTGGCCTTGGACCAATGGTGAACATCTGCTGGCCAGGCATTACGAGCACGGAGATCTTTTGAGTGTTCAAGAGCCATTTCTACTAAAATAAATAGCGAGAGAATGAGAAAACCAATCTTCAATGTACATGTGATGCAATGTTATGCTATGATATGCAATGTTTATGCGAATGCGATGCAATGTTTTCAAGGACCTTAGAGATTTAAATTTGTTAAACAAGCAATGAACAAACACTTATTAGTATTCTTTTTATTATTCTCTTTCTTTTTAAGTACAAAAGATAGTTCAAAACAATAAAAGAAAAACTTATAAATCCAAGAGCTCTAAGAACTCTTCCAAAGTAGGAACCAATGATAATCAGGAATGTAAAGCAATGGTGTTTGGATCAAAAGCTGGAATAGGACATGCATCATATCTTCTTTAAAGCGGAGTAACCAAGTCAAGTAGATAACCATGTCTTTTGATGAGCCGAGCATGATCGGGAATTTAAAACCAATTCTTTGGTGAGAAGGTATACCTTGAAGTTGATTCGGATAGTCTTTCTAGAAGCTATAATCCCTACAAAGCAGCAAAGATAAATCCTAGGTCCTTGAAATAGTTATAAATGATATGCAATGCGAATAATGTCATGATGTCATGTTTAGCACACACAAACAATTCACACAATGAGCCTAGGTTTAAGGCTTGCATGAGGTATAGGTGATTACCCACCAAAATTTGAGTTGGTTCATCTGTCCTATAATAATGCTTGGGTTCTAGGAATCTCACATCATTGATCTTTCTCGTAGGCATTTATTTCAATCGTCTACCAAGTGGTGGACCAAAAATATCCCAAAAGTCGATCTCAATGAGCGTAGCATCAGTATCAACCAACCTTAGTCTGCACCAAAGCCGCCATCTCACTACCTTCTAATGGCCAAGATGGGTCAATTAAGGTTCTAAAAGTTTAGTTAGTGCTTGATGACACCACGAAGCCAAATACTATCCTCGACTTGGGAATGAAGAGTATCGGGACATCAAAGTATCACACTAACGTAGCCATCATGTTGACCGTTTCGATATCGTCTAGCAGTGTGACGATTATTGCTACTTACCTAAAGGCCGGATCGGGTGTAGGATCCCCAACAATATAATACCCAGCAACCCTTAAAGATAAAGCATACAAATCAAGCGAAATGTAAAAATGATCTAGAAATCCCTAAGGCATTCTCTCTTTAGGGTGTCTCCCGTGATCGGATTACGTAACACGGTGAACCGACTTTGTAGGATTTTGTATCGCAAATGTGCGGATAGCAAGAGTCGCCGCCGACTTTTCTTTTATCCAATTAAGGAAGGTGAAAAGAGCGGAAAAGACCTTCGTTAGATTCTGAGTAAGGGAGAAGGTTATGAAAAGGGAAGGTATTAGCACCCCTTTCCATCCGTAGTTATCTACGGGCTCTTAGTTGCTCTTAGTTCACCTTAAAATTGCTTTCTGTGTGTTTGAAAAATGTTTTGAAAAGTCATTTTGCTTTGACTTTGTAATGATTCATGTAGGAATGTATACAAAGTGTTCGGAAATGTTTTGTTTTGAAAAGAGTTTGAACTTTGACAAAAGTGTGTGTGCGAAAAGTATTTTGATAGAGCAAGCAACTAAAAGTCTTATTACCTACTCAGAATTGGTCGTTTTCGTGTTATTTTACGTTCCTTTAGAATAGCGCTATCCATACCATTAGTTGGTAGGTAACTCTATCGTTGGATGTAAGCGGGACATTCGAAGGGACATCGGATGGTCATAGAAAGCAACTTGTAGGAAGTATCCTAGCACATTCGAAGGGACTATCATCATTTTTCGTAGGCGACAATCGAGGGTCAAGATCATGTATTCGTAGGCGACATCGTGGGTCTATGATCTTTGTATCGAAGGGACTATGATGATTTGTTTTGAAACAGCGGTGCTAGAATACCTCTACGTTCGAGGACATGACCATTTGAATTAAATAAAACGAGAGAATTACCCCAAGGGGTGCATGTGTGAATGAGTGTGTCTAATTCAGGTATTTTGTCTTGAAAATTATGAGTGAGCTATTGTTCAATTTTAGTCTTGCCATACACGCCTAATTACTAACAGTTCATAAGATGCGGAAATTAAAATGCGGAAAGTATAAAGTGCGGAAAGATAAATCCTACGCTATTACATGGCTTTGGGGCAGATACATAATTTAAACTTGCAGAAAATAAAAGCCCTAATTAAGCTATTACATCCCATAAGCAATTACATTATTGGAAAAAAGAAAACAGTAAAAAGAAATCGTCCAAAACAAGATAACCTGTGAAAAGATGAGGAATCGGAAAATACGAAGAAATCGAATAAGAGAAAAATGTTAGTAAAAATGCAAATTTTTAAATGAGAAAAATATTTCATGCTGGAAATAACATTAATATGCTAAAATAATGTTTTGGGATTTTTTGGCATTAATTTAATAATTAAAAAGTAATTAAAAGTGATTTAAATGATAAATTAGCAATTAAATTAAATATGCATGCAAAAATAATATTTTTTAATTTTATAAATTAAATAAACATTTTCTGGAAGTAATGCAAAAAGCAAAATATTTTTTGGTATTTTTAAATGCATGATAAAAAATTATTGAAATAAATTAAAATGCATGTAAAATATTAAGAAAATAAGGAAAATATGAAAAAAGTTTGCAAACATGTAAAAACCAAATGCCATGGCAGGATCGAGCTGAGACCTTTCTTTCCAACACGCCTTTGCCATCTGGGCGCAGCGTGTCTTTGAATGGAGCGGATGGTTTACAAACAAGTGTCACCTCCCCATTACCTCGTCGCGCAAACTTCATCTTCTTCAATTCAAATTTTGGGAATTTTAAATCGGCCTCGGGCGGCTATGACCCTGCTAAATCAAAAATCACATATAGGTAATATAAATGAAATCTAAAGCCATGGTTCGATTCGTCTTGGTCCTTGAACATCGTGATGGCATCGGTTTGGTCCAATTTATCCTAATTAGAAGCCTAAATCATGGTCGAAACCCTAATCATGGCATATCATGTTTACGCCATAGAAATACAATTAAACCATCGGAAAGTTTGCAAGCTTCATTCTAAACACAAAACGAACATCAAAACTCATTAATAATGCATGATAATTGAAAATCGAATTTTGAAAAAGAAGAACAAACGAATTACGGTTTCGTGATTCTTGATGGTTTTGGATGATGTAAAGTGGGTGATTCTAAACAACCCAAGGAACAATATGGAATGCTCAAAATCGCTTGAAACAAACTAGAACCAAGGCTGCGGTTGCTTGTAAGCCCAGATTTTTGAGCTTGAATAGGGTTTCTCGACCAATTTTCTACCCTAATTAGGTGTGGCATGTATTGTATATATATAGTAGATGGAATTGGGCGATTTGAGAAAGAATCAATCATCAATCAATGCAAAATATATTTGATTTTGTACCAAATCAAATTTTCTCTTCTTTGATCAATTTTCAATCAATTCTTGCCATATCAATCAAATTTGAAATTTTTGGCTTTATTAGGTTGCTTGGCTCTCAAGGAAGAGAGAAAAATCAAATTTGCAATTAATTTTGATTTTATACTTTACTTTTGAATTTAATTTGTATTTAAATGAATAAAATACAAATTAAATAGAAAAATAAAATAAAAATTCGTGGCATTGGGCTTGGATATTCCTAATTGTATAAGGAACAAGTTTGGATGAAGAAAAAGTAAGCCCATTTGCAAAAATTTTGATTTTTAGAAGTATCTCTCTTTGTGCACTTCTTCAAAATTACCCAACTTGTGAATGGTGTATCTTGCTCAATTTTCCACTTTTTTTAGTGTTCTTGGACTTTTTGGAAAGCTGTAAGAGTCCTCTAACGAACCTCTTTGGTTTCATCTCAATTGGAGTTTCCATGCTCAATATATCTTCAAAAGCAAATGTTGACTTTTTGTTGACTTTGAAAAGGACCTGTAATGTTTTGATCCATAACTTCCAAATGAAGCATTTTTTGAACATTCTTGTGAGATATGAAGTTCTAGAGAATTGAATTTCCTTCAAAACAAGAGGTTGTGGAAAAATTTCTGAGAAAGTATGATGAAGTTATGCTCAGTCAAAGTTTGGTTGACTTTTCACTAAGAAACCCTAATTTAGAAAGTTTGACTTTTGGGAAAATCTTGAGTTTTCTTAATGAATCATGATCAACCCTTGATCAAATGATGAATGTAACTTCAAAATGAGGATGTTGACCAAAAATTATGAAGTTTGTCTGTATGTTGACCACAATTGACTTTTGTCAATCTGCTAATTTTCAACCATCGAGCAATTATGCGAAACTTGACTTGTGAAGCTTGAAACTTGACATGGAGAATATTTGAAGCATATGAGGAGGCATGATGAACATTGGAGATGTTGGAAGTCCATTTTGATCTGAGAATTGCCAAACCCTAGTTTGGGTTGATTGTCTAGGAGAGAGTTTGTCTGATCAACCCTTGAGGAATCCTTGAGTATAAATGTATGAAATGTCTTGAGAAGATGGAGGGAAAATTTTGGGGTATGAAGCTGCCTGTTCAATCTTCTTGTCTTGGAAGGTTAGATTGACATGCTTGTCTTAGTGACGGAGGTAGAAGATGATTGAACACTCAATACTGAAAATTTGCACTCGTGGTTGGTGATGATGCGGAATGGGCTTCGAGATGCCATTTGGAGCGATTGGAACTTATTTGGGGATGAGTCGCATGCTAGACTTGAGATTGTTGATAGGAGAATTGTGGGATGAGCTTAAGATGCCATCTGGAAAGGTCGGTCTTAGGGTGGCCGTCGCTAGGCTCTGTAGATGTTTCTGGAAGTGAAAAGGGACGGAGATGGGCTTAAGATGCCATCCGGAGGAGTCGTACGTTAGACTTCGTGCTCATCCTTGAATGAAGTTATTGGTTTGTATTAGTTTTTAACCAAATATGCGGCGATACGAAGGCGGAGGTTGACAAGTAGTCGGAGATGGGCTTAAGATGCCATCAAAGGCAAGCGGGTAATCTTGAGACTCTGTAGTTGTTGTTGATAATAAGAATGAGTTAGAATAGTTCTTCGTGCTGACTACTCTGGGGAATGTAGTAGCTGGCAAAAATGTGGATAGCTTCCCTGTTGTGCATCAGGCATTGATCCACTGCTTGTTATCGGAGGATAACTTGTGATCGTTCGAGATAGTTTTCCGTCTAGATTGGTATTAATCACGGATCATTGTCGGAGGACAACAAGGCGGTCGTTCGGATAGTTTTCCGTCCGGATTCGAGTCTTAATCACGGACGGTTGTGGGAGGACAACTAGGATCGTTCGAGATAGTTTTCCGTGCGGATTCGGGCATTAATCTTGGACTTGTATGTGTCGGGCGATTTTTCACCTATTTTGGAAAACAGAGAAACTTTGATAGAATATTGTTAGTCTTATGCAAGGAATGATGCATGACGATGTGTATGAATTACATATGCACAAATTATGACTTTCATGAGTAATGTATGAATGATAGATGTTGTGGTATTTCAAAACATATCCATCTTGAAGAAGATGCGGATGTTCTTCTTGGAGATTCGACTTACATTTGGGGCGGAAACCACGAGAGAAGAAAACTTTGATTCCTCCGATTGCCTATCGACCAAGTCTTGGGCCTAGATACCGTTGAGGATGGTAGAGATCGAGAAACATGTTCTTGAGGATCTCATACAGACCTATGGGGAGAATGGGAGGTACTTCTTTGGGGATTTTGCGTGCAAATCTGTGGAGCATTTGATAGTTCTTTGAGAGGCGGGTTAGAAGGATCTGGGGTCATTGTAATCTCTAGCTGGGGAAAAAGGATGTAGGTTTCCTCTGGTGAACTATCTGACCAAGTTTCAAGTCTGGATACTACTGCTGGAGAAAAAGAAAGGGCAATTGTTGAGAGATATTCTGCTGGAGATAAATACCTCGGCCGGGGAAGAAGTGTTATTGCCCAAAGATGGGTGTGGCCCGATTAAGTTGATTGGAATCACTGCTTGGGGGTCCTCTTCTTCTTTGCTGGGGAAGGTTTTGTGGTGAGTGACATCTCTGCGGGGATCATGCCCTGTGGGGGAAATGCATTGGTGACTTTCGTCGTCATCTCAATTCCTGAAGCCTGTAGCAATTACTTTCGTATGTTCACTTTTCGCATGTTTGTAAACAGATTTTTATTGTTAGATGCATATAATCATTCAAAGCAAACGTTGGACTTTATGCAAACAACAATAGCAAAAATTGTAAAGAGAAAGAACTTGTATTAATTTGAAACGTGGCGTATGGCCAAGTAGTTTGTACACGAGAAAGGTAAGAAGCTATGCGGAAACAATCTCGTTAAGTTCCAACTATGCTAGTACTCATATATTTCAACTATCTCATCTCCTTGCTGTCAGTAGAAAGTGAGTGGACTGATTGTCACCATTTGAATCTTGAATGCTGATAGTAGTCTGGAAGTAGGTGATCTGGACAAGACATAGTTGTAGGCTTAAATCCCTAACTTTTTCCTAGACCGCCCTTTCGGGTTTTCAGTCTACCGGGATACCCTTTTTTGCCCAAGCCGCCTTTTCAGGTTTTCGACTTGCCGGGTGTACATGTTTTGTATATATCCTTAACTTTTGCCCGAACCCTTTTGGTTCGCCAGGATGCCCTTATTTTGCCTAGGTCAGTCGACCTAGCGGGTCTCTTTTATGCGTAGTATTTTTTGACTATGTCTGCGTTCACAGGGTGTGGGAAGTCTTCACCATCCATGGTGCTAAGTATCATAGCTCTGCTGGAGAATACTGTCTTGACTACAAATGGTCCCTCGTAGGTTGGAGTCCATTTGCCCCTGGGATCACCTTGTGGAAGAATGATGCGCTTGACTACTAGATCACCGACTTGGTAGACTCGGTGCTTGACTTTCTTGTTAAATGCTCTAATCATTCGCTTCTGATAGATCTGTCCAAGGCAGATGGACGCGAGTCATTTCTCATCAATCAAATTAATCTGGTCAAGGCGGGCCTGAATCCAATCGTCTTCGCCTAACTCTGCGTCCTGGAGGACTCTGGTTGAGGGTATCTGAACCTCGATAGGTAGGACCGCTTCCATACCGTATACAAGAGAGAAGGGGGTTGCCCCTGTTGATGTCCGTACTGTAGTGCGATAACCGTGGAGAGCAAATGGTAACATCTCATGCCAATCTTTGTAAGTCACTGTCATTTTCTGTATAATCTTCTTAATGTTCTTGTTGGCGGCTTCCACAACGCCATTCATCTTTGGCCGATAAGGAGAAGAGTTGTGATGCTTGATCTTGAACTGCGTGCAGAGTTCGGTGATCATTTTGTTGTTGATATTGGAACCATTATCTGTGATAATCCTTTCGGGAGTTCCATACCGACAGATAAGATTATGCTTGATGAAACGAGCCACAACATTCTTGGTAACACATGCGAACGAGGCTGCTTCTACCCATTTGGTGAAATAATCAATTGCCACAAGGATGAAACGATGTCCATTGGAAGCGGTGGGCTTGATTTCTCCAATCATGTCAATGCCCCACATTGCAAAAGGCCAAGGAGCTGTTAGAACATTCAGAGGTACTGGAGGTACGTGCACTTTGTCTGCATAAATTTGGCATTTGTGACAAGATCGAGCGTAGCGGTGACAATCAGCTTCAATGGTGGACCAATAGTAACCTGTTCTCAAAATCTTCTTAGCGATCGTATGTCCACTGGAGTGGGTACCAAATGCGCCTTCGTGTAACTCTTCCATGATTCGTTCCGCTGTTTTCCGGTCTACACAGCGAAGTAAGCACAAGTCGTGGTTGCGCTTGTATAGGATGTCGTTGCTGAGGAAGAATTTGGATGCAAACCTTCTCAAGAACTTCTTATCATTGACAGATGCCCCTGCGGGATATCCTTGAGTCTAAAGATATCTCTTTACGTCATAGTACCAAGGTTTCTCTTCTGTATCAAGTTCACAACAATATGCTGGTTCGTCAAACTTCTCAATGATGATCTGGGGAGCCTCGTTGTCCCATTTGACCTGGAACATACACAACATAGTAGCCAATGCGTCTGCCAACTGGTTCTCTTCTCGTGGAATGTGGTTGAAAGTGATCTCTTCAAAATAGGGGATCAAACTCAAAACATGCTCTCGATATGGAATGAGATTCGGATGTTTCATGTCCCACTTGCCCTTAATCTGACTGATCACCAAAGCTGAGTCTCCATACACTTGCAAGAATTTGATTCTTAAGTCGATAGCGACTTTAATACCCATGATGCGCCGTATTCGCCATGTTGTTAATGCTGAAACCTGATCTGGCGGTGAATGGCGTGTGTCGCTGCGGGGATGTAATGATGGCGTAATGTCATTACAAAGTGCGTTTGAGGCTCCATCAAAGACCATTGTCCATCGGGATCCTTGTTCGGGTCCTTACGTCCGGGACTGGTTCTTCCTGATCGATAACTAGTAAAACTTCTTCGTCTAGAAATTGAGCTGCATAGGTGATAGTCATCTGACTTGATGAGCCAAATGATCGGCTACTACACTTCCTTTGATCGCTTTACATGAAGTGTCTTGGATGTCATACTTGGTCAAGATCATACGCCATCTTGCTATTCTTAGGAGAGGTGGTTTCTCAAATATATCTTATCGGATCCATCTTGGGAATCAACAAAGTGTGAGTCAACATATCTTGTCTTAGTCGTGACAACCCAGCCAAAGCGTTGCAAGTTTTCTCATTGCAGTATCTTGTTTCTGATCGGTAAACTTTTGCTAAGATAGTATATTGCATGCTCTTTTCGACCCGGACTCGTCATGTTGCCCCACACACACCCATTGAGTTTTCTAACAACATCAGTACATGATAAGAGGTCTTCCTTGATTGGGCGGCATCGGGATAGGAGGATTACATAGGTACTCCTTGATTTTGTCAAAAGCGATCGGCAATCGTCGTTCCATTCCACTACATGATCTTTCTTAAGTAACTTGAAGATCGGCTCCTGAGTAGCGATTAGGTGTGCAATGAATAAGCAATGTAGTTTAATCGGCCCGAAACCTCGACTTCCTTCTCGGTGCGGGGCTGGCATTTCTTGAATAGCTTTAACCTTGGCGGGTCGATCTCGATACCTTTACCATGACAACAAACCCTAGGAGTTTTCGGATCGACTCAAAGGTTCACTTGTTAGGATTAAGTCTCAACACTGTATTTCTTCAATCATCAAGCAGTTTGCAAATGATCAAGATGTTCTTCTTGATGCGTGATCGAGCTATCGGTCGTCGACGTAGACCTCTATCTCGTGATGAATCATGTCGTGAAATAATGTCACCATAGCACGCTGATAAGTGGCACCTGCGTTCTTTAGTCCGAACAGCATGACCTTGTAACAGAAAGTGCCCCACTGTGTAACAAAAGTAGTCTTCTCCATGTCTTCAGGAGCCATCTTGATCTGATTATAACCGGAGAAACCATCCATGAAGGAAAACCTTATCTTTGGCGGTGTTGTCAACCAACATTAATATGAGGAAGGGGAAAATCGTCTTTCGGACTCGCTTTGTTCAGATCTCTGTAATCCACACACATTCGTACTTTACCATCCTTCTTAGGCACAGGCACCACATTCGCAACCCATTGTGGATAGGAGGTAACAGCTAGGAAACCGGCGTTGAACTATTTCATAACATCGGCCTTGATTTTCTCTGACATCTCAGGACGCATCGGCAGACATACATTTCCTTTGGAGAAGGCCTTCTTTTGTCGGCAGTCGGTGTACCACAATATCAATGTCTAAACCTGGCATGTCTTCGTATGACCATGCAAAAACCTCAATATAGTCTCGTAGCATCTGAACCAATCTTCCTTTAACACTGTTCTCAAGACCCGCTCCTATCTTGATCTCTTTTTTGTCTTCGTCAGTACCCAAATTCACAACCTCGACTTGCTCTTAGTGTGGTTGTATAACTCGCTCTTCTTGTTGTAGCGATCGACAAGTTCTCCGGCACTTCACAATCTTCCTCACTTTCGTCTTGACTTGGTAGATCGGATTATCAAGTCATATTTAGCAATAGCATAGCTGTATCAACGAGATTCGGAGTGATTACGCGATGTATCACGTGGGTGTGTAAAAACACATAGCTTTTTGAAGGGTGATAAAGTAAAGAAAACAACAATTGAATGCAAAGTCCAACGATTTTATTGAATGAAAATATGCAAATGACGGATAATAACCCTCAAGCGAGCCACGATGCCGGGTAAGGCACTAGGCTTTCAAAGTTTATTGTTCAAAACATAAAGAAATCGAAAAGCAAAACAAAACAAAACAATTACTCGACTAAAGGAGATTGGTATGGCGTCTTGATCTTCCAATTCTTTGAGTCCACCTGGAGTTAGGAAGATCCACTTGTTGATGTCGAAGTCGTTGTCGTTGTCCTCTATAGCATGGATTCCACTTTGGCTAATGCGGAAAGGAAGTTGGCGGCACATTCGCGTATCATCTTCTTACCTTTGATGGTGAAGCCTAAAGGTCTTGTCGGTTGAAAGGAAAATCGGGGTGACCCCAAATAGTACTACCTCCTCCTTCAGCTGCGGCTTGAGCATCTTTCGGTGAGGCCATCCTGGCGGAGCTTGCATAACTCGGGAGTGGCAGAGAGTCGTGAGGCATGACTGGGAATTGTTCAAAAGCTTGCGGGGTCTCGAAGAATTCACCCTCCACCTCGAGGTATCGGAATGGTAGATGGTGACCATATTCTTCTTCTGCTTAACAACCTTCCCTTCAGGGTATTTCAACCCGATGCAAGGTAGAGTATGCACCGCCCTATGTATCAAGGGCGTCAAGTAGGCAAGAGTAAGATGGACGGATGTCCATGACAAAAGTGGAATCAAGGTGCAGGGAACCGACCTTATGAGCGAATGGCTCTCCAAGTCTTTGGCTTAGAACCATCAAAGCTCTCACAATTATATCCATGGGTCTCGGAACCAACCCTTCAATATCAAGTCGATCAAAGCGGTCTTGGAAGGATATTCAAGCGGTATCCACCAAAACATGAGGCAGTGTAATGCCTTTGCATTCAAGAGATGTGCAAGGCTTTGTTGTGTCTCTTTCCGGCGAGTCAAATCGACATCGAGAAGCCTAGGCCGTTGTTGGCAGCCAGGCTAGCAATACAAACTTCAAGTAGTCGGTAGTAGCGTCTTGCGCACGTGAGCATTCTTGAAACTTCACCAAGGCATTAGCATGAGCCTCGAGCACAAGAAGCGAGCAAGCATGGATATCTTGGATGGAGTCATCCCATTGTTCCACAACATTGTAGTCACTTTTCTTGATAATCTTGAGAATTTCCTCCATTTCTTGTTTGGAGGTGTCTTGATATTTCCTTTGGTACTTACGGTGCGGGGTGAGTCGGTTCTTGGGGAATGGATTGAATAAATTGGAGCAGCGGGAGTCGCGGTGTCTTTTGGAGGAGAGATTTACGGGAAAACCCTTCCGGTTACAGTCACCTTACTTGATCGGTGATGTTGTCAATGTCGGGAATGGTAGCTTCAAGCATAAGGTCCTCAATGGTCGAGGGTCTTGCTTGGCGCCATGGTAGTAAACATCAGCTCCATAATTAGAGGATAGCCTTGTAGAGGAATATGCTGGTCAGAGAAGTAATAATGAGAGGTGCCACTAGGCACAGGATCGTGAGAGGAAATTCTTATCGTGTTAACATCAGCATAGTCTTAGGAAATCGTCACCCCATCCGTTCGCCTTAACATCTTCATAGGAATTTGTAGCTCTCGGGAGCAGTGTACTTCACCATGTAATCGTACTTTCCACTTGCTGCCCCAAGGTATCCACCTGATGGTGCAATTTCGTTCACATCTTGATCTTGATTTAGACATATCTTCACACGACTTACGCACGGTGGTTTTAGAAATAGTATCTCACGGTTATCCATCATGCGTTGAACACGTCTTCTCGACCAAGCACAACCATTAGGTGCGAGATGGGCTGTGACAATTCTCTGGGCATCACAGGTTGACAACAGCAAATTCTTCTTAACAGTCATCGGAGGAATGGTCAAGTCATCTATGTTGAAAACATAAGTATGTCACCAACAACATTGGAACTCTTGTCATGGTTACGCATGTAGCGTTAATCACATTCGGTCTCAGCGGAGGGTCGAGCTTCGATCCTTAGCTTCAATCATGTCTTGAATCTTGTTCTTGAGCCACGGTCATCGATTGTTATGTCCGGGGCTATTAGAATGGTAAGCACACTTAGCATTGGGATTGTATCTCGGGAAATGTGTCTATCAATTGGGGATCTGTGTAAGTTGGTCCTTCTCCCATGGTCCAGGCTCGGCCCACAAAGTCAGCTCGGGGAGATCTCGGTGGAAGGTTTCATCAGGATGATTGAAGAATGGGCATTCAGCGTTCCCATAAACATATCAACCAACTCCTCTTTGGACAAGGTGGTTGAACTCTGCTGCTAAATTTCTCCATTTACGGCGTACTCCTTAAACTTCTCATCACGACCCATAGACATGCTCAGCAGTTGCATACAGTGGGTGTCAATTCGACATGTACTCATCTGCTTGTAAAGCATGCTAAGTTACTCCAGTGCGGATCGATCATTCTGGCGATAATACCACTCAGCGAGTTCGGACAAACTCTCTTGAAAGTGCATCCACAACTTTCCGTCATCGTGTGAGGTTGATCTTACGAACATAGGACTTCAAATGCAGCTTCGGACAAGACATGCCATCATACTTGCAAAAGTAGGAACTTTGAACTTAGGAGGAATCACCACACAGAGACAAGACTCGGATCATCAAAGTTCAACCGGACATCTTGAGTTTTCCACAGCATTGAGCGGTCTTCAAGTTGTTTGTATTTGTCATCTTCATAGTCTGGCATGGTGGGCGATCTTCTCCTCCTTCTTAGGCTCATCTTTGGTCATCTTCATTACCCTCGGCGCTCCCTCATTCTTGACACTTCCTTGAGCTCTATCAGTGGCCTCTTAGGACCACCTTTGTAGCGTCGCCCATGTTGAGAAGACCAACAACCTTCTTCTTTCGGTGATGAGCTTCTTGGATCTTCTTGGCCTTGGACCAAACGGTGAACATCTTTGAACCAAGCATTACGAGCACGGAGATGCAGCGGCAGAGTTCAAGAGCCATCTACTAAAATAAATAGAGAGAGATGAGAAAACCAATCTTCAATGTACCGTATGCAATGTTATGCTATGATATGCAATGTTTATGCGAATGCAATGCAATGTTTTCAAGGACCTTAGAGATTTAAATTTGTTAAACAAGCAATGAACAACCACTTATTAGTATTCTTTTATTATTCTCTTTCTTTTTAAGTACAAAAGATAGTTCAAAACAATAAAAGAAAACTTATAAATCCAAGAGCTCTAAGAACTCTTCAAAGTAGGAACCAAGCGATAATGCAGGAATGTAAAGCAATGGTGTTTCGGATCAAGAAGCGGAATAGGACATGCATCATATCTTCAAAGCAGGGTAACTAAGTCAAGTAGATAACCATGTATTTTGATGGGCCGAGCATGATCGGGAATTTCTAAAACCAATTCTTTGAGCGGAGAAGGTATACCATAGAAGTTGATTCGGATAGTCTTTCTAGAAGCCATAATCCTACAAAATGAGCAAAGATTAATCCCTAGGTCCTTGAAATAGTTAGAAATGATATGCAATGCGAATGATGTCATGATGTCATGTTTAGCACACACAAACAATTCACACAATGAGCCTAGGTTTAAGGCTTGCATGAGGTATAGGTGATTACCCACCAAAAATTTGAGTTGGTTCATCACATCCTATAATAGTAAGGGTTCTAGGAATCTTACATCATTGATCTTTCGTGGCGTCTATTTCAATCACTACAAGTGGTCGACGAAAATCTTTTAACTATTCGAACACTAACGTTGAAGGCCTTCTCAAAACTTTCGTTCAGTTTCGATCCATCTATCAATTGTTTCACTTTAGACTATTAGTTGATGCCTACTTTGGAAGAATACTATCCTATCCTAGGAATCTCAGTATCAGGACAAAGTACCTTTCAATGGTTTGGAAGCCATTCCTGAAGTCTAGTCATTGCAGCGATGACTCACTTAAAGATCGAGATAGACAAAACCTAATACCGGAGGAAAACTCTTAGGACTAACTTCAAAGTTCCTAATGGAGAAGGCTCTCAAATTCTGAAGCCGGTAGTATGGTAGACTTTGAAGCTATTTGCTTTACTCCTCTATGGATTGGTGTTGTTTCCCAATGTCCCAAATTTCGGATATCAGCGCCATAAGGATCTTTCGATTGGAAATCCCGTTCCCACTCTCTAGGTGACACCTCGTTCTATTCTTCATAGAAATCGTCAAGGAGATGGAACTATCATGTGTTGTGTACCTCTGTTTTCAAATGGATTGTCTCACATTTGCCTCTCCTATCTTCGCGAAACAAAGATGAATGGCATTGGTCGAAGACTCATGTCTCTTAAAAGCGACCGATATCCATTGGTATACCTTGGCGACAATAAGATGGAAATCATTGAGATCTGTGGAGAATTTGACGTACCTCTCATCGGTACAAGGAGGAATCAACTACAACCCATTCTGGCGGGAGACGTCAACTCGGATGGCATGACTCTAGTAAACATCTTGTTTAATTTGTGAGTTATTTCATCACGAAGGAGAAGATTCCCATCGATTGAAGGATAGAATGATCGGAGCTTGGCATCACATCCGAAAGAAAGAAAAGGTAAAGCGAAGAATTGTGTAGCCATCAAAACCTACAATCTTGGGTAAAGAAAAAGAAAAGGAATTTGAAAGCCTTTCGTTATGAAAAACCAAGTGTTGAAATTTCTTATTTTCAAATTCATAGCAATTTTTCACATAGTTCCATTTTGATTGAAAAACTCAAAACATGAAAGTTTGGCCAAAACAAGGTTTGAAAATGAGCTTTGGAAAACAAGTTCCTTAAGACTAATATTGAGAATGAGAAGCTCATAAAGCAAGTCAAAGATCATGAAAAGGCGCTTTATTTCTAGGATGAATGGCTCATGGAAGGATGAGAAGATTCGTGAAAATATTATGACAATTTGGATCAAGTTGAAAGAAAGGAAAAGAAAGCTTGAGGAAATGACAATGTCTTTCTTGCCTCCGACAAGTGGAAGAAAGTCATTCCTTGTGCTAAAAGCGAATGGGCTAAATAGCTCACTATGGAAAGTTCAAAATCCAAAGTTAATGCCAAGCATCAAGCCTTTGGATCTTCATCCAAGAGGATAATTAGTTTAGTTTAGTTTGTAATTTTATCATTTATTTTATCATTTGTGTGAGCAATGCTTAAATCAACATATAATTGTTGTAATCTTCTTTCAATAATCAATAAACTCGTGTTTTCCATCCGAATAGTTTGCAAAAGCGCTTTTAGCGTAAATTCTTTGGAAATTCCTTTTCTTCAATCATAATCATGCATCATATTTTGCATATTGAGTCTATTGTCTAAGTCGAGCTTCAATAGTTTCAACAGATAGGAAAGATCGCCATCGGCGTCTTAGAGTTTCTCGACCGCGTCCACACCAACTCGAACATACGATACGCGTTCAAAAGAAGAAAAGTAATGGAAGGTTTTGAACAAGAGAATGTTAAACTTCGTAATACAGTAACAACACTACAAGAAGAAGTGGAGAGACTCACATCTTTGGTCAACTCATTGGCATCAAAGTCAACAAGCGACATCGGCAGTCAAAACCAAGCGGCGATTTCGAAGACACTACTACTCCGGTTTGTTGTCGCATTGATAGTTCACCTTCGGTATGCGAGAAGGCTATCCATGGGCATGCCTTTCAACTTTTGCATCGGTTCGGTTATTTCTCAAGTGCAAACAACCGCTTGAAATACCTACTTTGCAGCAAAACTACATTTACTCCATAGCGTGGAGTAACTCTTCCACAGTAACAATGCCGGTTTCAACCAATTATGACAAACTCGACTTCCGTAGTGCACACTACCATGAGCGAAGAAGTTCACCATACTCAGGCAATAACACGAATTCGTGGATCGATGGAGAATCTCCGGGAACAACTTCTCAAAATGCGCTTGAAATTAAAACAATTCGTGGAAAGAAGCTGTTTGGGAAAACGAGATCGTGCATTGTTCCTCGCGTAAGGATACTGCAAATTCAAAGTCCACGACTTTGAAAAGTACAAGGAAACTCCATCCACAAAGTCATCTCACGATGTATGCCGGAAAATCTCTACATACACGGCGATCACGGTTGTTAATCCACTACTTCAAGATAGTCCGGTGCCGCGAGGTGGTACATGGGATTAACAGTATAGTATCAAACATTCAATGACTTAGGTGAAGCCTTTGTACAACAATATAAGTTCAACTTGGATATGGCTCGATGGATCAACTCCGCTCCATGTCTCAAGGAAAAGAGAGACATTCAAAGAATATCTTAGCGATGGAGGAAATTGCTTAAGTCGACCGCCCTTGGAAGAAAGAGATGACTAAGGTATTCTTAAACACTCTTGGCTCATTCTACTACGAGCAAATGATCGCTAGCGCTCCGGAGATTTCACGAGATGGTGAGCATGGGAATGCGATTAGAAGAGGGGTTCGAACCGGACGCCTAACCAAGGAGGTTCTTCTAGTGGAACTAGGAAGGTGGGGACCATTTCCAAAGAAAAGGAACATGACATAGGAATGGTATCGAAACCACGAAGAAATGTCGATCAACAACGGCAGTGTTGCCATAGCACCGCCGTTAGCATAAGTCCAAACACGGAATTGCTCACAATTTCAACAAATGCAACAAATTCAACAGCCTCGTCAGCGGGCTCGGTTTAATAATCAAAACCGTCGCCTTGGGTCGCAATTCGACCCAATTCAATGGCGTACAGAACTATACTAGCTAATAGGAAAAATCGTACAGAACAAGGTCACCACCTCGGTTGAAAAATTGCCGTGGTGGTACAAAGGCGTATCTTTCCCTTTTCACCAAGGGCACGGCCATGACCTTGAGCATTGCGTGGCATTAAAGTAAGTAAAGATTAGTGAGATCTAATCTTCAATCCTTCGAAATACAAATCCGAGCGTAAGCCAATCCGCTTGATCCTGATGGACATATAAATATGATATTAAGAAATGCAGACAGGTACCTCGTCACAGACGTAAACCTGATCAAAGGAAACTTAGTACATCTCCATGATGCATATAGCGCAATGAGTGCCTTCACTAAGCACGATTACGCAGCTTAACATCTCTTCAAGGATCTTCAGGATGTCCCACCATAAGAGCAGACATTCAGCGATTGTTAGACATCGGTGACCTACAGATCTACAGAAACGGAGATGACCATGACGTAAATATAGTAGGGCATTTTCCGCATGAGCTTTTAGTCTCAGATATCAACTCGGAAAATCCCGAAGTAAACGTTATCATCCCTTTTTTCAATGTACCCAAACATGTGGAGATTGAATACAACGGTTCTAACGTTCCAGGGTCTCATTTGGTGATTTGCCTACCCGGTCCTGTTCCATACAGTTCT